>PELC01000016.1:0-403396 GCA_005212705.1 Curvularia lunata
ACTAGGAAGCAGATTGCCACTCCTCCTACTAGCAGAGAAGCCTCTAGCGCTTTCTTTCAGCTCAAGCTAGGACACTGCTATCTAAGAGATTTCCTCTTCAAGCGAGGCAAAGTAGACTCTAAGGTTTGCCCCTGTAACTATAGAGCTACGCAAGACGCTGCACATATCCTCCTTAACTGCGCGCTGTACAAGGAGGCTAGGACGAAGATGCAGGAGGCTAGCAAGGACCCTCTATCGCTAGCCTTTCTCCTAAACACGAGCATAGGCATACAGGCTACAATTACCTTTATTGAAGAAACGAAGGCTGCAACACAAGCCTGGTACGAAGGAAACCTTGAGAACTAGGGCTACACCTATACTAGGTGCCTCTGCCCTACACCTACCCTACATAACACCTCTACCCGCAAGACCCCCCTCTACCTCCCTCTATAATAGGCTACGAGCCTCACCTCGATTTAGATAAACCCCTCCCCCACCAACACTAAATTGATAGAACTACGTAGATACTTGTAGGCCTAGCCTGCACGTCTTATATAGCCTACCGGCTGACACAGGACGCTAAACTAAAATAATAATAATAATAATAATAATAAGTAGGGTTGTTGACAAGGGAGCGGGGTATCAATTGATTGCCGATGGTCATGTTCCTTGTGTCGTTATCACTGGTGTTGGACTTCTTGAAGTTGGTCACGAAGTTGGGCTGCTGGAAGCCTCGTTGGTCGTAAGAGAGACGTTGAGCTTCGCAAGAGAGTGGTAGAAGGGATTCAAGACCGTGATCAATTCCTCGGTGGTGGCACCAGGAAGCGTGGCCATCGTGATTCCCCACTGGGCCCACCATCGCTCAAAATACGAAGACGCAGAAACCTACAACCCAGACCGCTACCTCAACCACTCCCACCTCGCCTTGGACTACGTCGGAGCAAAAGAGGCACCGGCCGCCGCATCTGCGCTGGTATCCAGCTTGCCGAGCGCTTCATTGGTTCGGGCCTACCTTCGCCAACTAAACTAGACCTTTTAAGAAGACTCTTGAAATCGACACATTGGACATGTCCAGGATGAAATTGGCGCTCTTGCAATGACGCGTTTTCTTTTTCCTATTTTTCTCCACAACAGGGCTTGCTTGGAGGGCATACCAGCGACTTGGAATCTTTTTCATGCTGATTGCGGATATGATTTTCCATTCAGCCGTCTCGAGGAACTGCCTCATTCGCATTCAGGGGGTAGGGACTCATCGACTAAACAGTCAGGACAGAACCCCGGATCAGCAATTCCTCCTCCACAGATCAGTGGCTTGCACTGTGTGGGGATCGTTTCGACTCATCTAAATGGGCTTGGTAATGGACATGCCATCCCTCTTGGTCGCCCACTGACTAACTACGGTATGAATCGTCAGCCTTGCATTGCATAGTGGTGTATGCCAGCGTGAAGAGCCCGTCAGACACGGCAAAAGTTAAACAACCTACCACGTACGAGGTATTTGACCTACCACGAAGCAGAGGCCTGCACAAGTGTCTAAGCATCTAGTGTATTTAGAGTTAGCACTATCCTTTCACACCTTAGCTTCAGTTCTATAGTAAACAAGCAATATTTAGACGTAACGATATCCAAAGTGGCGATATCAAAGTCAGAATATCAATACTACAGTTGCGATATCTGAAGTCAATATATCTAGACCTTGACTTCAACAGGACAGCCTTAGTATATTAACTTTAATATACTAACTCCATATATCTTGGCACTAAGACTTGAACTTTGATCATCGCGAGGTGACAATCACGTGACCTTTCATCCTGCAATGACGCGACAATCTACGAAGGAAGTAAGGCTGTAAGGATATAGGATACCATATTCTTCTAGAACTTTCTTAGAAGTTCCTCTTCTTAGAATACTAGAGTGGGTAGGACCAGAAAGCAACTGGTACAAAGGATGAATAGATTTTACAAGATTAATCACAGGTTTCATTCTTGGAAAAGCTCTGCACCACCCATGTCCAGCGTGAGCGCTAGCGATCCTTTCGATATATGTTTTATATTGTTGGCCGGCTATTCGCTTATCTGAAGATGTGGGCGGGAGGCCTAAGCCAGGCGAAGTCGATCGAGTAGCCACTGCCGTGAACCCTGACAATCTTTATCCATAGATTCATGGGTGGTACCGAGCTTTTCCAGAAACGAGATCTAGAAACAGTATGTGATGGGCTCTTTACCCTGGCATACGCCATCCTGCAATGCAAAGCTGACAACGTGTGCACAGATCAGGCATTATGACCGGGATTTTAATTTATTTTGTTCTCTCTTGAAAGGGCGCTTTTAAGGCCACCGGTCTATGTAAACGTTTACATTCTCCAATGTCCCGTCAAACCTCACGCAGAGCGAGTGCCCTCTAGTTAAAATGCGACTTCTCCATGCTTTGGTCGCTTTCCAGCTGCTGATAACACGCCTTGCGAGTGCTGTCGCTGCAGACTCGCCCTCGGTCTCGAACATCAACATAGATCCATCCGTCGACCCCGTTCAAGCTCTTACTCAACTGAAACAGCATGCCTACCAAACGCTTGAAAAGAGGATTGGTGACTTGGGTGCTTCAAATGGCTGCTCTTTGGCCACCACATCTAAACGGAGAGACTGGCAAGTCCACCGCAAGTATGATTATGCGCTCGCTAACCCTCAAAGGGAACACATGAGCGAAAATGACCGAAAGGCGTACATTAAAGCTGTGCAATGTCTTCGAGAGTTGCCGTCTAAATCAGACAAGACTTGGGCGCCAGCAGCAAAGACTCGTTATGATGATTTTGTTGCTATCCATGTGAACCAGACCTTGTATATTCACGGCAACGGTTTGTTTCTCACTTGGCACCGCTACTTCGTGGCGTTGTACGAGAAAGCTCTTCGAGATGAGTGTGGCTACCAGGGCTACCAGCCTGTGAGTTCCGACCATTTAAGTCGCCATTGGCCCAGATTCTCATCATCTATTTCTCACTAGTACTGGAATTGGTTCTCGCATACCGATGACATCCATAAATCGCCAGTTTTCGACGGAAGCGATACTAGTTTGGGTGGAGATGGCGAGTTCTTTGCACACAATGGTAGTCTCGCTGGCGGTCGAACGATATACATTCCATCCGGGCAAGGGGGTGGATGTATCAAAAGCGGGCCTTTCAAGAAGTAATGCTGCCCAAAAATAGAAATTTGACCAAGGCTGATAAGAATATAGTGCACAAGGAAATATTGGTCCGATCTCGCCTGGCATGCAAGGTATCACTGACTTGGGACTTGGTATTACCGACTACCATCCTCACTGTCTTCGCCGCGACCTAAGCTCATACATTCCACAGAAGTGGTTCAAGACCGAGAACTTGTTGAACGTGACCATCGGTGCCGCCTCCAAAACGCACAGCCTTTTCTGGACTGAGATTCTTGGTCGATACCCGGACAATTTTCTTGGTCTACACACGTCGGGCCACTACGCCATGGGCGGTGACGCTTCTGACCTCTATGCTTCTGTCAATGATCCGGCCTTCTGGGCCCATCATACCATGCTAGATCTTGTTTACTGGATCTGGCAGGTTCTCCATCCGGACGAGGCGAATAAAGTGGCTGGTACCCTGACGTTGCAGAACAAACCCCCGACGCGGAATGCTACTATTGATGAGCCGCTGGACATGGGAGTCAATGGCGAGACATTGAAGATTCGGGATATTTTCGACACGCTGAGTGGTGCTCCTCTTTGCTACATCTATGTCTAAGTATATTTCGGCGAGGCCTTGGGTGGCGACAAGGCCGAAACGTCAAATCAATGCCTGTTTATTGCGCGTCTTTTTTTTGTTTTTTGCTTCATTGAGTTCTTGCGATTTTCCCAAACCAACATCGTTTTGTCGATGTCATTCTAGCAGGTGCCAACAGGGTTAGTGCCTCGGCATTGGCTAGGTGAATAGCGACTGCCTAAACGACCAATTAGCTTGTCATCGAGTATCTCACACCTGCTTAAGCCATTCTGAGTTCCCAAATATTATGAAATGAAACTTTCTTCAAACCAAGTACAGCGCAAAACACATGACAGATGCAGGCGCTTACAAGGTAACGGGCGTCCACCGAACGCGAATTGCACATTATGTCCATCTACGACATCCCACGCACGCCAACGCCTGAGCTGGCACACCAACCACGAAACGATAGCAAAGATCAGAATAGATTACAGCACGCATCCGACTCAACGTGTATCATCCAGCCCAAAGAAAAATCAGAAGCTTTTTCCGTGACTGAGGCGAAGAACCCACCCCGGGTTTTGCAGAAACTCGCAAGCACTCGCAAGAGGCGCCTACCTGTGAACCAGCTTGATCTTTTGCGAACGACGACAGGTGGTGGACTGCCTCACCCAAATGTAAGAAGCTGTTACATGTCGCAGATGCACCGCGTGGCAGGGCTAATGTCATCCAATCGTAGGGTTTTGATGTTACCTTTTCTGGTCTCATCATGGCCATTGATCCCATAGCAGACAGCCAAGCCAACAACCCTTTCGCAGGCTCACCACGCAGTCTTGTACAGTTTTTCTATGCAAGACCGCTACCATTTCTAATGTCAACGTAGATGTCAGGCAAAGCCGCTGGCTTGGAGAACAGCCCAGCGCCGTACAAGAAACGATCCTTCACTGCCGGCAGCCTACCTGCAAAATTTTTAGTTGATGGTGCTTCTGTAACTGATGAAACGTTGAAAGAAACGTCTGGCTCTACGATGAAGTCGGTTCCAGATGTTCATGTCACTTGTGAGGGGCTTCCTGGGCACGAGTTCCAGGGCACTTCGAGCGGATCAGATCGCGGAGAAAACTATGCATCAGCGAGGAGTAGTAGACCCACGATATTTCGAAAACTCACTCTAGCAACTGAACCCTTGCCTTTGCCTGAAAATGCTGACCTTGACTCTCTCCACGGCATGCGAAGAGATGCCAAGCAAGTTTTGTCGGGGCCGCCTACTCTCCACAAACGCCGACGTGGACTCACCCGTGCGAATGCAACACATGCGCAGCTGGCCTTCGTGAACAGTCGGGGCATGTGCTAGGATGACACATCCCATATTCTGCGATAAGCAAGTCCTCCAAAAGCTACTCATAATCTTGGCTCCTGCTCAGGATGAGTTCGAAACCCGGAGGAAGAACGTGAGAAAAAATCACTCCATATTTTCTGAGCATCATAGCACGAACCACTCCAGCGGCTTCTACAACCGCAGCGGTGTTGTGCTGAATGAAGCCGCCAATACTCTGGGAAGCATGAGGCCGTTGTCTACGATACATATTATCATTTCCTGTATGCAGAGTGCAAGCTAAATGAAGGATTGACCAATTGACTGTTGGTAACAGGACAACTAGTCAGTCGAACCTTCAGCAAAACTCTATCCAAATCGCTGTCATTGGCTCATTGTTTCCAAACCTTAGAAACAGGAGTAAGGTGACAAACAAGTGTGACAAATTAAAGACTTGTCGGTCCACGAACCAACCGTGCTACGTGCTGTCTCTGAACCACATTCTTTCAGGCGTAAGCCATGTGTGGATAGAAGTTTCCAATAAGTGGACGGAACGTTTCGGCCTTCTATTGCTTCTTGGCAGCCTGAATTGATACTCCAGCAGTGGTGACAAGTGAAGTTTCCAGGCGTGGGAGAGGCAGTTCGCTGTTCAGTGCACCAGTATCTTGCGATGAGATGCGACTGTTAATAATTACTATTATCCCGCAAAGAATGACTTCATACACAGATGAAATCGAGAACGAATGGCAGTGGTTAAATTTAAAGATCGACAGTCGATCAGCCTAGCTGTCCGTTGTGGAGAGGCTAGCCTGGCAGTAGTCCCAAAATAGCGAGAGCATCGGTGTTTTGGCCTCGTCGCCCCGACACCAACATCAAACACAAGGCGGTTTGGACGCATGGACAAGTCGCAAACCTAAATGTTTGAACTGCTGTTTTGGCTCAAGTGCGCTACGGCCTGTGAGACAGCGGTCATGATGTACTTTGATGAATATGATAAGGTTTTGCGCTCGCTGTGCGAACTTGGGCTCTTCTTGTTGACTCCACCTCGACTATTTGACTGACGACTGAGTGCTGGTGCTTTACGCACTCTCGCACTTTTACTAACCCAAGCTGCAATACCAACTTCTCAACTTCAAGTTGCAGGACAATAGAATCATGGCACCGCAGAGCGGTATGCCTTCTCCAATGGTGAGCAATGCCAACGCAGCCTCGTTATCCACCCATGGTAGCAATCAGTAGCTAATATCAAAAAGGCTGGACAGGGTCCTCCATATGCTCCCAAAGCATGGGCACTGGGCGGAGCTCCGAAAAGAAGTGTCGATATTCCGGCGCAGACATTCTTCATGATCTTGTTCTTGATTGGAGCCAGTGTACATATGAGGATTTTTCGACAAAATAAGTCCAGAGGCCACAAATTCATACCAAACATGTGCATGTTCGGTGAGTCTTTGGTTGCGCAAGATTTGAATGGTTTGAGTTAATATCTGGACTAGTTGTTTGCACGGAGCGTGTCATAACATCGATGGTACGAATCGCGTCGGTGTGCAACCCGACAAACGTCTCACTCTCTATAGCGGCGCAGATGTTCCTGGCGGCAGGCGTGATTGTCCTGATAGTCATCAATCTGATCTTTGCGATGCGTCTCGTCCGGTCCACACATCCTTCGGTCGGCTGGCATCCTGCTTTCGGCTGGGCCTTCAAGGTCATTTTGTTTTTGCTGATATTCACCATAATCACAGTCATCAGCGCATCTATCGAGAGCTTCTTTACTCTCAACGAAAAGACCCAGGCTACTACTCGGGGCCTTCAAAGATATGGCGCAACCTTTCTTGCCATTGTTGCTACGCTGCCGTTACCGATGACCTTCCTCACACTGACTATTCCCTACTCGCCACTGGATAGGTTTGGCATCGGCCGCCTCCGCACCAAAGTCATTACTCTGATCATCAGTGCAACATTTCTATCCCTCGGCGCATGGTATCGCTGCGGTATCATTTTGCAAAAGCCCACGCCGCGAACGGAGCCTCTCCCGTCATACCTTGGAAAGGGTGCCTATTACTTCTTCAATTTCATTGTGGAGATCGTGACGATATATATGTACGCCCTTTTTCGCGCAGACCTCCGATGGCACATACCCAACGGTGCAAAGGGCCCAGGCAGTTATTCCAGGCCACTTGTTCATCACGATGTGGAAAAGCAAGGATCCCAGGGACCACCTTCTAATAAAACGGGATATGACACTCAGTCTCTCAGGACAATAAAAGAAGACGAAGAAGATGAAGATACTACTGAAGAAGAAGTCCAATGGCCACTTCCACCGCCCAGAATCATTGAGATCGATCTTGGAAACTCGTCACGCACTTCGCTAGCACCGCCCGTCCCAGACACTAGGAGAACCTCGGGTCGCAGTTCGTATGTCCGTCCAAAGACAGGGGATCGATCATCGCGCGGCTCCATTCTACCTGAACGGTTTTCCGTCTTTATGTTAAAATCGAGAGACTCCTTACCGGTCTTCGCTTCATCAGAGCAGAAGCGGCGCTGGCGCGAGAGCGAAGAAGCAAGAATCGTTCGACGTCTGGGTGGTCCTTGGCAACAACTCCCGGATCCCATCGAGACTACTTCGAGAACCAGCAAAACCGACACGAGAGGCAGTTCGCGCCCTACCACAGCAGGAAGCGCCGGAAGCAGCGTTCCCGAGCCACCGAGTCCAGTGCATTTCCGAAGTGCTTCGGAAGCGCCCACTCTCCCAGACGTAGTATCTGCGGGCGGCTGGACACCACGAATCGACTGGGAGTTCAAGAGCCCGCAACGCTTTCTCAGCTTAAAGAGAAGAACATTGCTCGGATTGAATATCGCACTTTCATAATAAGCAGTTGATGCTGCGCGTGTACGAACAAAGTGCACATTATACTACTCACGACGACGTTTTTCTTTCATTCCAAGGGGAGTTAACAGAATTCTTAATCTCTAACTACTGCTGGCAGCAACGACCAACCCCACCAGGCATTCATTTGCAGTTTCTTTATCTTTCCTTTCTGTCATCATCATACCCAAGCTCACGCTTCTGCTATCTGTATAAGTAAAGCTCTGCCTAACCTGTTTGTTTCCTACATAACGCAACATGCTATACCATAGTATCAATATACCAGCCAATGCACTCGATGCTATTGAATCAACATCTTGTATCTTCACTTTGCTGATTCATGTGATTCCACCGTTCAACAAAACAAGAACGTGTGGCTAGAAACGGTCGCGACCCATGCTTTCGGGTACCGTTTGTCAGCCAGACCAAAGTATCTCGCAAGAGTGAAAAGCAAATCTCAAAACATTTATGCCGGCAGTTCGAAACGGTTGGGCAACGGGCCGCTTCAAAACTGCCACATGTCACATGTTTCAAGGGCATTTGTGACGGAGGAAGGGAAGGGGAATAACAAGGCTAGGAGCTGAGTTTGGTGTTTCGAACAGCCTTGGGCCAAAAAAAGAGAGAGACAGGAAGGAGATAAGTAGGTGGAGACAAAAGGAGACGGCATGTTCGTCTCAGAGGGAACCTTCAAACATGTTCAGTCTTGCATCGAAGTCTTTCATTTGTTTTTGTGTCTCTTCGCCAAAAAAAAGTAAAAATCAGATGATTACAACATAGGATACCAAGGTCATTACCACGTGACATTTCCATGAGCGTCCCACGCCTTCTTGCATACATCTAGCCCAGCCCGCAATTCTAGACAAACAAAAAACAAGGAGAGATGGTATGTAGGAAAGAACGACAACATCTACATGGGAATCCTTCTCATCTCCTCCAAGCTCCAATACTTCCTCATATTCTCCGCCTCAAGCTCCTTGACCTCGTCATCCAGATGCTGCCAGAGCACTGTACCAAACGAATCGAGAATCTCCTTGAGCTCCTGCATGCGGAGTTCGCGCTCGCCGCGCTCACACTCGTCGAGGTACTTTTCCAGCTTGTCGATGCCGACGTGGATCTGCTTGTGCTGGGAGAGAAGCTCGAGTTCTTTTTTGAAGGCGGACATCTTTTTGGCCAGGATGGGGAAGATGTGCTGTTCTTCGATGGTGTGGTGGACGGTCAGGTGATCTGTATGTCATAGTTGGTAAGGAATTCGAGTAACACAACGAGGCGTGGGATGGCTTACGGCAAAACTGCTGGCCTGTGCCGATGAATTGCCGGATAGACATGTTCTTGGGTCTCTTTTGAGATTCACAGGCTGTGTAGAGGACTTTCCAGGTAGCGCGGAAGTTGTCGTGGAAGTATTGCATGTGCTCGGCCATTCTGTTGTACTGGCGGAATTCAAACGGCGTGAGTTTGGGCAGGGGCTTTTCCTCTGAGGGTGCAGGGGTTTCTGCAGCAGCGGTATCATTGACTACTGGAGGCGCAGGCGCAGTCGGCCCATCGTCGCCTGAAATGGCAGACATTGTTTCTGAAAAAGGTACAGGGCGTTGCAGGGCAGGCTTGCTTGTAAAACACTGCGTTCGAATTGGGGAACAACGTGGTCGTGCAGGCTTAGTGACCAATCTTAAGAGCCGGACTCGATTCATACGCTACAGAGACATGCATCGACAGAAAAATATAAAGTCACAGTTTGCGGAATCAAGACGGCGCCCATGGAATGGGGCCGTTGCAGCCAGTGGTGGCTTATGAATTTTGGATTACCCATCCATTACCAAGCCGTCGGCAGTTGCGGCTCCCGATGCCGCTAGACGCGCTCGTGACACGATCACGTGATCGCAACCTCAACACCCATCTCAACGATAACAGAACGCTCATTTTTTGCGCGTCTTGGCAAACTTCTCGTGCCATTTACGTGCCGACGGCTTGAGAGCGGGCGTTCCGCTGTCCGCCGCCGTTGCTGACGCAGCCTTGCCCTTTGCTCGGATAGTGGTATCCGAGGGGAATTCATAGAGACCCTCAATAGCAGTAAGCTGTGCATCCTTGCGCCATACCTCTGGCAAACGGTCCTCCCACGTGTCAATAAAATCAGCAATCAAAAAGTCGTCACCGCGCCGGGCCTCGAGCAGGGTCTTTCCAGTGAAGAGGACCGTCTTTGCTCGGTCGAGACACGACCATGGTCCGCTGCCGTCCGTGTCGTCGGTTGCGAGGTATGCAAGGATTGCTTGTGTAAGAGATGCGGGATGCCCCTCTTCAGCTACAGCCGTTGCAACGTCGGTTGTCATAAACTGCTTGTCGAGTGGAATTCCCTCTGCCAGTGCAGCAGCCATGATGGATCTCCATACCTGGGAGAGGGCACCTGGGGCCGGCTGGTACGAGCCCTCGTCAGTTTCAAAGGCCATGAGCTGCGTCCATGCCGCCTGGCACTCTCCGTCCGAAAGGGGCATGTCGTTGAACACATTGGCCTTGGTCCTGCCGTTGGCCGTGGCGTCAACGTCGCCAGCAACGATGTCGTAGACGGGCAGCGTTTCTCTCAACAGGGAGATTGCAGAGGCGGTGGAGGCGTGGAGCTCGAGCGTGGAGCTGCACAAAGCAATTGCGCGGGTGACAGGGATGGGTATCTCGTTGCCATGGGCTTCGAGGGCTGGCTGGGTCACGAAAAGAGAGTTTGACGTCTGGACCTGGCGTAGCTGGAACGACTTGTTTGGGGTGCAGAGCACGGCATATGCAGGCCTCGCTGCAGAAGCAGCCTGCGACTTGATGGACAGCCTGGGGCGCGTGGTGAGAAAAGGTGTGCGTGTGTGTGCATCAGCAAGACGCGACGGCGCACCTACAACGGGGGATCTGGCTTTTCCAACAGCTCAACGACTTCCGGAGGCAGCTCGAGCAGGCGGAAGTGCTGGTGCTGGTGTGCTATGGAGATGGGCAGCCCGCCCTGGTCCTGCTGCGTGGCCATTGCCGTGCTGAAGCCACGCGGTCTTGCCGGACGGCGTGTAAATCAGCCGTCGACCCCTGGAGGAGAGGAATTTAAGCTGCTATGACGACGGACGGGTATTTTCTTGTTTGTCGACACTGCGGGGTGCGTGGATGCGCAGCTAGCTCGCAGGCGGATCGGACGATAGGCTGCAAGGGCATCCATTCCCACCAAAAATACCTGGCGTTGCGGTGATTAGGACCAGGACCCCCCATGCTTCGACTGCTCGCCCGTGTTGCACCTGGACAAGCTGCGCTCTAGTCTTCCCGCCCGCGCTTGGTCGCCGCTGCACGACCGCCTTGATTCGGGCTTCAACAAGTGCCAGCCTGCGTGTTGTTGTGTTTGCTCGACACGCGCCTGCTGCCGTCTCCTGTATGGCTACCCGACTACGACCACGACACCCACACGCCGACTACGACCATCACCACTCGCACGCCCACGACCACCACGCCTGCCACGACTACCTAGGCCCTTGACCCTCTCTGCGCGCCTGCGCCATGCAAGCAATGTACTAATTGCCGCCCTGGTCACTTGCTTCGCTGTACCTATCCACCTCCGTCGCTCGTTTCCACTCCCTCGACACCATGGTCGTTACAATTAACCCCGAGCCCGCGGCCCTGTCTGCAGACGACCTGTCGCTCTTCTACACGACCGACGAGCTGCTCTCGGGCTCGCCTGTTCTGATCTTCTACGGACCCACGGCAACCTCGACCCAGGCGACACATTCGCGCATCCAAGCCCACGTGTTTACACCTGCCGGCCTGCAGAACTTCGCCCGCCTAATCATATCGCCCACTGCCACCTACTACAATGCCGTCACATGTCTGCCGCGCGAGGAACAAGGCGACGAAATATGCCGCGGACTCGCCTTCAGTCTGTACAAGTACTTCCTGGAGCTGCCACCCGAAATTAAGAGTTCGTGGGGCAGGCGGTATGGCTCGTCGGACAACCTACCCTCGGCGCCCAGGCTGTTTTCCGAGTCGCATGCTGCCATTGTCGCCGCCAAGATGGTCAAGGTCGAGAATGTCATGGATGTCATAATAGACGTGCGCCACGCTTTGGGCGAGCAGACGCTGTCGTGGATAGATCTGGACGTCGTCTTGCCGCAGGGGAGCATGAAGAAGCTCAATCCGCGAGAGTCGGCTCAATTCGACGAAGTTGAAGAAGACCTGACCCAGCAAAAGTACGGCGAACTTGCGCCTCTAATAAAGCTGTTTGGAGAGTCTGCGTTTCTCCCCACGTCCAGGCTCCGCCGCGCGCCCTCGAAGCCAACAGCCCTCAATCGATCGCAGAATTTCTCAAGGAAACAAAAAGAGACGCTCCGCCGGGAGATGTGCGAACTCCTGGACACGGAAGAGAACTATGTGAACAAGTTGGACGAATTGGTTCATACAGTCGCGGTCGACTTCCGGGAAAAGGCAAAGCAGAAGTCGAGTTCCAGCGCCAGCCCGACAGAGCAAGCGCTGCGGAGTCTGTTTCCTCCCAGTCTCGACAAGATACTGGAAGTGAATTCGCAATTCTTGGAAGCCCTGCGCGTTGTGTTGGAAGAATCAGAGAACGGTGCAATCGAGGACATAGAATCAGCAACAGACGATGTCTATATCGCACCCCTACGAGGACAAAAGGACGCACCCGATGTGACGGGCGCTGCAGCAGTCGCAAGGACACTTCTTGAGTGGCTGCCACAGTTTTCCGACTGCTACACCGACTACATGGCAGCTCATGGCGACTTCTCACAGCTATTGAAGCACTTTACCAAGGACACAGCCTCCAGCTTCTCCAAGCGTGTTTACGAGACGGGCGAGCAGCGACTCACGTCTATGCTGATAGAGCCTGTACAACGCCTCCCACGATACAACTTGTACATTGATAATATCACCAAGCAGCTGCCGATGAGGCATCCAGCGATCAAACTATTCCTCAAGGCAAGGGACATGATATCGGACATTTGCACAAGAGAAGGGCCCACTGCACAAAAATTCAGAATCTCCGGTCGTCTACGGAAGATGGTCTCTTCATGGCCATCAGGATGCAACCCACAAGGACGACTAATTACAGCTGTTGATTGCGTAGAGCTCTCCCCGCCGTACCACGGCGAGTTGTCTGGACCAGCCACAGTATCTGGCATTATGGTGCTCTTTACCGATTATCTCATCATCTTACAAAAGTCCGAGGATGGCTCGACCAACGCCCGCGGTTTGCTCGCTGAGCTCGACAATCCCAAGTTTGCCGAGTCATTCGACGGCACTACCGAACTTGCTTTCCACCAGTACCTGAGTCTAAACGATGTGTTTGTCAGCGAGCATTCGGAAGGAAACATCCTCCAAGTCATCTCCCCTGTGCCAATGGTCAGCACCTCCTCGCGGTCACGAAGTCGAGAACAGCAGAGGGTCGGTATCCGCATGTTCTATCTGCAAGGCTCATATGAGGGCAAAGGACAAAAGTTTACAGAAGAGCTCACGAAAGCTCGTATCGAGGGCAGATTCTCTGAAGCAGAGCGAGAGGGCGATAAATGGGAAGTTCGAACCCTGCCAGGCGATTTGAGCTTCTTCTCATCCATCACGGAAGAAACGGGCGATCGACAAATTGAAGGCCGGAAGGAACCCGCAAGGGTACAGATTCTTGTAGAGGGCTCCAAGTTTTCCCGTCCAATAGAAGTCGGTGACAATGGCATCGAGCTTACCGTTACGATTTCGACCATCGGAGAAGGATTGTATCTTCTAGAGAGCACTGGTACCAACGGATTCGCGGCGCGAGACAAACTAACCAGCCTGGAGTTCCTGCCCGTCCTGACAAAGCGTCTCACCAACTTCTTCCAGTTGCGCAACAGCGTAAAGAATACAGCCCTGACTGATGCCTATCTGCGCCGGAACCACCAGATACTCAAGTCGCTCGCTCTCGAAATGTACGAAATGGAACAGGAGCGTGGCAGCAAGAGTCGCCCACACTCCCCAGTCAAGATGCTATCGAGCTTTTTCGGTGGAAGTGTGAGCAACCTCAGTGGCACCATCGGCAGGGAGGGTGGCGGCTCACGCAAGCTACAGCGAAACGCTCACACTTTGGGTGAGATACCCCGGATGCCACCACCTCTGCCCGCCGTGCCTGTTCGCGCTCAAAGCCGCGATGGCGAATCATCACGTCCTACCTCATCCAGCACTAACAAGAGCGCCACATTTGCTGGCATGATGACGGACCCCATCTCAAAGCTCGAAGAGAGTCTTGCGAACCTGACACTGGCCCTACTTGCGCGTAAAGGCAACATTGTTGGACGTTCGGTTCGTGCAAGGAATGTTGCGGATGAACTCGTTGTGAACGAACTCTACAACACTGTCCTTGAGAATCCTGGGAACCTCGATCTGGCAAGTCAATCGTCGGTTGACGTCTTGTTCGCGGTATTTGAGAAGTTTCTGAGCATTGCCTGGAGAGAGCGCATGGGTCCTGTTCTATCTCATGCTACACTAGTTTCATTACAGATGAGATCAGACACTTTGCACCCAGAGGAATTCGAGGAGTTCTTCAGAAACATGCTTGACCAGTTTGCACCTCCCAATCAACGAGCATTCCGGGCGATCATTAATCTATTGGCTGAACTGCTGGACGGGACCAGCAACGATGGGGACCGCGGCATCCTCACTGCAGCGTTTGCGGAGATGCTGGTCCCTGCTGGAAACTCGCACGATTTCATATCGTTGATGGATCGTCTGGTGGAAGATATCGATGTACTCTTTCCACCTCAGACGCCCGGTGTCGGTACGCCAATCTACGGGTCCATAGACTCTAAAGGTCGCCTGGCAACCGGCTCCATCAATTCGAATACCTCACTCAGGAGGCGATTTGGGTTTGGCACTCTGGCTCGGGAGAACAGCAAAAACGAGAATGATTCAAAGGTGGGGTCGTTATGGCGTTCACTAAGCAAGAACAGCCATGCAGACGCACAGCCACCGAGTATATCGAGAAATGGAGTTGGGCCACTTGCTCGCTCCAACTCGACGGACGCTGCAGCGCGCCTCTCGCCCAAGCGACCCTCATCTCGCGACCGACCGACGGTACTGGGCGCGTTCAACTTTGAGACGCCCACTGCGAACAATCGGCCGTATAGTGGGGTGCTTGGAACCATTGGAGAGGTACCGCCCAATGCTGGGCCTCCCCGCAAGAAGCGCCGCTCTTCTCTGAGCGATCTCAAGACATTACAAGATGCTGACGATGTACCTGAGTGGTCCCCTGAAGCTCCTCGCAAGACCGAGTCGACACTTCGCCACGAGAACCGGCAGATTAGCGATTCGCCTCGTCCCCAGACGCCATCGGGAGTGGCGGTGCTCAACAAGCATACATCGTCGATACCCACGCCTGCACGGCTTGGATCCCCGATGCGATTGGAGAAGAAGGAGAACGCACCAAGTAGCTCGGAACGCCCAGGGCACGCACGGTCAAAGTCGATTACGCCACGACTGGAGGTTAAAGAGGAGGTAACCATCAAGTCGCTCAGCCCTACGAAGAAGCGAAGTGAGACGATTTCGGGTATTCCAAGCCTCCGGCCTACAGGTTCTGGGTTACACGAGCGCACAGGGTCTGGCAACACGGTCAAACTGCCCTCAACGCCACGGTCGCCTACCAAAATGGGAGCTGGATCGACGAGTCCGCCCAAAAGGCTCCGGATGCAGTCGCCACAAAAGCTGCGCGAGAGACTGCAGGTTCAAGAGCAGGACATTGCCGAGGCGTCGAATGCATTACAGAGCGAGCTGAGCGCTATTGGGCAGGAGCTGAGTACTAAGGGCACACCGCGTCTCACGACTCAGAGCTCGGCCCCGTCGCTGTCACTTACGAACGGAGCCCGATCAGCTGAAGCACGGATTGCGGTTCTGGAGAAGCAGCTCAAGGCGACACTGGAGTTGCTGTCGTCGCGCACATCGGGAATAGCGAATGATGTGGCTACGTCTCTGCAGGTATCTGAAGCACGATGCAAGCATCTGGACCAGCTGTATCGCGACGTGAATGCGGAGAACGAGGCGCTGTATGCCCGGTTCAACGAGGAGCTGGAGAAGGTGACGAGCAGTGCACGCAAGGGCAGGGCCAGCGAGGAGGTGGAACGGCGGCTGAAGTCAAGCGAAGAAGAGGCTGCGCGATTAAGGAAAGAAAACGCACGGCTGAAGAGGGAAGTTGCGGGGTTGAAGGCGCAGATCAGGGAGTGAGCCAGGCAGTGCTGGCTGCCCTTTGGTTATTTTGTTTGGCTCTCTCTTGTCTTGATGCTGAAGACGAGAGGCTGGGGTGTGGCACAAGGTGCTGCATGCGCCGGCGGTACCATGGGCCGAGTCGAGAATTACGCATGCATGTGCTTGTTTCGCCGAGCGGCCAGCAGGCGAGGGTGGGCTATGATGGCATGACACGGCGTTGTGTAAGGTTTAGAGAGCAATATACCATGTGCAGTGTTTTAGCAAAAGCACTTTTCTCACACCCTCTTGTGGTGCACTGTACTGTGTACATGTAAGCAGGACGTAGTAGGACGCGCAAGCCAGGGGTCCTGGCTAGGGTATGCCGGGGCGTGGTGCGAGGCTCAACCCCGCTAGTTTATGCATGTGTTGGCACCCGGGGGCACAAGAGCCGATAGCCTATCTGGTGCCGCGGCTATCGATGCACCTACATACACCATCACCATGTGAGTATGCCCTTTGTGCATTCCCGCCGCCGCCGCCGCCGCCGCTCCCTGTGCCGACGCTGCAAAGGGGCGAGCATAGCATACGGGCGTGTGAGAAGCGCCGAGGGCGAGCAGGACAGGTGTTTCAACAAGAGGGATTTGCGTTGCTATTTCGGGCCTTAACGGGCGCCCAGTGCGGCACACTAGGGCCAGAGCCGCCAAAGCACAACGTTTCGTCGTCGGAAACGGGCCCTCTGGATGACGAGCGCCTAGCAAGTGCCAGCTGTAGTTGGTCGGCGTCGTCGCGACAAACAACCGCGACAGACGCGTTGCTTGTGCCTGGGCATAGTACTTGTTTGTCCGCAGCAGCAAGGCACGGCGCGCGCAGCCCGTCTATTACATACACACGCCGTGTAAGCCCTCCTTCCTATTACTCTCTCGCACCCGCCGGATCCCGCATCCGTGCACCGCGCTCCCCCAAACCAACCACACGAAACGTCCGCCCCAACTCGACTGCCATTGACTTTGTCGCGTGCTCGAGAAGGCTCCATGGCGAAGAGCAGCAATGACCCTCCATGCTGCATCGTCATCTGAACCCTCCTCCATCGACCTGCTCTCCTGCGCCTTAGGCAAACGTCACAGCTTTCGTCCGAAACCCGTCGAGTTCCAACCACCTTCCGCTTCTCTGTTCCACGTCCCCGACCTGGCCGACCCCAACCCTCCGCGACCATGGCCTGGTTCATGAGAGGCGTCCAGAGCGCCGTCTTCCACTACGCCTCCTGCGCCCCCTGTACCGGCTACAGCGACAGCAGGAGAAGACGCAAAGCCGCCAAAGAGGCCCGGAAACTGCGAGAGAAGCTGGAACTCGAGCAGCCCGGCGCATACTACCACCCCGAGCCCACCGGCACTAATGCATACTGGAGCGAAGAAATCGCCATGGGCCCGGGGCCGCCTCCACGACGAGCTCGGAGGACAAACACACCACATGGCGGTAGTTCAAGAGGCCTGCCCACACGGGGAACACAGAGTTCGACGTTGAGCAAAGGTGGAAGCAGCATCGATGTCGCTCACGGGGCCGAAAACCGGCTTAGCGACGACACACTCGACGATGACGACGAGACCTGGAACCACAAGCGCTACCAGAGAGAAGATGAGGACCTGTGGGGTTACGACGACCACTCGACCGCGCTGGAACAAACCATCACGGGCTCGTCTGTCGGTGGTGGTGGCTATCAAATGCGAAGACCAAATGTGTCGAGAGCCGGAAGCTACTATGTCGCGCGCGCGCCTCCGGTCAACGAGCTGCACCCACCCGTTGTTAGCCTGCCGTCTCCCGACCCGGCGGAAAACCGGTGGATGCTTCAACCCCCGCCCAAAGCCAGCGTAATGGCAGGAAAGGAACGGGCGACGAACCGGAGTCGTAGCGGCAGCGGCGCAAGTAGTCGTGTAGAGCTAAGCCTGGGTCGCCAGGTTAGCACGAGGCACCTCATGCACAAGCTCGAGCGAGGAGAGACGCCCGACCGACTTACCAACTCCCCAAATGGCTCTTACTCTAACCTCTCACACGGTCGCTGCAGGACGCCCCAAGCGCGACCCCCTTCTGCCACTAGCATCTCACCTCACAGAAAAAGAAGAGATACCGCCATGGCTCGTGACCATGGCACCGCACATACCGACACCGCCAGTGCCCAGCAATCTGCAGACCCAGTTGATAGCACTGCTCGGGGTATCGCACCTATTCCAGACCTCAAAGCAGTCCGTGCACGCCAAAGTCGACCCGCTCTTTCCACTGTCTTCTCTAGCGACTCGGGACGAGAAGATTCGACTGCTGAGATTCCTGTGAACCACGATGACGAGAACACTCTTCCCATGCCAGCAAAACCCAAGCCTGCATACCATGGTTCTACAGTTACCCCGACCCACGAACCAGCAACCAGAAACCGAGTACCGCTCGGCACTTCCGACGTCTCCTCCCTAAACTGTCTCCAAGACCATGTTTCGCCGCAGGAATTGCTCAACTCACGATTCGTCTCCGCCCCACTAGTCGAAGCCAAAATTCGACTACCACCATCTGAAGAAGACATGGCTGCCCGAGCGCGAAAAGAGGGGACTTCCAAGCACCCTGGCGACGACGAAGAAGTACAGCCCAATCTCAACGTTCCTTTTGACCGGGAATCCGGACCACCAGAGAGAGATCCGAGCTTTAGATGGAGCGTCGACTTTTAAGTCTCATCACTGAACACTACACGCAACCTGGATTTGCGGATGCTTGGCTTGGCTTCGAGTTACAGCACTTGGGGATTTTCTGCCTCCTTCACCGTTTTTTTCGCGCCGTACCAAGCATCATCATTGCTTAAAAAAAATGCATGAAGGCATCATCATACACCACATTACACTACACAAGATCAACACGGCATATATCTTACCGCACCCACCATTGGTATCACACGGTGGGGAAAGCATACCTTTTCTTTTCTTTTCTTCTCCACTTCCTTACTCTGGAAGCTCCTTCCTTCCCATCTTCTGTCTTTCTCTCTCTTTTTCTTCTCTTTTAGGCAAAAATTTGCAGCTTGGCCTCTGTCTCACAACCCTTTTTTTTCTCTCTTTTCCTTTTCTCCTTCTTTACACTCTTGGCGTTGTCCAATCAGCGTGATTCGTTTTTTTTAAACAGCAACATATTGCATACTTGGCTATAGACACGACTGATACGACACTCATAACATTCGCGGCGTTTTTCTTCTTTTTACGTTTCCTTTGTCTTTGGGCTGAGGGCATTGCTGGCATCGTCGGTTTTTGTCTCGCTTTTTCGTTTCCTTTGTTCTTGTTATTGTTGTTCTTGGTGTGCGTTGTGATGGGGGAAATCTTCATTTCAACATGTATATATCTTTGCATTAGTATATCATTAGGTTCAAGCCCGCGGGTCATCGCTTTTGCCTCAGAAACAAACAAGGTTGTGGTTACGTTGCTTGACGCTGGTCGTTGAAACGCTATCTTACCTAATATCTTGGGTCGACAGGGCTTCTTTTGAGTGATTGGATGTTCCGTGTGATTTGGTTTGACGAATTGGTTAATGAACGACAAGGATACTTTTCCTGGGGAAGAGGTTCTTCTCCTAGTGAGTTTCTTGTACAGCGAACACACCCTTCTTTCTCTGCATCATCTTACTAATTGACACGTTCAGACACGTGTACATGGTTGGCATCACTACTCGAAGATACCAGGCATGTCCATCGCCCATCCCACACGACCTTCTCGTCGCCATTGGCCTAGCAACATACCGTATATGACACCACGAGCACTTCTCCTATACACCAAGACCGCGGCCACGTCTTTGGGAAAAAGCATGACACACAGAAGCAACGAAATTGTTAAGACGGGAAGCAAAGAAAAAAGAAACAGACGCGCCTCGTGCCACTGCAACTGTAACAATTAGCGGTGCCCCCCGCCGCCTGCCTGCCCGCCCGCCCCGAAAACGGCCGCTTCCGCTCAGCAACACAGCCTCAATGCTCGAGCTCGTGCTTTGGGCTTCGGCGCCGTGTTGATCACGCTGCAGACACGGTACTTGGGCACCATCACCATCACCAGCACGGTAATGCTCTTCATTATTTCTAGTGTTGCCTGGTTCTTCTGGGAATTGTACAAGTTTCCTCACTTGTGTTTCCAGCGATGCATACGGCCATAGCCGAATGGGGTAACGACAAGATACAAGGGAGGAGTTACGGAGATTCCCCGAACCCAGACGCCAAAACGGCAATCTCGTTGATCGGTTATTTTGCTTTTTTTAATCTCAACTCGGCTCGTGTTGCCCTCATTTGCCAGGTAGGCGTTTTTGCTTGTTTACTTTTACGCCTTGTTCCCGCAGCCATAAGGCGAAGCTATGATGGCTGTCGTGGCTGTCGTGATCAGCCACATATGTGTGTGACGATGCAGGGTGGAAGACGTTCACACGGTGCATTTTCCGTAAGAAAAAGGAAGGAAGAGGAAAGCCAAGGCGCAACGCACGCACACGTGATGTTTCTCTCAACCAAAGAACGAAAGAAAACAGGTCGAGTCTGGAGCGGAAAAGAAACAAAAGTTGTCGAGTTGCATCGTGAAGTGGTATGTTGGTTGAGGGACAAAGAACGTGGCGGGGTTGATATAGTGGTATAGTACTTGCAAGCCCCAGATTTCTTGAAACGATCGATCGCACGATTCGCACACCCACACATCTTATCCAGTACACGAGCCTCGGGATCATCAATCACGTCCGGGGGCGAGTTTGCTTAGTTTCCGGCGCCCATTGCGCTCGTTTCCCACACACCCCTACACCACAAAGGGTAACTGCGCTACCGAAAGCTTGCGAGTCATTTGGGCGGCAGATTCGGCACTCCTCTCTCTTCACCAACAGTCATTCGCCATGGGCAGAGATCGAACTAAGGAATTTGTTCTACTGGGTGTCTTGCTGGCTGTTGTTCCCATTGCCCTCAGTGTGCTGGCAGCTTGTTTACGTAAGAGACGGCGGCTAGGGCAGACGAGAAAGAGAGATGCGCTGGCTGCTGCTGAGGAGGGGTTGAAGAGAGGGGAAGCGGGCAAAGAAGCGGCGGGGGGCCTAGGGGAGGAAGCGACGATGCGGTGATGGTGAGGTAATCAGAAAGGGGGGGGGGGAGGGTGGGCGAATAATCTGGCAATTGTTGATCCTGTTCGCATGAATGGAGTACCGGGGCGAATAGGGTTTCTACATGCAGTTTCCTAGAAGACAAAGTGAAACGCGGTGGCTGTAAAACGGACAAGTATAACGAGGTGATTTGCTTCGTCGAGTTGGGTTGGCTTGCACTTGAACTTTGTTGCTGCCAGCATCATTTGCCACTTGGGCCTGGGGTTGTTGTTTTATTCTTTCAGCCACTCTAAGGGCAATACACTCGACCTGGCGTTACTTTGTGCCCAGCAATCTCCGCGTTTCAGCAGCTTGATACGCGTATGACGAGGCAAGGGGCGGTGATCGTACAGGCCATGTCGCGCATGGAAAGGGTAACCTGGACTGATATTCGGCTGCTCCCGGTCTTAGATTGCGTGGTATGTGCTTAATTCTCCGAATTCAATATCCTTGGCGTGTGGTTGACAGCGGCGGACGGCGGCATCATGTGAAATGGACCAGGAGGAAGCATGAAGGAGAAACAGGTAACGGCTGAGGTCATGATGGGTACCAGGGGTATTTGAACTCAATGCCATGTGGCATGTCGGAGGAGTGGGCTGAGAAGAGTCGCGGCTGGGGGGTGACACGTGCTTGGCTAACGGCAGCCGAACGGTCGGGGGGTCCGGTCAGGCGCCGCTGTGCTACTTCCCTTGCGGCCGGGCACGTGCTGGGATGGGCGGCGGATGAGGAGCACGTTAGGTGGGCGTTTTAATATTGGCTGGCGACAAGGCCAAAGTGCATGTCGTTGTTGCTGGTCGATAGCGAGGCGTGTGATAGGAGCAGCCATGTTTTGCTAGCGGGCGCCCAAAGGGGCCTAGCGCATGGCCCCTGCCATCGCAGCGGCGCCGCGAGAGCGGCATTGCGGTATCCCTGAGCGTCGCGTCGACAGCGTCCAATTCGCCTCGGGCTGCCGATGTCTAATTTAACACTGGGCGCGGTCCCCTCTCCTAGGCGTCTTATTGACTCTTGCAGCCATTCCACCAAGTGCGCCGCCGCTGGTTCGTTCTCTGCAGCTCCTTTGCCATTCAAGCAGCTGGGCGACGCTGCAACCCTCTGCATGCCGATCATGCACTGGTCCTTTTGACTTGCAGCTATCCGTTCCATGTGCCAGCTGCGCCCCGCGAGTGTGTACCCTTTTTGACAAAAACATACATATCAGTCTGGGCCAGCAGAAGTGTCCAGCTGCAGCAGGCCGGCTCGCCATGGACGCACAGCATGCGCTTCGCGCTTCTCCCACCAATGATGCAGCAGCCGCTACCACCACGAACCAGAGTTTGAGAGAGAGGCGGCGCAACTCCTTACCACTGTCTATCAAGACACCCTCCCCCCGCCCTCCCCAGCGCTCCTCCTGCTACATACGCAACACGGCCACGTCGCCCCAGATCATCTCGTCCCTCATCGATCAACTGTCGGCCATTTCCATTCCTGCAAACAACCATTTCGAGAACCTCCTCGTCGGCTACGACAGCGCTCCGCCAGTGTCTGCCGCCCCTAGTGTGCGCGCGCATTCGGACAAAACCTCCATCGCTACAGGCCATGATGGCGCTTCGACGGACCAGGCGAGCTACTACGAATCAATAAGAGCGAACAACGACCTTTACCCGGACGACGCATGTGAGCCGCCGGTCGTTCGCACTTCGAAACCGCCATCCGGCAAGTCGCCCCTGACTGCACCCAAGAAGACAAGCAAATCGCATTCGCTCAGCAACTACATTGCACGCAGCGGCAGCAGTTCCTGCTCTCTTCAATCCACCCACTCTAACCACTCGGCGAGCAGCTTTGGCAACATCAGTATCGAGGGAGGGACAAATCGCCGCGTGTCCACAGGCAGCAACCGGTCATCGGTCGAGAGCAAGCGCAGCGTAAAGGCCCACAAGAGTTTGATGTACATGAGCTCCCGAGAGCGACTGAGGCAAAAGGAAACCGAACGAAAGCGCGCAACTGTACACGGCTTCGAGGACATCTCCACCGGCGATTCTCCCAGAAAGAATACAACCCAGCTCTTTCCATACGAAGACACAATCAAGGAAGAGCCCTCGTCTTCAAAAGACGACGTTCAGCTCGACGAGGCAGGAACTGGCTCCTCTCGCTTTATACCCCGCCATTCAAGCACGCGCCGCATTCGTTTAAATCTGGTAGATGGTCCGTTCAGCGAGAGTCCATCTGATCAAGGACTGATCCCCACACGTGGATCGTCCCTGAAACACTCTGCTAGTCCGACACGTAAACATAAAAAGCATAGGTCTGACGACAAGAGTCGCCCAAAGTCGAACAAAACCCAACCCGTACTCCAAGAGGCTATCAAGATGGCGTCGGAGGAAAAGGCGGATCCCGAGGCACAGAAGCAAAAGAAGATCCTGGAAGAGTTGGAACAAGAGCCAAGTGAAGTCGCCCAGAGAATCCGAGAACTGCGAGAACGAAAAATGCAAAGAGAGAAATTAGCAGGGATTTTGCCTGCAGACATGGATGCAGGGGCAACACCATCAAGTGGGCCTGGCGTTTCATCCATCCCGAGCCCCGAATGCTCCCCCACCACAACTGTATCAAGTGTGTCAGATGATGGAAAGAGGATCATCGATCCTACAAAGGCGCACAAGGTTCTTGGAATCTCCCAAGAGCCTGTTAACTGGCCAGGCGATAAGGCTACCGAAAAGGAATATGCGGATAAACCTAATCTTCCAGTACCCCATCGAGCACGATCTCAGCGGCCACGACCCCGAAGTCTGACGCTGAATGACGGCGACACTGTCAGCCAGCTGCCGATCGACTATACACTTGCCCTTGAAAGTCTCTCTTTACCGTCCCCTGCGTCGATCTCAGAATCAAGGCTATCCTGCTTGCCCATACCTACAAGCATCGCATCCAAAACCACCATGGCGAGCAACAGCTCTTCTATGAAGCGCTCAAATTCTATTGCCGCGGGAGGGAGAAATTCAGCCATGATGCGGACCGCATCTGGTGCGGCCCCTACAACCAAACCTTCTGGACACAGACACTCCTCCAGCGTCACAGAAGATTCAATGTCCAGGCTATCCCTTCCTTCGCGGTCAGCTAGCGAAGAGCCCATCACCCGCCACCGATCCATGCTCATATCAACGTTACCAGATTCTCATAGTGCGCAACTCCAGCGAAAGCGCACAAGCGCCAAGAAGAGGTGGTCTCACCCTGACTTGCCAGCAAAGGCAGAGAAAGCACACAATGAGAAAGTGGAGCGGAGAGAAGAGATGGCAAGAGCCGCGGCCGTGCAAAGTCCGCCAAATCCAATCATTGAAGAGCGGCCTGCAAGCCGCGATTCAATCGATATAGACGTGACTCAATACCTGAACTCGGAGCGCCTATCACAAAAGATTCGTCATCCACAGACGGGCAGGATAATATCCTTTTCCGAAGTTGGTGACCCCCAAGGCTTTGCCGTTTTTGTCTGCGTGGGCATGGGTCTCACCAGGTATGTCATGGCCTTTTACGATCAGCTCGCTGCTACGCTAAAGTTGCGTCTGATCACGCCGGACCGTCCTGGTATTGGAGGAAGCCAAAGTGACCCTAATGGGACGCCTCTCAGCTGGCCTGGTAAGCACATGGATCCGCTGTCAGCTGCTTTCATCTTTTGCTAATTTGACTAGATGACGTGCTCATAATATGTCAAGCCTTGAAGATCAACAAGTTCTCCCTATTGGCACATTCAGCTGGAGCCGTCTACGCTCTCGCAACATCGTTGCGAATGCCACAACACATACGCGGCAGGGTGCATTTGCTTGCTCCTTGGATACCGCCCTCGCAAATGGCACCGATTGGCATTAGCCAAGACAGCCCACCAACGCAACAGCTTCCGAGGTCACAACGCTTCCTTCGCGCTCTACCTCCATCACTTCTCAAGGTTGCAAACTCGACCTTTCTCAGTGCGTCCAGCGCTAGCCTTCAGCGAACCGGGCCCAAAACCGCACCCAAAACAAAGCGGAAAAGCACAGCCCCTTCACCAGCGCCAAGTCAGGCTTCGACACGGCCTTCAATAAAAGACACCCATCGGCATTCCATGATGGTTATGGACCAAGTGCTGCCGAATGCCAGCACACTGAGTGTGGCGAAGTCTCCAGACCCCAACGACGAGGAGGCGCAACGCATGAGGGAAATGCTCACCATAGCCGAACGCGAGCGGCAGCGTGCGTTCGACGAGCGTCTTACTTTTGCAATCTGGGACCGCGCAACGGCACATGCTAATCCCGCCACTGATCTTATCGTCTGCCTCGAAACCAAACAGACCATTGGCTTCCGATACGAAGACATCAACCGTCCAGTGGTTATCCACCATGGATCCAAGGACTCGCGTGTACCTGTGGACAATGTGCGATGGCTTGGCAAGCTCATGCGCAAATGCGAGGTCCGCATCCTGGATGGCGAGCAGCACGGGCTTATGGCCAGCGCGCAGGTCATGGGCAATGTGCTCACAGAAATGGCCGGCGACTGGGAAGACTGGAACAACGTCACACGAGGCACGAGCGAGCAGCGCGCGGTCTCGAGGCGGCGCACAACAGAGAAGTTGAAGACTCAGGTCAGCTTCACCAATTGAGCTGAAACCTGCACACCCTATCTTGATATTGGAACTTCTTCGTTGAACTGATTACCCCACACTGTCTTTATCCGTTGAAATGTTCTAATTTCTTTCATCACATTACGCAAGCGAGCGAGCGTGTAACCTTTTTTTATTTCCCTTTCTCTTCTTTCCTTGTCTATATATATTTTTGCAACGACCGGACGAATACCCCTTGCGATTCTTGTTCATCATCACTACTAATACCGACAAATTTCCTTGTGTATTGCGGCTTTTTAATTCGTTCAGCTAGCTACTTATACCCTTTCCCTTTGGCGGAGTACCTGGGCAAAACAGCATCTTTTTTTGTCTTGTTCTTCCACCCCCTACTCTTTTCCTTTGATTTAAACATAGAGGGAAGGAGGCGCGGAAGAAGGAAAGACGGGGGGGGGGGGGACGGAGGATTTCCGATTCTGTAAGAGCGTCGTAAGGTCGAAGCAGATTTGCATTACACCGCTCGGTAGCTTTTGTTTCAGGCGGGATACATAGACATGAATAGCTATAATGACTTGCTTGCGCCTTTACACCTCGTAGCTGCAACCAATGCTATTCACTCGCTACGTAATTTACTAAGAGACAAAAGTGGTTCTCCAACCGCAAATAATCAAATCACCATGTCATACATATGCCGTCTTTCGCATACATGATCCTTACAACGTATACGCCTCCGCACCCTTGCCAAACAACAAATGCGGCTTCCTCTGCGCGAGATCCAGAATGGTCTGCGCAAACACCGAATTGGCCCATGCAAACCAACTCCGCGTGTATGACGAGCTAGCCTCTACATTGATACTCTCATGGACCAGCCCCAACTTGGACACTTTCTTGACTGCTTCAAGACAAGCAGTGATTTCCTTGTCATCATCGCTCGTCATGGCCTGCACAAGGACAGCCATGGGCCAGGCATTGCGCAGCCCGACGTGGGGGCCGCCGATGCCCTTGAAGGCCTCGCCGGTAAGGTAGTAAGGATTTCCCTTCTTCTCTAGAATCATTTTGCGCGTGTTTTTGTAGACTTGGTTGTTGGCATCTGTGAAGCCCAGGAGGGGGAGGGCGAGTAAAGAGGGGAGGTTGGCGTCGTCCATGAGGATAGAGGAACCGTAGCCGTCGACTTCGAAGGCGAATACTTCGCCGTATTTTTTGTGTGTTACCACGCCATGTTCCCAGACGCCCTTTTTGATTTTCTCGCCCCAGGTGAGGACTTGGGCGGCGATGTTCTTCTTGCCGGCTTTGGAGAGCATGTTCGATGTGCGGATCAGTTCGGTGGCTATCATGGCGTTGGAGGGGATGAGGAAGCCCAGGATAGTGGCGTCGTCGCTGGGGCGGAAGGCGCTGCGGACGAGACCGGTTCCGCCGTTTAGAGGGTTGCCCAAGCCACTCAGACCAAGCGTCTCGGTGCCGCTGTCAGTTTGGCGACGCCAAGTGTACTCGTTGCCTTGGTATTCGCCCGTCTCTTCGTCAAAGGTGGGCTTGGACTGCTCTTTTAGAACGTCTAGAAGAGTATCGAGAGCGAGGAGCCACCGTGCGTTGATGAACTCGGTCGAGCCGGTGTGGTTGTAGAATTGGTTTGAGAGGGACAGAAAGTGGGCGAGGGAGTCGAGTTCATATTTGCATTCAAAGACAAAGGACTCCTCGTAAAAGGGATGCACATTGTCTCCGTCGCCTTGGAATGTTGGTTTCAAACCACTTGGGGGAGGTGGCTGGAAAGCATTGCAGTAGGGAGACCCGATGACGTACTCTGCCTGGGTGTTGATGGCTCCTAGAATGAGCTGATGGATTTCCTTATCCTTTTTGGCAAGGAGCTGGTATTGTGCTAGCTGGTTCGTCGAGTCGCGTAGCCACTCTGCGTTAATGTCGCCAGTGACGATGAAACTCTGTGGTCCTTTCCAAGCAGCAGGATCCCAGCTTTGCCGGGCTACCTTGGGCTTAGCAGTCCCGTCTACGTGCCATCTCACGGTTGTATCTAGAGTGTTTGGAAAGGCGTTTTCGAAGAGGCGGGCGAGATCCTTGTCGACCATCTTCTTGCTCATATCATCAATGACCTTTTCCACAAGCGGCGATTCAAAAGTTCGACAGTATTTTGAGGGTCGTTGGAAGGGGAGTTTCATGGGGCCTGTACTGTATGGTGCGCTGGAAGATGCATCAGTGAATGTTATATCATACACAGGTCTCTACATACTGTGGTCGCTTGGCGTAGTGTGTGTAGTCTGGACATGCTGCGCGGTACTTGACCGGGTCGATGTCCGGTTTCAGAGGCTCTTGATCGTACAAATCGCTCAGACGGGCTGAAACGGGTTGGAGAGGGAGGAGAGACCCAAGGGATAATGCTACTAAGTACGACTTCATTGTGTCGAAGGAGACTCAAAGACGACAATGTTCACCAGAAGCTCAGTTGCGCGGCGATAGTGGTAGCGAATGGAAGACGTGGCGATGGTGATATTCAACCGGGCTTATTCTGCATAGCTTTTCCAACACAGGATATCCTAGGGGTTGGATCAAAACACGCAGATAAGCTTCAATCGATGGTTTGGACTCTATGTCGAGCCAGACACGGTGGCTGTCATACGCGGAGCACGCCGACACCTCCGCCAATGAGCAGGCGTCAAGTCCGCATGGCCCGTGCTGCAGCTCCAGGTTGCGCATCCTCTGCTCTTCTGTCCCTCAGGATATATTGATTTCGCCTTGCAGCTGCGAGGTTCTGTGGGATACGCGGTCACTCTGAATAGATTGGCATGACTCTGGCGACCATTGTTTTTCACGTTTGCCCTTCAACAGTCGAGTCAACCTCCCACAACTCCACACATCCATACTGCAACGCCCTCTTTTAATTGACTGAGTAACGACACACTGGCTACCACCCTCACTTCCCTCGCCTCAGCATACCCACCATGATATCCCTCCCCGGCCTCAATCTCTCTTCTCAACCCGCCGAGCCCCCCAACGCCCCCACATCCTCCGTGACACGAACCCAAGAACTCGCCGCAAACACCGAATACCGCTTCGAGGTCTCTTTCTCCCGCACCCTCACAATCAAGCTCGCATCCGGCACCGCTGAATTCTTCGGCACCGAACTCGCTCCCTCAACCACGTACTCCTTCTCAGGCACAAAAGGCGCAATCTACACATGGCATGGATGCAAGCTCGATATTGGCGGCGACGTCGAGTCCGACTATGTCGCTGAGGAAACACCCATGATGAGCGTAGCAAACCTGCATTTTGCGTTGGAGAACCTGCGCGACAAGAGCGTTGCAAGCGGGAGCGTAGACATGGGACCCAGGGTCCTTGTTGTCGGGCCCGAGAACTCTGGGAAAACGTCGCTGGTCAAGACACTAGTATCGTACGCGGTCAAGTCGGACAGACAGCCCATGGTGGTGAATCTGGATCCGCGCCAGGGCATGCTCAGTGTGCCTGGGGCTTTCTCCGCAGCCGCTTTCTCATCAATCGTAGATATTGAGGAGGGATGGGGCAGCAGTCCTATTTCAGGGCCCAGCCCCATCCCGGTCAAGATGCCGCTGGTATACCACTATGGGCTCAAAGATCCGGAAGAAGGCAGGGTGTTCAAGCCCTTGGTCACGCGCATGGCGCTCGCGGTTACAAGTAGACTGGAGGAGGACAAGCCGAGCAAGCAGGCTGGCTTCATCATCGATAGCTCGGGCGCGATTAGCCAGGGGAAAAATGGCGTCTACGACAACATAGAGCATATTGTTTCTGAGTTTTCGGGTGCGTGTGATGTCTTGATCTCTTTTATTCATTTGCCCATCTATCCAACCATTGTTCGACTTAGTCTGTCCATATCTGCCCGTCCTTTTCGTCCCCTCGCACATAACAGTAAACATAAACTAATGTCTTCCTTGTTCTCCCAAAATAGCCAACATCCTCATCACACTCGGCTCCGAACGCCTCTACTCGGACCTCTCTCGCAAGTTCTCCTCGCGCACCACCACGGACCCCACCGACGCTGTCACCGTCATCCGTCTCGACAAATCCGGCGGCTGCGTCGACCGCACAGAATCCTACATGCGCGCCCTCCGCCACTCGCAGATCAAGGAATACTTCTTCGGTCGCGCCGGCGACGAAACGCTCGCACCGAGCAGCCAAATGGCGGATTTTGGCGACTTGCATATTTTCCGCATCGTGGAGCATGAGGGCGAGGGTACGGACGATTATGGCCAGCCAGTTGCGCCTAGGCTGTTTGATAAAGTGGTGCCGGATGAGAGCATGGTGGGTATGTTGCTGGCGATTACGACGGCCGGGGCGAATGAGGCCATGGCGGTGATTAGGGATAGTAGTATCAGGGGGTATGTGTATGTGGCGGATGTGGATGAGGCGAAGAAGAAGGTGAGGTTGTTGAGTCCGTTGCCGGGACAGATGCCGGCGAGTGCGTTGATTTTGGGGAGTTGGCCGGAGACGGTCGAGGGGCTGGTGGGGTAAGGTGAGTGTTGTGGAGAGAGGGCTTCTGGGAGACGGGAGGCAGAAGGGTTGGGAAGAAAAGGAAGTTAGAAGGAGAGATGGGTTTGGGCCAAATTGGTCAATAGGAATGCTATATTTTTACATTTGACGTATCGTTTATCTTTCCACGGCAAAATTTTGTAATGTACCTAGAAGGGCACGCATATGCCTGTTGCTAGGTCAATTCAAGCCCAAGCCCAAGCCCAACGCCATTGTATTCATACTTACGGTCGAGGAATCGCAAATCTTACACTTCATCCCAACTCCCACATGGCCATGTATCTTACCTTTCTCGGATCAACTTGTTCACTATCCAACTCTTTAGGGCATCCTCGTAGTTCTCGTCTAGTTCCACTGAAAATTTCTGGTCACATAAAAGTGGCCCTGAGATACAGATAGAGCTGCTGTGTACAATGTGTGCAGAAAAGCCCGTAGAGTGGTCGTGTCTGCCCCCAGATTGCTTTGAAGAGTTAAGCTCGATCCTTGGGTGAGTTTATGCAAAAGGAAAGACGCATTCAAGAACGCAGAAGGCGTCGGGAGGCCAGCAGCCATCGAGACTATCCACCTCTTTCGGGTAGTGGATCTAACGTAACATATTTTCCTTTGATGCTTCGCTGATAATCGAGGTCCAGTACATCGTAGGCTCGGCCTCAAACCCCTTCATCTCAAAGGTTCAAATTCCCATCTTTCAAGTCGTTCGCTACATCTCCCCCACCTCCTCCAGCACCTCCATGCGCTTGCAAAACTCGCTCATCCTCTCTCTCACACTCTCATCCCTCGTATCCACCCTCCATCCAATCTGTGGCCTCAACACCGCAAACGTCCTATCTGCATCTTTCAAAAATGGGTTTTCTTCGCTGTTTCCATACAAGAACTCATCTATCTCTTGATCCACAACCTGGAAGCACGTCGTATCAGAGACCAGCAGCTGGCAGACGGTGAAGTTGGGTTTACTTGCGCAGTTCGTGCTGTTGTAGTGTTCTTTTAAGGACTCAAAGTGCGCTTGCCACGAGGCGTCGCCAATCCATTGGTAAAGCCGGTGGAGCGTGACGTGTCGGAGTTTTGGCATCGAGATGAGCAGGCCGACGATGTCGTCGCATTCTGCGAGGGTATGCCGTAGGGTCAGGGTCTTGAGTTGCTGTTTCAAGGTCTCGGGTATAGGGATGAGGCGCGGCGGCATGCCGAACACGGGCGCTTTTTTGTTGTAGCATAAGCTCAGATCCAGGTGTTGGAGATGGTGAAGATGGGAAAGAACGTTCTTGTTGACAGTAACGTCGTGGGGGGTAAATACGGGTCGGGCATCCATGTCCGAAGTCACGAAGAATTTGAGATATTTCAATGAGGTTCGCTGAAACATGCGTATCGTTTCCTCGACGTTCTTGGAAGTAAAAGGGAAATTGTGCTTGTCGTTCATAATAGGCGCGGGTTCAGGTGCTGCCTCACACTCAGTTTCGGCAATAAACTCCTCGATCATTGGCACCTGCATGTCAATTATAGCAGACATCAAGGTAGAATAACCTTGGGAGCCTGTTAGTGAATGATTGCTCTGGAAGGGCGTCTTCACATGGCGATCCTGGACGTGCTCTAGTGGGACATGTGCATAAGACACATGCCTGATACTCGGCTTGCGGAACCCCACGGGCAGAGACTTGTGGAATGGCGTGTTGTATCGGAGTGGAAAGGTAGTAGAGCGCCAAACTTCAGTTGTGAACGTGACTCTCTTGAGGTTTGGAAAGCCAACCAGTGCTTGTTGCAGGGCTTGGACATCTGCCTGCTGCTGCATGATCGCTTTTTCTTCCCGATACAAGTCTTGGTAGAGAGAGTAGCTCTCTTCAATGCCCATCATGGTTGCATTTCGCGCGAGGACCTCTCTGGAGAACCGGTCGCCATACCGTAAGAGAATTTCTTTCGCAGCCTCGGTCAATCGCATGTTGCTATCAAACAGATCGTCATGCTCGAGGGCATGATACTCAGGGTTGTCTTCACCGTAGATCCAGATAGCTTCCTCTAGGCGGTTCTCAATGGCCCTCTTGGCTCCTCTTTCGTCCACCAAGATGGCCTCGCGGAAGCTGCTCAGCGTTGAGTACTCCTCGAGGCGGGTATCATCCCAGACAATTTCGCAGACTCTGCATTTGTAGCTGGGATGTGACATGATTTGGTATAAGTAGTCAAGATTTGCTCGGTTTGGTGACACGTAGACGCGGTCGATGCGGAGATAGACGCTATTGGCCAGCTGCTTGCTAGCAAGTCGCAGACGCTTGATGTCAAGCTTGGAGATGTGTGCGCACACAATATCCAGCAGCTCAGCTGGTAAATCCAAGATGGTTTTCCTGCTCTTGGCCGGAGGTTCGTCACCGCCTCCGAACGCCTCTGGGAACTCATCCCCAAACAAACCCTCCATGAAGCTTAGCGACGGCACCCTGCTCGCGCTCAAAGCGGAGACAAAGGATACTCGGCGCTTCGAGACGCCTGCATGGATAGTCAAATTGGGCTTTCGGCGTGGGGTTTTGGCCGGCCGTATCTGGAGGTTTGAAAACATGATAAAAAGTATGGGATACCGCAGTGGGCATGTAATATCAAAGGAGGAGTGTTCAAGCTGGTCGGCTGTACGGCTTTGTTGTGGAGGATTATAAGGTTGGGGCTATGCTAGCTACTTGGCGTATACAACAGTTGCAATGTAAAGGTGGCACAGTGATCCAAAGACGAGGGTTGAACAGGCGGGGGATACGGGAGCAGCGGAAGAAAAGCAAGACGATGATGGTCAAAACATGGTGTCGGATAGCCAAGATCCAAACAAAGTGAGACGCGAGGGCGTGTACGCTACGCATGCAAGGTGGCGAGCTACCCGATTCGAGCTGAGGAGGCTGGCCTTGTAGGCCCATGGCAGTGTGCATGTGACTAGCTGAGAGGGGCGCGAGGGGCACTTCAGGCCGCCGAAGCCCACATCGTGCCCTCGCTTACTGCGTGGAGCTCTGCCCGCAGTGGATCTCTTGGCCCCGTCAACGTCAAGGCCTGTCGACGACATCACAACCGCTGTTACACACAAGTACGATATTACCCGCTTCTCATTGCTCCAGGCGCCTTCCGGCAGCCCGAGCCAGTGCTCATAAGTCTACATAATAAGATGCTACCTTTCCACCAGGTACACACCTTGCGAACGGTTCCACGACGCATCTTTCCTCACGACAGCCGCACCAGTAAACTGTTCACCTAGCCAGGTGTGCAGCACAGCGGCTACGGCGTCGTGGCAGACGCGCTCGCTCTTCCCATATCGATATCAAGATTGACCAGCACCCAGATGCACAGCCATGCCCCGCACCATCCGATGTCCGAGCACGGTGTCATCACTGGGGCTGTTTGTAGGAGTCGAAGATTGGGAAGGGGGCGAGTCATTCATTTAGGAACCCTCCTCACCCTCGGCCTTCTTGGCCTTCTTCTTCTTGCCGCCCGAAGCGAATGCATTGGGTGCGGTGGGGTTGGCCGACTGGTGGACGATGAAGCGAGTGTAGCACTCTGATGGATCCCACTCAAAGCCCATCAGGTATGGCTTCTCGAACTCGTCATCTGCCTGTAGGGAGTCAGCTGTGTTGAAGCGAGACATGTGACACGGTCATCGTAGCCGTCATGGCCATTGTGATGACAGCCGACCGGATTGTGAGTACTTACGCGCTTCTTGAACTGCTTGTGAATAGCGTCTAGTGCATCCTTGATGGTGACACCCTTCATATTCCGTGCGACGACCTCGAGGCCAAGCGGGAAGTGCAGGGTAATAGACTTGAGCTTGGGCTCCGTGAGCGGCAGCTTCAGTACTGCTGGGTCCTCGACAGTAGAGGGTGACTTGTTCAGCTTCCTGAGGGGCATGCGTTAGCACCATGTCAACCCGGGAGGAGCGGACCACAGCCATCCGGATCACGGCGGACCCATCGACGACGACGGCAGGCGAGCCGAAAGCAGAAGAAGGCCTTCTTACCAGTTGAGCTTCTGTGTCTCAATTGAGATCTCAATGTGCTTGTTCTCCTTTTCTGTGGACGAGTTAGCATCGTCTGCCCCTCCTTGGACCCCTCAGCCGCAGGGTCTCGTCACCGGAACACATACCTAGGTCCTCAATGCGATAGACATCGGCAGCCATAGAGCTGACTCTGCGGTGGCCCTTCTTGGCGGCGCCATCCTTGTGCTCCTCGGTCAAAGAGTCGACCTTCTGGAGTGTGTTTTCTGTCTCTGCGGCCATGGTAGCGGTGGGGAGTGCAGGTGCAGGAGATGCTAGCGGAAGCAATGGAAGAGTAATGGATGGGGCTGGTTACAAAGAAGTGAGAAGGTGGCAGAGCGGGTGATTGATCAGTGTGTACTCGAGAGAGGAGTGAAGAAGAGAAGAGGAAGAAGGGACGAGGACAGCTTTATGAGGGGCCCAGCGTGTCGGCGGCAGGCAGGCACAGGCGACGGTCACTTGATTGATCACCACGTCCAAGGGGCGCAATCCAATCAATCCAATCGGCGTGGGATGTGAATGGTCGGACCCGTGCGGGGAAGGGCGAGCATCGCCCAGAATGCGGGGAAGGGAGCCAACCACCATTGGCGTGAGCCTGCGCGGCCCCCCGATGTGACAAGAGACGCCTTTTTGGCATCGTGGCCAGGACCAGGCAAAGGCACCGGAAGCTAGCACTTGAGCCTCAGTTGCGCTCGTCTGCATTGTCTGTGTTGTGTCGCCGTGCCGCTGTGTGCTTCAGCTCAGGTACGGTGGTGAGACGCATCACGCGACCGACGTCATTGGTCGCGCCATGGGTTGACAAAGCCCGCATCCTGCGCATCGTCTCAACTTTAGCACCGACCGACGCCTCGATTGATCCACTTGGTCGATGCAGCATACTATAGTCGGCCCATGTCCACAGTGTCATTGCGTGTTGCTTTTGGCACGCCCTCGATGTACGACATGGTCGGACGAAACTGCCCTACCCGACTCCGACACAACGTCCTCAGAGACAGAGGTAGACACCAATACATCTAGATAGGATAGGGGTTACTACATGGCATTCGTGCTCTTTATGATGCTCTTGGCTGTCCATGAGCTGGCGGTTCTATCCGGCTATTCCTTGTACATACGCTTCCATCGTATCCACCTCACGTGCTCACACGACCACAAGGCTGTCCGCACATGTGTACTTCACACATGCCACCCGTACCATACTCGCACCACCAACCTACGAGTGCCCCGTAATACACACAGGCTCATACAGCTCCTCGAGGTACTTCTCCTCCTCCTCACTCAACTCCTTGCCCCTGGCCTCCAAGGCCTCGTCCATCCTCTCCACACTCGAGAACCCGATAATCGGGCTCGCCACGCGCTTGTTGATCCACGCCAGCGCAACATGGCTCATTTTCCAGTCATGCTTCTTCGCCAGCTCCTCGACCCGCTCGATGATCTTCCTATCCACCTCCGTCGTGCCCGACGACTGATTTCCAGCCTTCTGCTCGCCTTCCGACCGCGTTGTTGAGCCAAAAGCGGAGGGCGGACGAGCAAGATGGCCGCGGCAGAGAGGTGCCCACTAACTTCTGTTAGCAACCTGTCATAAACCATCCATGAACCGTCACACTTACCGGGATAAGCCCAACGCCCGTGTCATTACAGAACCGATTCATCTCGCGCTCTTCCTCACGGTACAGCAGATTATAGTGATTCTGCATGCTGACAAACTTTGTCCATCCATTCTTCTCCGCTACAAACTGCATCTGTGCAAACTGCACCGCCCACATGGAGCTTGCGCCGATATACCGCACTTTGCCGCTCTTGACCAGATCGTGCAGTGCCTCCATCGTCTCCTCCAGCGGCGTGTTAGGATCAAACCTGTGAATCTGCAAAAGGTCGATATAGTCCGTATCAAGCCGCTTGAGACTGGCATTGACGGCGTTGAATATCGCCTGGCGCGAGAGTCCGGCTTGGTTGACGTAGTCTTTCAGCTGGCCGAGCTCTTTCGTGTAGTTGACGGAGCGGAGACCAGGGTCTTCGCCCACGTAGCCAAAGCATTTTGTGAGAATGACGAGTTTTTCGCGTGGAAGATTGTACTGTTTGATCGCTTTGCCGATGATTTCCTCCGACACGCCGTTCGAGTAGACATTGGCTGGGAGCAAGATTAGCAAAAAATATATCTCAACACTATGACAGATTTGCATGGAGGCTAACCAGTGTCCCAAGTCGTTAGACCACGGTCATAGGCAGCTTTCAACAGCGGAAGTGCTTCGGCTTCTTCAATCACCCATGGCAGCCATTTCGAGCTTCCAATGCTCATGGCACCCAAAATAGGCACGGATACTTTGAGCCCGCTCTTCCCTAGCCGTCTGTACTCGGCCTTGGATTCCTTGAGGAGACCCTCAATGTCTAGTTTGTCTACCATGTTTGTGAATCAATTCGAGTTTGTTATTACTGAGGGGTTGGCAGGGCGCTTTGTGCCTCCAGATGACGTCGCGGGGTAACCAATGGGGGCGGGTATCTGTCTGCCATCATGTCGAGTACATCCTTCTTAATATACTCTCAGCGTGCTCGCCCTTTCTCCGCCCTTTCTCTGCCCTTTCTCTGCCCTTCGCTTAACGCTTACCTATCTCACGGCTGATGAGCTGTCAATCCTCGGACTTTGCGGTGATAGTCTTATCATTGTCCCGGTGGCTCTACTTTACGGCATTATCATCAACCAGCGTGCGGGGTGTTGCAACAAAGTGCCGTAGTCCTACATCTATGTACGTCATGACCAATGGGACCTGCGTCCGCGGACGCGCATGCTACCTTCCGACAGAATCAACATGCATATAGGGTTAGATCTCGTTCATCCACAGTCATAGTACATACGCAGCAAAGCCAACTGTGGACATGGGAAGCGTTCTTTCATTGGCTCTGTATGTTAACAAAAGCTCTCGCCGTCAACCACAACCGTCCTGTACTAAAGAAGTAAGTCCCGGGCACCAACCCTTGCGCAAACACGGAAATGGTCGACTTCCCATCATATCACCAAAGTCGTGGATGCATGCTTCTTCCATCAAGTCATTGGTGGTATTGTTTGAACGTCGTTTTTTGAGCTTAGACCCCCAGGCGCCAACCGCATGTGATGCAGAGAAGTTCATAGATGCTCATGTGCCCGTAAAGAAACCCGTACTCCCCAGAACCGTTTAAGCGTCCTCGACAATGTTGCCGCGCTCCGACACGTACAGACCGTCCAAGAACTTTCGGATATCCTTGTTGCGGACCTTGCAGATTTGTTGGATATCGGCGGCACCCTGGGAAACATCCTCGAGCGACTGTACTCATTAGCATGCTGGACGGAATTCGAGGGGAGTTTTCTTACGTTTCCAGAGAGCTCAAGCTGGTCCTTGACGTTCTTGGAAGCCTCGACGTCGACACCGGGCCTCAGGACAACCCTTCGTACAAGCTTCTCGCCGATGAAGTTCCTGATCTCAACCTCCCAGCAGCCAGTCTCGTTGTTCTTCTCCAGGTTGACGTTGATGGGAAAACTGGGTAAGACGTTAGCCAAGTCCTACTGTACAACCTCTGTCATGTCTGGTCCAATTCGGTTTGTCCATGTCGAACGTTTCGAACGTTGCAGCCACAAGCATCCCACAGGGACTATTTTTGACCGAGTACACAACAAGCCGCCTTGAACCAGACGTTGGATTCCAGAGGGCGAAAGGAGATCCGGGTGGTTACATACTGGGCATATACGTAGCGCATCTTGTACTTGTAACCCTTGGTGACACCGATGATCAAGTTGTTCTGCTCCGAGTCAGTCCTGTCCTTCGTCTGGCATTTCGACATTCCGGTGCGTTTCACGTACGATGAGTGTGCGGACGGTGCGGAGAGTGGCGACGCTCTTGCGGGAGCCGTGGTGGAGCTCGATCTTGATGAGGTCCTTCTTGGGCTGTACCAGTCTTAGTATTTTCCGATGATGCCAATCTTGATCCCAAACATACGTGTGTGAAGCTGACCGCCAAGTGACCGAGAGACTTGGTGAGCTTGCCCTGTGCAATGTAAGAAGCGGTTCGTCGTGGACATATTATCGCGCCTGGCTTACTCGGGGACCTAGTCACATCATTAGTATTATGCTTGTTTCAGTATCCAATTGCGCACTCACCCTCAACAACGACATTTCGGTTCTTGATCTGAACCTTGACGCCCTCAGGGACGGGGAGCTCTTCCTCGGAGTGGCTGTTGCTCACTTGTCAGCATAAATTCGAGGGTTTTGGTGTTTTGCGATCGTGGGTGGAATTCGGTGCGGAGGCGTCTGTGAGCCGATCGGGGGTGGAAGATTCGTGCGGTGCAGCGCCTTGTGCGTCCAATTCGGGGGGTGTACGTACATGTACTTCATCTTGACGGTTGCTGCGGGTTAGCGGTGTTGTCGAAGCTGAGGTCGATTTTGACGTGGGAAGGCACGAATGTGTCCCGGCGGAAAAACGATAGCCGAGCCAGAACAGGTCTAGCCCGCTTTCGTACTAGCGCGGCCGTCTGCGAACCCCATCGTCATGCAACACCGATGGTCCTGCCTGAATTTGCTGTTCTTCTGCTTTTCCACTGTACAATCGCGGAATCACTTACATACATATACTGATAGTTCTTCGCCGAGTGTCACCGCCAACGTTTTTCTAACCATTGTCGAAGTTGCAGCTTTCACAACGAGCCAGCAAAAACCTCAGATTGGACATTTGCGCAATGGCAGACACCAACCCGCACATTGCGCAAACACTGCTGCACCGCGCCTTCTCTCCATCTACCGCAGAATCACATTACCAGGAGCGCGCCGTCAAGCGCCCTCTTTATATCCGCGCGACATCGCCAACGCCATCAGCGCGCGCGGTCCGCCGCCGCGCCCTCAATGATCGTAAAGAAGCCGCCCGGAAGCGCAGCAAGAACAAGCCTCGCCCGCTCTCTGCAGCGAAAAAGCGTGCGCTGGGTCTCAATGAGATCCAAAAGGACCAGCAAAAGTATTCCATCTACGAGGGGCTACACAACCTCTGGATAGGATACATGAGGGAGGTCTTGGGCGTAAGCGATGCCTCGAAGGGCGTTCTCATCACCCCAAACGCAAGTGGACAGATACTAGCGACTGCCGATATGCATGGCGCGCTCGTGACCGTGGTGCGGAGTCGGTGCGTGAGCCGCGTAGGCCTGGAAGGTATTGTTGTACGCGACACCAGGTTCACATTCGAGATAACAACCAAGAGCAACGTTGTCAAATGTAAGTCTGTAGGCACAAAAGGTAAGTGGTAAGTATCTGACGAATTCAGCTGTACCCAAAGAGCACACCATTTTCCGGTTCCAAGTGCCGCTCCCTTATGATGAGGGAGAGACGCCGAAGGAGCCGCTTACTTTTGAGATCAACGGAGAGCAGTTCCAGACACGATCAGCCGACCGTGCGAATAAGAAGTTCAGGATCCACTACCAGTCTGATATATGAGAAAGGGGATGAACACATGAGAACTATCATAGACTGTTTCGACTCACCCTTCGTACAGCATGAGGATTTACCATGCAAACCAGCCGAACACATGGTTCCGATACCGTCAGATCACAGTATCTAGGCGAAGAGACGCCGCCTGCAAGAGCAGACAGCGCCCGCAGCGGCTCAAGAGTAGCGGGCTGTGAAATTCATAAGGACTCAACCATCACATCACATCAAAGAGAAGACCAGACGTTGTCAGTTGAAGAAGCATGGTAACATTAAAAATGGTATCATCCCAAGCAATCCCATAAACGCCATTTCGCTTAACGCGTTGGTATCATAATAAAACCGCATCCCACATCCGTCTAGTTTTATGCTATGCCTTTGATGCAACACTCACATGGCGAAAGTCCTCTGGCTTGTAATCTTTCAGCTCCGTATCCTGCCCATACACACTTTTACTACACATGGAACTAATCTCATCCTTCTCCTGGACAGCCCGGACCTTGTCTAGCTTCAGGCCAGTATAGGAGCGGGGCAGGTAGCGGCCAGGATGCCACAGGGCAAAGATGAGCAAAACACAAAATATGGGCGCTGCGTCGAAGACCCAAAAGCACCATTCGTGGCTCTGCAAGTAGTGCAGACCATAGGTGCGATCGTGTGGAATCTCCATGGTGCGGTAGGCGGCGCGCAGGGCGATGAGTACAGAAGACAAATTGATAGTGTAAGAAAGCTTGCGCCAAAGATGCATATCGCCGAGATCGTACGCCTGCCACTTGCGCGACATGTAGAAGTAGCGGATGGAGACGACGGAAAAGGTAGTGAAGCACAGCATCTGGAGGACCAGGCCCAGGACCAAGATGACCCGGCCTGGCAGGGCCTTCTGCTCGGAGATGCTGATGGAGCGGTCGCCCGAGGGCGAATGGTCATAGTGCCTGCTGATCTGCGAGGCGCCAATGAGCTGGACGAGAAAAGAAAACATGTCAAAAGCGACGAATGAGGGCGTGATCCACTCGGGCCAGCACCACAGCGTCTTGAAGTTGAGCGCGTCGGTTGGGCAGCTGAACCACACGACGCGGCTAAACGACATGTAGCATGCGGCAGCGAGGAAGCTAGGGGCGAGCAAGATCATGAGCCACGAGGCGAGGAAGGGAGACTCCTTGCCTTCATCGTACGAGGAGACGATGCGGCAAATGAAGCCGAGATCGAGCATCACAATGGCGATGATGGCGGCCCAGAAGAACCATGATCGGTGCCGCAGATATTGCGTGATGGAGTAGATGGAGAGCAGGATGACGAGGACAGTGCCGATGATGGCGAGGACACATGAGGGGTCGTATATGTATGGGTTGAGGATGCGCTGGGCTGCTGCAACATTAGTGTCCAGTGCATCTAGCAGGGTATCCAGTAGTATTCCACGACCATTGTGTGGCGTTTAGGAGTGTACGTATGTACGGTACGTACCAACGTGGTCCCGTTTGGGAAAGTCGGAGGTTGCCCGCGCAGCTACTAGCAAGGCGGCGGCGCTCATCATCCTAGCGAGGGAATCTCCCGTTTGTGCGTCTCCACAGCCCTTTTTTCAGGCACGCTGGGGGTGGGTAGAGTTGAAATGGTTCCTTTCCCCGCAGCCCACCCGAAACTATCCTTCTCTTCCGGAGATTTGTGTCGTTTTTTTTTGCTCTTGCACTACAGTGTGCAAGAACCATCTGCCGCCGTCGCGGCCGTAAATTTCGATGGAGGAGGAAAGGTCGCACCGCGGGAAGAGCAGCACGGTAATTTAGACAGTCAGACAGCAAAAGGGCCGCATGCTATATTTAAAAGGCCAACCCGTGCGGAACATGTGAATGGGAATCAAACCAAAGGGTGCAAAAGGTGAGGAACCCAGCGCGCGGCGGGCTGTCACTGGGTTTTACCAGTCGACCCTTTCTCCGCTTGCTAAGAGCACTCAAGCACTTGGCGAGCCTTGACACCAAGCTTCCCTCCGCCTACCTGCTTGTCACGCTGCCGCAGCTGGGGAGTGCCTGGTGCGCGTTTCCCATGCGAGACACGCACAAGAGGCGGATAACTCGGATCTGACGTTTGTGCTCTGTGCCTAAGCTGCTTCTGTCCATGATACGACTTCTCTTCATTTCCTCCACCACGTGCACTCGAGTGGAACACACGGCACCTACTATCAACACGCCCTCCAGGACGAGCCAGACCCGGCGCCATGGAAAGTGAGGTAAGCACTGTAATCCCGCAAGATGTGGCTTTGCCAGCCGCCAGCCAAACACCTCTCACGCTATCGTCATTCCGACACAGCGCCCGCTTGGCGCTGGGGCGCCAGGCCTCACCGTTTACCAATGCCAAGGCCCAGGAGCTGCGGAGCATTGCGTATAGCCGTCATTTGCGTACGTGGCAGGCCCTTTTGCCTTTACGACGCCCGCAAATAAGCTTGCGCCCCGCTGCGCCCATCTGCGCGCCTTGGATCTGGTGCCTGGAGGAGAGCGTGTGCCTTGGCTGAGGCGATGAGACTTTGGACGGAGTTCTTGGCCGCTGGAGGCCGCCATTGTCCTCAAGAACCGTGCGCCCATTTGCCGGTTTCAGTCTCGGCTTTGGTGTCGCAGGGCTTCCGCAGCTAACGCGGGCGTACTTGTATACGAGCACGACGGGTGAAACTGGGGCGCACCGTCGAGGCGCAGCCTGGTTCATGTTCAAACTTGCGCAGGGAGCATGCACCTTGCGGTCTGGTATGGATGCGAAATAGGTACAAGTGGTGAAGGAAACTTGCCTTGTTGGGAAAGACACATTGGATTGGACTTTGTTTGCGACACCAAAACCACCGATGAACTCAGATCTCGCTTTGGTACTGCAGCTGTAGTATATCGGTCTGATCGCCTACAGTGTAACCATGTTAGAGAAAACCTTGCATGCAGTGTTTGGAACTCTCATCCTATCGATAGGCTCTCCGAAAAGTACACTTTCCACATCCGGTCCTGAGGTGCATGGATAGTTTGAGGTTGATTCTACATACACAGCCTCCCCCAAGTTCCGTCTCCAGTCCTTGACAGCTGTTTCATGGCCCGTTACGGCAAAGCCACCCTTAGCCCGCCCTTGATTTCAGCTCATTCATCGCCAAACTCATCATCCGAAGGGCCGTTTTCCCCGTATTCTATCGTCTTGCCGTCCTCCTCCTCTTCATCAAGGCCCATGGCCTTCTTGAGCCATCGCACCTCTTTCGGCTTCCGTTCCATCCACAGCTCGTTCGGCAACCATACGTAGAAGCTGCACATGGTCTGCTTGATGTTGTCGAGAATAATCAGGTCGCCCGAGAGTATTAGAATATCCGCGTCCATCTTCATGCCGACAAAGCATTGTCGAAGAATACCTTCTTCAATCCAAAACTCATACTCTTTGCCGTCATCAGTTGTGCAGGGCTTACCGGTAGGGTACTTGTCTTTCGGAAGGTCGTACTCCTCGCAACCGTCGACGTACCACGTCTTACAGATGAACTTTCCGAGAGGTTCGACCTCGAGTTTGTGTTGGTAGAGTTTGCTCTGTGCGGCGAACGTTGCTTTGGTGTCATCATCTGGGAGGTGGATGGCGACCACTTCAAGCAAGGTGGACTTCTTGTTCAGGACCTCCAGTTTGGATGACTGGTACAGTTTGAACTGCTCTTCTGAACCCAGGATTGCCATTGCAATGCCGAACCTAACCCTTGCCTCTTCTTCGGAAAAGCCAGTGCCTTCCAACTCCATCCCCTCCTCCTTCAGCCCTTTAACCCAAGCCTTGTTACTAATGTAGAGACCAGCTTGAGCACCACCAAAGATGATGCTGGCGGACGTGTTGAAGTCTCCCACCAGAACAAGGCAAACGAAACCTACTGTGAGGAGCTGAACTTCGGCAGTATCGCAGATATGGAGTGCGGCAGCGAGTTGATCCGCATACTCGGGGCATACTTTATGGTACTGGAGGTATCTGAAGAAGGACCGGACGACCTGACAAGCGTCCTTTACAGCACTCGGAGCATGACCGTAGTGAGCAGGGTACCATGATGAGCTACACAGTTAGTATCACTATAGGCGCGTGATGAAGTAGACTTACAAGAAGCCCTTGCAGACAGCCTCAAAATCAACCACCCACTGGCTCTCATCAGAGCGATTCCAGGGTACGTGATAAGTCGCAAGCGCCCTGGCAAGCTCCTCGACGTCCATATCCTTGATTTCTTGCTTCGAGATGCCCTGGTACATGCGCGGACCAGCCTCTACGCCTCCAAAGCGCAAAAGCTTCTCGAAGACGAGCGCATACTTGGGCAGCATGCGACGCTTTTGCTTGAAGCGCTGGATGGCGAGCTCGATGCGCTCAACAAAGGGCTTCTTGGGATCGTACATATCTTCCTCTTTTGCGGCTTCCCCGGCGGTCAGAAGCGGCTCAACAAAGTTATTTTCGAACCCTGTAGGCTTTCCTGTATCCCGATCAGCCTTGTTTCCCGGAATAAGCGGCACTGGGTACTGTGCTGGCTTCTGGACGCGTTGGGCGCGCGGGTCGTAGGCAATGTCTTCATCATCAAAGTAGTCTGGGTCGAGGAGGCATTTCCCTTGTAAAGGGATCTTCCGCTTGATAGATTTTCCGTCTTCAGACATCTCTAGGAAGGTGCTTAGACGGAGTGCTGCGACGACGAGGGATTTTGGCTTGTACTGCCGCATTCTCTTGAAGCCGCAGATACGGTTGATGGAGACGGGAAGGTTTTCGCGTCCACCGCAGCACTGCAGTAAGTGCAGGTCGATAGGTAGGTTCTCATCGGAGAAGTAGTACTCTACCTAGAACAAGGGTCAGTGTGCTATAGATTTCACCTTAAGGTCGAGAGGTGAAAACGCACTTGACGACGGATCTCGTCACCGCCAGGGTGATCTTGGATGGTGCCGTCAGTTGTCGGGCTTGTATCATCTGTTCCTGGATCATCATTAAGTACTTAACGACAGCTTTCATCACCGTCGGGATAATCGTAAAGGGTCGAAGGGGTGGTATTACCTTTTTGCGATCCATCGTTGATGGGTGTCGTCGCTGGAGGTATATCCGACGCCATCATGACGGTCAGTTGAAAAGTGCCGAGTGATAGTATGAGAAAAAGAGAGAAGTGATAGCCAAACAAACGTTATAGGCAGTAGCGGCAGAGCTGCTACGTTTGCAAGTGAACGAGAATGGCAGGCGCAATCATGTCACATCGCTTTCACCAAGAATCTTGGAAGCGAGCTCGGAGACAGCCGAAGGTACCAGAAATCCCATGTCGATTTGGATGATCTAAAAACAATCAATACACGGACGCAGTTTGCGACGTGACAGCACTGATCGTTGGTTATAATTCCATGTTGTTCTCTCCCACAACTACTGAAGCCGGAAAATCAAAACAACATGTTCGTCTATAGAGACAAGCTAGCAAGACGATAAGTAATATCACTCCGAAATATATATGACTAGTCTTAAAAGCTGGATGGGTTTTCAGACAGCCATCCTCCGGTTGCATCAGTTATGGGAGAGCATGGTGTTGTACGTGTATACTGCGAATCATATAGCCTGTCATGATAGCGATACCTGACTCGCCTGTTGCCCTGCAACATCCCGACAGTGGGGTCCTTAGATACCCCCACAACAACCTCAGACATCTTGCACTCCTACTCCCACCTCGACCCCGCCTAGCCCAAGATTTTCGAGCCAAGCATTCCACATACCCAGCATCATGGCGACCAAGAAATATGACGCGTCCAAGCTGAAAGCATACGGCAGTGCTGCTGCAGGCCAGTACGTGTGACCCGCAGGCAGCTGTCTGCCGCCCGGCCATGTCCTTGATCACCACACTAAACCAGCAACTCCAGCGAAGGCGTGCTTAGCGATGAAACCGGTGCCGTAGTCGTGAAGCCATGCACACTCGCCGAAATTACCTTCTATGAAACCCTCTCTGAGCACCCGGACCTCGCGCGCCATCTCCCCACCTTCATGGGCCAGCTGTCTCTCTCCGCCGACCAGACGGCCGCCGTAGAAAGCGTCGAAACCGGCACCATACAAACGGCCGACGGCACCATTGAACGTCTTCACGGCAAGCACCTCGAAACAGACCTGCACATTGTGCTGGAGAACATCACACATGGATTCAAGAAGCCAAATGTCTTGGACCTGAAGCTTGGCGCGCGGTTATGGGATGATGCTGCGAAGCAGGAGAAGAGGGATCGCCTTGATGCCGTGAGCAAGGAGACTACGAGCGGTAGTCTCGGCTTCCGGATAGCGGGTATGCGCACGTACAAGGGCGCCGATGTACCTGACGTCCCTGACGAGCTGAAGGAGTACGTCGAAGTGGACAAGGAGAACGGATACTGGGTGTACAACAAGATGTATGGGCGCAAGTTCAACGCTGAGAATGTCGATGAGGGCTTCATGTCGTACATCTATCCCGGCGCCAAGTCGGAAGCAGAACTTGACCGCGCAAGGGAGGTTCTGGCGTACTTCTTGGGCGAGGTCAAGGATATACAAGAGGTTTTTGAGAGCAAAGAGAGCAGGATGTACAGTGCCAGTATACTTCTTGTATACGAGGGTGATGTGGAAGAATATAACAACACAAAGCAGAAGCTGCGTTCAGCGCACCCAGAGGACGAGGAAGAGGACGATGAAGAGGTCCTACCTAAGCTGGCTGAAGTCAAGATGATTGACTTTGCTCACGCTTCATGGACGCCTGGGCAGGGACCAGATGAGAATGCGCTTCAGGGCATGAGGAGCACCGCAAAGATACTCAAGAGCTTGTTAGACAAGGTGCAGGATTAGATTTGGGGTTGAATTTGGGGCTTGATTGTTATACAATAGAGCTGGTATAGGTCACAGACAACATCTCGTACAGTTTAATAGTCGTGAAGGATATATGTCAGCCCAGCTTGCATTTATGACTACGTGAGGTCTCTCATTACTCATTCTCACCTGAGCCCCAAAGAGAACACGTTTTCAGCTACAACACCTTCCTTGTCTTCCAACCTGGTAGCAGCGAGAAAACCCCACACTGGCGCCTATACTGCATAAGTATCTGACTGCATACATATTAGTCAGCCGCATAGTCGGGCGCCTTGTAGGGAACAAGAACAACAAGGCTTTTTCCCCTCTTTCCAATTCGCACCAACCACACCGTCCCATCGATGCCGGAAATGTCACTCGCTACCCAATCCAAGATCCTCCTCCCTCTCTACATTTACCCGCACCCAGGTGCATGGGAACCTCTGTATACAGCGTAAACACATCCCATCCTTTGATAATTCAATTTCCCCCTTTTCGTATTTCTACCCCCTCCTTCCCCGCAATTTTCCCTTGAGTTTGTCTAAATCACCTGACTAAACAATTCAGAATATCCCAACACCCACACCTCCAATTCCTCGTCATCTTGAACCCAAATAGCGGGCCTGGCACACCGCCCTGGTGGCCGAATGCAGACTACGTGCGCGAGATCCCGCGGCTGAATGCGCTGCCCAATGTAACTACTCTGGGCTACGTCCGAGCTACGTATTGTAAGCGAGCGCATGGCGATATCTGTGAGGATATCGGAGTGTATGCAGCACGCGGGCGCCAGGACGAGCAGATGAGGGTTGAGGGCGTGTTTGTCGATGAGACGGTGAATTTGTATCATGAGAAAGTTAAGAAGTATCTGGATGGAGTAGATGAGAAGGTTAAGTGCGAATTTAAGTGCACTGAGGAGGGGAAGGGGATGGTATGTTTTCCCTTCCAAAGAAAATGTGCGTGAGTTGAGCTGATGGAAGTGGTGTAGGTCATACACAACCCTGGCACGGCAGTTAACGCTGGGCTTGCGAAACCAGGGCCAGATGTTACGGTCGTGGTGGAGACGTCGTATCAGCATTTTGTAACGAAGGAGTACCAGGAGTGGCTGGCCACGTCGCCGTATGACCGGTCGCGCGCGGCGTACATGGTCCATTCGGCTCCTGAGCATGAGGTTGAAGGACTCACGAGAGCGCTGAAAAAGCGGGCAGAGTACCTTTTTGTGACGAGCGCGACGAGCGAGTTTTATGAGAAGTTCAGTCCCAGCTGGACAAGGTTTGTCCAGGTTATGGCGGAGCCGTAGACGCGGATAGGATGGTATCGATCCTAGGGCGCGGCTAGAGCGCTCAGTTGAGGACCGTGGGAAAAGACCGGATCTGCCTTAGACTTTAGACAAAAGATCTCTGTCGCACATGTTTTGTCACGTCCTGCGTCATCCAAAGTCAAAATGGCTCACAACCAGAAGCGTCCCTTTCTTCGAGAATTCAAGCCATTGGACTTCAACAGCAAGCCAATGTCCATGCATCTCATGTTACTGACACTTCTTTCACCGAATCAGTCTTGCTTTTCTGCAGCGCTTCCTCGATCGTAGCCCAGATCCTGCATCGATTCCAGAAGCCAACCGGCACATCGACCAAGCGATCATCGCGACGATCAATCGGTGACCGTTTCTCTGCGAGAATTTTTGCCACACTTCTCCAGTCCCACGAAGCCGTCGGGTCCAAAGGTGCGGTTTCAGGCCGGGGTAACTGCCGTTCAATTCGTTTGGTATCCAGGTCCCAAACATGTGGGTGCAGACTTCCCTTACCAAGACTGTTTCGCCAGAAAATCGAGTCTAGTGGTGTTTGTAAGGCGAGTAGTTTCGATGTACGGTGTAAGGCTATGACAGATGAGATGGGAAGGTGGCTGCTAATCTCGTCCAGAAGTTCTTTCGGAAGACACTCGAGTCCCTGGTACTTGCGAGAGGGTATTGTGGTGAACGCAGGCATGTCCTTTATGCGCGGAAAGGTTTGCAGAACGCGTTGCACAAAGGGCGTGGTGTCTCCCCTCTCAGTTGGGTTGGCAAAGAACTTCTGCGCAACATTAATTTCTGTGCTTGATGGAAAGAGCACTGAGACTTACGTCGTAACCGCCTCCCCACCATTCCAGTTTTGTTAGTGCTAGCACACTCCTGGGTCCATAGACGCTGCAGTGGGAAGACAGATTGAAGAGGTCGTTGACTGGGCCGAGTGATCCATCTTGCTTCTGTTTGTCAATGAAGCAGCTGTTTAGCAAATCAATGAGTACTCCGAGTGCCGGTTTTCCCCCGTATTCTTTCCGACTGAGCTGATGATTCTTTATAGCTCTACAGCTTGTGTCTAAACAGGCATCGTGTAAAGGAAACAGAGTACCATGTCCTGGAGTGTGAGAAAGCGCATCGATCCAGATATCGTTTTGTCCGTCATTTCCAGCGACGTGGAAGAAGCCAGACCCAGTGAGACTAAAGCAAGCAGGCTCGGAAAGAAAGCTGTCAGGGAGGCTAGAAACGTTGATGGGACTCCTAGATATGTTTTTTTAGTGAAGTGTACGGCATGGAGATATGACACTCACGCGTACCCTTCACTAGCGACTACATGGTGCTGGACGTCTTGCGTGCGGCCAATAAGACGGAGGTCATACAACCACTTAGAGTTATCGTCAGTTCATGCATTAGAAAGCGGCCTTCTAAATGGAAAACCAACATACCGAAAATTGTGAATCTTTAGGATCAATATTGTAGATTTCGCCTTCAATATCAAATGGCCCACCACAAATCGCACAAAATGGCCCCGTCTCCGTCATGTATCGTGCATCGTGCTTGCGCTCCTCTTTTCCCGGCGAAGAAAGATAACTGCCCATCTTCACAAACCAATGTTTTCACTCGATTGGGTGGTACAAAACTTATGTTCCGGGGTCCAGCTCATCCAAATAAGTGCTGGAGATGAATGCGCTATTTGCTCCCTGTTTGATCTGATGTGCAGGAGGCCCTTGTATCAAGACCTGGGGAGGCGAAATGCTGATGATGGTTTGCGACACGATAGGCTGTTCTGGGATCAATGACGGTACTGCATTCTGCACGCAGCCGAACAAGGTATAGAGTCAAAACGGACCCCTCGCTTCCGATGCGTGTGCGATGGTCGACTCTTGTGTATCTAGTTTGCGGGTACAGCTTTGCACGTCGATCTGTTGTTCTTATGACTTTTAAAAAGGAGATGCTCGATGGTTATTTATTTTACAACGACCCTGATACGTGTGTATTGGTTTTCCGTCACATGGCCTCCAACGGCTCTAAGACAGTGTTGCGTGTATCATGACCACCCTCGGAACTCCGTGCGTCTGATGTCCGGTACCCTTGTCTTCCAGGCCAGACCAGTCGGAACGGAGTACCGAGGATCAGGCTGGTCACGCACTGAGGCATTGGATGGTTCCTACAGACCCTTCAGCTGCGTGCATTAGATTACAGCTGCATTTCATCACGGGATGACTGATTTTGACTTACCCACCGCCACATACGTTATGTTGCCATGAAGAGAACAGGGCTTGGTGTCGTTAGCTTGACTTCTCAACGGCCAAAGGGGCAGCCTCTCAACGTCTGGATCTACGCATCGAACGTCTAAGCGAGACTGAGGTCAACGATTCCATGGAAATGACTGCCGTACGACCATGTCTGTGTTACCTTCATCTGACGTGTCTAGCTCGCCCTCTTCAAAGACCCAGCATGAAGTATTGGTTATCTCAAACGCCGAAGCGCTGTTCCTAGCTCCTCTCCTGACGAAAGAGATGGTCGCGCTTGGTTCACAGTGTATATGAAGCCCCTTGGCAAATGACTCAATATGCAAGGATGTATTGACAGGTTTGAGGTTCCTGCAGGGAATTTGGCTTGAGCACGGCGAGAATTGGCTGTGCCTGGAATTGCTTTTTCCTATCTTCTCTACATATCCTGGCAAGGCAGGCTTTGTTTTCCTCAGTCTATTGAGTGAAAAATGTAATGAAAAACTCTCTCATGTTGAGTGCCGATGAGATTATTAGTTGGTAGTTGCTTGTATTGCACAATCATCAGCGACGAGATTCAGAGAGGAGCCTGAGTTTGGTCAATGTCGCTTGTGCAACAAGCACAGCAACTATCGGTGTTTCGATATGAGCCTCGCATGAATGTTTGTTCTTTTGTTTTCCAGGTGGGGAACACTTTCATACAGATGTTGTTGGCGATGTCAGGCTGCGCTAGGCCATAGCTTACAACGCTGGTCTGTACTATCTCCAGGGGCGTTAGCGTGGCATTGTCTGGTTGAGCACTGGTAAACCTGTCCCTGTCTCCAGCCACGATACTGCGTGTTGGAAACGCGCCACAGTGTGTAATTAGCTTTGTTATTATTACTTAAAGTGCACTACCCTTCAGCATCTAATCGCCGCTTAGAAAGCTCTGGCAAATACCCGCCACCGAACTGTCAATAACAAGCACGAACCACATGCTCTGGTGTCACTAGCACAGTGTTCGCAGACATGCATGACGGATCAAGATCTGTGAGCTGCATCCGCGAGGTGTGTCTGTGTAGTGGTAGCGAAGACACATGTTTCAAAGCTGCAGCGATCACCAGATCACGAACGCCCTGGCAAGTCTCCCTACATCGTGTACCTGATTCATGTCGTCATACTTCAGCTTCCTTGTTTTGTTCTCCCTTCTTGAGATTCCTCCGATGAAGGACAGTACGATTAGCCGGTCGCGTTCCTGCTTATAGGTGCACTGACCCATCCTCCAACAGGGGTACCCTTTCGCCTGTCACCGCGTGGGAACATATGTGTGTTGTATGTCTGCAGTTTGGGGCCTCCAGAATGCGTAACTGAGCCCTGCTCCTGGTCTGTTTTCATGCACGGTAGTAGCGGTACGTCCTCCACTGAGCTGTCTCGCGAATGTCCGCCGAGCGCAGCACGAATGTTTTCTTTCGACACTATGCGAGTCGCGCTACGATGAGATGCAGAACACTCCCTCTGTTTTATCCGAGGAAGACCGACCTGTCCTCGCGTGTCGCTGCATCGTTCCGGGTTTTTCGTTGGGATAGGCGGTATAATATCGTCCTGGTCGTTCACTGCAGCCAATACAGACTTGTCCGTTGGAGACGTACCCGGCCACGCAACTGGTTTTGGACGAGCTGATTGTGGACTTCTAAAAGCTCCGTGCGATACATCACAGTTGTTGTCCTCTGTTGCAACTCGAAGATGGCCATAGTACGGAGTAGGCTTGACTGGGGCAGGTAGACGGGTGGTTGATTTCGTGGGTCGCCTTGGTTCAGGGGCTTGACCGGCGATTGCACTGGCTGTACCTGGATTCATCATAGAGATATCCTTCCCCCATCCGCTGCTCTCGTAGCTTGGATTACGTCGCTCGGCATGTGACTTCTGATCGCTAATCGGTGGCCTTGATGCACCTTGCTGCTCGTGTTGAGTATCTCTACGAACTAGTCGCGGAATGCCGCTGGACGTGCTCTTGCGCGAAGAAACTGATCCATTGGCGTCAACATGTTCCCGCGGGATCTGTATTGTATTACAAACACTGAGTGGATTTGATATGCGCTTTGCATCGTTAACGTTCTGCTCGGACGACTGGCGCTCTGTGCCAGGACGAGGCCAGGGTGTAATGATCGTCGTATCGGATGAGTCCGCGGAAGTCGATCTTACATGCGTGGGCATTGTTGGGATGTTCTGCCCATCTTGCGGCTCAGACGACGGCAGATCGCCAGGTATATAAAGTTGACGGGTAACTCCATGTAGCGGGCTCTTCGGCTGTTCTGGTGGTGTCAGCTTGGACAGTCTACGAGAAACTGATTGTCTAATACTGTTTGAAACCCGCCTGATTGGACTGTTACTATCGTCTTTCTTCTGGCCCTTATGGTCCTTGGCCGAGCACACGCTACTTGTCGGCGTCTGGCTGCCATCGCCTTGGATCACCTCAGACTGAGAAGCCTTGGCTTCACGAACCCGCTCAGCCGCCTTCCTCAGACTTGCCCGTGCTCGTTGCTCCTCTAACCATTCCTCCATCTTGTGCTTGAACTTTGGTCGTTCAACTAAGCCTCCATACTGGGGATAGACGGTGCGAAGTTCCTTCTCGGTCTCATCATAGTGCCTCCGCGTCAATACACCTGTGCCACTACTGTATCGTGGGGGGAACGAGACACGATGAGGACTTGCTGAGAGAGAAGTGTTGACGTTTCCTTTCGGAAATGCCAACCCAGAAGGACATCTCTCCTCAACAAAGAGTGCAAGGCGTCCATAATGTCGCCGACCCTTGACGCCGTACGACGCACGGACTGCGTTGACGATGGGCACAAAGACCGCTTGCCATGCAGTGCAGATGTTTCGCAATTCGAAGTAGTCGAAGACCCATGGATTATGCGCCTTGCCAACCTTGAACGTCTGCAGCAGCCATGCGAAGAGATGCTTTTCGTATTCCTCAATGCCCCAACCTTTCTTGTTGATATAAACGCAAAATCTGTCGTCTCTTGCCCATGGGTCGTGGCGGTACATGTCTTCGTCGAACTGTGTATAAAACCATAGTATGTCCGTGCGTGAGATGCCTCTACCACCCTCACTTGCAGCCACTGTAGTTGCGTCTGCTATTCCTTCGGGCTTGAGCATGAAGAGCGCATCGCGAAACACCGCCCAAGGCCTGAGAAATGCTTCCGTTGCGAGGAAGCGGTACTCAAGGTCCTCTAGGCCTGACAGCTGCAGTAGCGAGAGTGCTGCCCTGAGCTCAGCAAGCATGTTGTCTTTGTCGCCGCGTGAGAAAAGACCACGCATAATCTTCAAGCCCAGCTGGGGCGGCGAAGGCGCCATGTTGCCGTTTCAGTCGGGTGTGCAGTGGGGTTGAATGCTGGTCGAGTGGTTTTTGGGGCGCCGCGTGTTTGAGGTTGTGACGAAAACAAAATATACAAAATTTGAGCCTCGAAACCGTTCCGTAGCTTAGTTGCCTGCAGTGAAGGTGAGTATTACTAAGTAGGTGGCCACGTGTGGTTTGCTTTCACTTGATATCTCGTCATACCCACCTTGGCGCTAGCCCTTATCGGGTATACTATGCCGTATGCTATAGCCAAGCTCAATCGGAGATACGTGAGATAGAGGAATCCACGGAGACGTATGAAACTACGGAAGGAGGCTTGCAGACGCTTCAATGGTCCTACAAGCTAAGCCCACGAGACTATGGGCACATTCTGAATACACTGCAAAAGAGTACGTGTGAAGGATTGGTGAAATCAAGGAATCTGTCAGCATCGCAGTATCCTTCTCTTCTCACTTCAAATACTAAGCAATATATATCAACAAGTTAGAAATTTCGTACTAGTAATAGTGTTCTGTATAAAAAGAGTAAGTGAAGGGTAAAATAGGGTAAAATCGGGACGTAGAAGAAATGACAGGGATGATCAAAGAACAATAGCAAATACAATTGAGCTTTGCCCTGCGAATAATTTCCTCTAAATTGTATGAGATCCATCCCTATCATGTCCATAGGAAGTCCTCATGACCTGTTGCCCTATTAGTCCTTGGGGTCATGTTAAACCCCTCGCCAGTAGCCTATGGGAGTACAAAATGTAACAACAGTCGAACTTGACTCTATATGCTTTCCCTTTATTGTCAGCCGTCTATCCTTATTGGCGTCCAGGGTCCGTTTGTGTGGTGTTGAGTGCCAGACTGACGCTTGGACCTTCCAGGCGTTTCGATGGATCGTAAGAGCAATTCAGATCATCCCCATACCATGCCCACCGAAATTCTGATGGCACCTATGGAGATCGTTCTGAGTTGCGGCGCTGCGCTAGTGAGATACCAGCTTCCAGGCGCATCTCTCGCGCACAAATACCCAAGTATTTACATCAGATGCAGGGTTCAAAGCAAGCTGACAAGATTTGCTTAAACCTGACTATCGACCCAATTTCGGTGTATGAGGCTTCTTCATGCTGAGGGTTTGCGGATAATGGGAAGCCGGACCACAACAGGGGCCGAAGGAGATGCCGACTGTTCGCAGGCATTCCAGTGAGTAGACTTTGGGATGAAATGAAGTGAAACCATGGCGAAATATGGCATCTCTAACTTTGAAGTGGTCAAGATTCAGCGGCATTGGCATGTCGGCTATCTGATCCATGCGACCGCTCTGGATGAGCTCGTTACACAATGTGATCTGTAAGTGCCGATCAGAGATCTTTTCAAGAAATGTTACTTCTTGGATGACGGAAAGCCAGTCAAGAATCTCGACTGTGTTGATGCACTTTGGTATATCGGACAGTACCTGATGCTCAATGAGCTCAAGCATTTCATCCGAATCAATCGCAAATCAATATCCTCCATCCATGCTCATAGAGGGAGGAAGAGGTGACATGATCGGCGGATCATTCCCGAGTGGCACATATGATGAGGAGGCTGGCATGGGCCTAGTGTGAAACTCCTCAGGTTCTTCCTCGGGCGAGGAAAGCTCCAACAGCCTCTGTGGAGATCCCACGCCAAGGCCGAGGGCAGCAAGTTTCTCTTGTAATATGTTTATGACGGCAGGATTACCGCCACGGAAGCCAGCGAGTACTTGAGAGAGGGAATGCATAAGGTCTCTAGGGCCAACGTCGAAACCAGACTCGTGGTTTAGCGACGGCATGATCATCATAACATCAGCGAGTGAGTTGGCCACATCAAAAAGCTTCGATTCCTGTCTCAAGAGTCAGTTGAGAAATCAGCTTTACTGCAATTGGGATTCATACCATGCCGGGCCCATGGGCCTCAACACTTTGCCGCGAAAGATTGCTTAGATTGCTGAGCACGTTTTGAGCCACCCTGGCAGGAAAGCGAAATGAAAACTCTTCGTCCTGAGTCGCTTGGCTACTCAGGTTGGTCACATTCAGCGCGTGTTGCCACAGGAAAATTCGCATCCACTGCTGCGTCATGGTAATATCGGCACGCTGGAGCTCGTTTTCCAAACTAAGAGAATCTTCATCACTACTGAGCTGTTGCTGAGCCAGGGCAAGTGCTCGGCGTGCACTGGCAGGATCGGCAGTTATTGTGACATCGAGAATGTTGAATAGTCGACAGAGCTGGACAAATGCAGGCGTAACGGAGCCGTCGTGCAGGTCTTCAAGTCTTGGGAGGTCAGGTGATCGTTTCAGTGTCGTTGGGACATCGTGCTGCAAGGAATGAGCGCGTTCAGTGATGAAGAGCAGCCAGTAGACCCTCAAAGCATACTGCGTCTGGTCCGGGTCCATGAGCTGATAGTGGGTTGGTTTATGCAAGCCGAGGACATGGGCTTTGAAAATAGCCTCTCCAAGTAAAACGGTTGATGCATTCATTCGGCCGACATTAGCGGAGTAGACGTGCAGGAAGAAGCTGCTTAGCAAAGACGACATGGTGATGTTTTCCAGATGATCGGATTCATTCCTTGCTCTTTTCGCTTCTAGTTCGAATGCGCTGCTGGAGACGCGATATGAGCCTTCGACGGGGCTTCCAGGCTCAACATCAATCGAGAACTGACTTACGATAGCCGCACATATGGACGTGGCTAGCGCATAGGACTCGAGATCATGCGAGTGGGTGAGTAGGCGTCCAGTTAAGGCTTCGGCATCGACCACTGGCCAAATGCCATATCCACGGGCCTGGTAGATTTCAAGATACTGGGAAAGGCATGCTACGGGTATTCGTTGGGGTTCTGGGACGGCGGCGGTGGAGATTGTGGGACTGATAATCTCGGGCCAGCCCTTGGAGCATGTGTGGTGGTCGCCAATGGGAGGCAATGGGTTAAGATAAGGCAGCTCGTTAACCGGGCTACCGGTGTCGAAACTGGTCTCACTGGTGCTTCTGGATCCATCACGGCTACTCTTGCTGCGTTCTTGCAGTCTTCTGATGGCGGCCTCGGTTGTCCGCCGTGGTCCTTTGGGGCCACTCTTCCCATGCGTTTTGAGATAAGTGCAGTCCCACTTAGCAGCTTCACACCTCGCACATGGCTGGTTGCCATCACAGCGCACTTTTCCTGCATCCAGCAAGTAGAGCGTCAATTCCGTGGGTGTTTTGTTGAGCGGTTACTGAGACTTACGGACAGAGCAAGGGTCACACGCTCGTCGCGTGCCCTTTCTTGGAGCCATGGCCATTTTTCTGAGAGTCAGGGATCTAGGCTGGTCGGAACGGCAAGCAGTGCTCAAGAGAGGTTGGGCGATGTCAAGCCGTCATAGCGGAGATAGCTTAGGGCTATCTGGGCGGCGGTTGGGGATGGATAGCGTGCGGGGACGAGCTGGGTGGAAAGTTTGTCGGAAGAAGATAAAGAAGCACCAGAGAACAGCAGAAGCCTGTCCTTGGTATGAAGTGAGGTTGGGCGCGGTCAGAGCATGCGGCTAATGCTGAGAACAAAAGGTGGAGAAGGATGCTGCAGGTAGGCTGACCCCTGCACTGGGGGCGGCCGTGCTGGCCAATCAGGGCTGCGGGCAGCCGTCGGCGGCGCCCGGCTCCCGAGGCCAGCTGTTCAGCCCGAAAAACTTTCCTTCTAGAAGCATTTTGGAAGAAATTTGCTCCCTGCACCTGCAGATGGCGCGCTGCACACTGCGCAAAGCAAACACACTGGTGGCTGCTTATGCGCCATTGTTGGCACAGTTTCTACATGTGTCTGCCTCCGAGGAGCCCACCCATGCGCTCGAGCGAGAGAAGAGTCTGTTGTTTCACAACCACCAGCGTTCATGCCTGCGATCGTCAATACGCCGACACACCCCACATTGTTCGTCACGCCATCCTCTTCTAAGCTCTAGGAATGCGGCTACGCTCGGTCGAAAGTGCAGGCTACACAAGACATGGGACACCCCCAGAAGACGCGTACAAGTGACGTAGGGAACGTGTGGCATTGGGCTAGCTCCGTGGTCGACATACTCAAGCCCTGTACTGCCCCGCACCACCCTGCACCGCTTACTCCGAGCGCAGGTCTACCAGTACCCGCGACACCGGACGAAGCCAAGAAAGCCCCGGTAGTATTTCCTTTCTCTTCTAGAATGCGGGAATTTCTTCCTCGAAAGGACCGCAAGAGTCGTGTGGTTGCATAAATCCCGCGCCACGCTGCATACTAAGCCCGTCCTCGTCTGACTCGAACACAGATAAGAGATGCTGGTGCAGCAGTGCATGGCATTTCATCGATCCTAGAAACGTTCAAAGGACCTTGCGTGGCTACTCCCTCATGCAAGCGGGCATTGCCACCTTCGTATGTGCCAATGCTCAATATGATGTCCCACGGTTAATGAATCGAATTCGGTCTCGAGAATAGAAGCATGTTCTTGTCCAGATACGCCATGGCCAACCATATTAATCACGCTGCTCTTCGCGAGGAATACGAGCGACCCATGAGGCTTGGAGGCGTGCAGGTGCGCAGGCGCATATAGCCACCTCACAAAAGCTATTCGGATTCGCCATCTAGACAACAAAAGCTCCTCGGAGTCGACCACTTCGCCGAACACCCATTGAAGCTGAAATCCAAACTTTTCTTGCCTCTCGTTTGACTTCCCCGAGCCTGCGATACGTGCGACATGACAGAACCATACGAGCATTGTAATATGGCAGAATTCCTAGCGGGTGCGCGCCGCCTCCCAAGAAACAAAAACCTGGGGAATCTACATTAACCGACTCGCTAAGCGTCCTGGTATAATATACTCATATGAAAATCATGACGACAATCGTACATATGGCCAAAGAATTGACCAACGACTGGACTGGATATATAACAGCCATAGCCATCTCGAGCTAGATGCGATAGCCTGCTGTCGACACTACACATGGATCGGACATGTTCCACGATCTCTTTGGACAACCGATCAGTGCTGCAATTCCAAGCTCGTACTGCATAGTAAAATGAATATCAAGAGCGCGCGGCGGCCATGTCAGTGGCGTTTCGACGATTTTGCTGCTTATTTAAACGACCTCGTTTTCGTGTCTGTACAGGAGCAGAATCAGTGAGTCGCAAGAGTACTTTACCTGCTTTACCACCCAGCACAAAACGCGATCCCACCCAACAATCCAAACACGATTACACCAGCAACTTCATCTCAAAATGAGATTCCTCCTTGTTGCTGCAGCACTCACCGCCGTCGCACTCGGTGCTCCCAGGGATCCGTACCCTGCACCCTGCGGACGATCCGATCCTTCTGGAATCTGCACTACCAAGTCAACCTGCTACGAAAAAGGTGGCTTTTGGGTGCAACGCGATTGCACCTTCTACAACGTACTCGACATTGGATGCTGCTACTCTATCCCGGACGAGGAAAAGTAGGATATGGTCCTAAATATCGGTGGGAGAATGTGACCAGGGCAAGCGAAACGCATGCTGTGGGATGATATGTACCAAAGAGAAAGTCCAGAAGCTTCGGGCGCTCAAGGCATCTGGACAACACTGCTAGTCTCTGAAATGTATTCTTGTCCGTAATACTCGCCTTGACCATGATCCTCGATTACCAGCCCATGTCAATCCGGAAGTTGATGACTACAACCGTGCACTTTGAGAATGAAGACTTGCTGCATAGACCTCCAAAAGGCCATGAGAGTCGACGTAGTTCGGTCGCGCAATCCTGGGTCTATGCTTGATGCCACAATTGTGTTTTGGAGCTGCTCATCGGTTGCCGTCGCGGAGATTGTAGGAATGCGATGAATTTTTTTCCAACTCAACGATAAAATATTATGTCAGTTTGCGAAAAGAGCTGAGCCTATGCAGCATCGGTGGTTCGCCATGGGTGAACGGAAGAAAGAGACCGACGAACCATTATGTCATCGTGGCTTGATTGGCGATCGGAAGCCATCGGAATGCCGTTCCGTTTCATTCCGGCGCACTTTTCGGTCCGCTGATTTTCGAATTTTGTCCCCACAACAATCACTGCTGTAATACCGCTTTCGACACTACTGACGCCTCACTGCGCCCAAGCTGACCTCTCATTTCATCACGTCTCTGCCTCAGGAGAGCCGCACCTCTATCGCGTCTTTCCTTTGAAAACTTCGCCAGAGCGCTAATACGGGACAACAGTAACATGGACCCAGGCCTGGACTTGTCCGGCTTTTAAGCGCTTGTCGAGGCGCGGGAAGCTGCATACACGTTTCGACGTGAACTGAAGTACGTCAGTCCAGCAGCGTTTCACAAATCTACCAAATACTCGGTACCTACATGCTCGATAGCGTGGTTTGTCATCATGAACTGTGTGGTTCGTGACAGCCTTACCTTCCTACACTTTCACGTTGCATATACCCCTGCTCATCGCTTTCCAGGAGCCTCAAGATCATTATGACTCCTCAGTCGCTAGGACATCAGACGCTTGCCAATGAGCCTGCCCTGTCATGCGAAGACCAAAGTGGAAAGTACTGTGGGGCCACGCACTCGAGACTACTCAAGCGCCAAAGGTCGCCAGACATAGTGCACGAGGAGCGCAAGAAAAGTCGACAGGATAGCGCTGCAGCGTCGATGCCGCCATGCCCTCTGCTAGTGGCTCTCAGAGAATATGGTCTCCTTGAGAACATTCTCTCCTGTCTTTGCCCCGACGACCTCCTGGCGCTATTACTGTGCTCCAAGTCTGTACACCAGACACTGTTACCGCAGCCTAGCAGTCTGGAAAACTTACTCGGCAAGCTAAGGTGCCCTGGCAAAGGCGTGGAAATACGAAAAAAGCGTCACGTAAAGTCGTCTTTCTTCTACGCATTCGAATGCAATGAGTACGTCGAATGTGGGGCAACAAACGGTGGTGCAGAGTCACGGCCTTGCGAGAAATGCAAGGTTACGACGTGCAACGAATGCCGTATCCATTGCGTATATCAGAGCATTTTTGAGAAGCCATGCGAAGATGATGAGTTGCCGAATTACAGTGGCTTCATTCTTCTTTCGCCGTCCGAGGTCCCCATACTGAGCCCACATCACCTGGCAAGTATTCCGAACACGCCGCAGTGGCAAGCGCCATCTGCTGACACGGTTCCGCCCTACCACGATCAGGGACTGATCGACGTACCTTTGGAGGAGGAAAGCTTTGGTCCGCCAGAGAGTGTCGACGACTTCTTGGACCTGGACCTTGGCACACATACATTTGCTGGATCAGTGAGCTCAAATGTGGCTCACCCGTCACCTGTTCTCCGAACACTACACCAAACTACAGAAGGAAGAAAGCGCATGTTCTGCGACAAGCATCTTCCCGCGAACCTGCTTGAGAGCTCGACATCACATCAGTGTCATTGCAGCCTTCGCTGTCGATTTCTCGATCGATGGCTTTGTTTACGATGTTATGAGAAGGAAGAAGCGACTCTCAGCGACGCATATACCGACCACGTGGCGCGCTGTCGTTGCGGGTCAACGCATGGCCGAGAGATATGTATGTGGTGTCTGGGTGAGATCTCGCAGCCTCGACCTCAAAACGACACCTAGCCGTAATCAGCAGTTAACCCTAATGTTGCGGGCACTGTCTTTAAATCTCAATGACATGTATCAGAATGAGATTGGAGGCAGCGCCGCCACGTCTCTCCACCCCTGAAGCTATGATTTTCTTCTTCGGCATCTCGAAAAGTAATTTGAGCGCTTCTCACATCTGTACTTTTAACACTGTAAAATACCCCATCTCACTTTTTCCCTCTCAACTCTTTACATATACCCCCTGTATATTAAGTCACGAAGCACCAGGAAAACCCTGCTGCTGTTACGAACATCCCTTAATGCCACCGACAAATGCTTTTTTTCCCTCATGAACAAGCTGTACTGTAGTACTCAAGGCATAAAAAAAAATTAATGTCATGCATGACTACGACATACCAGTTTCGATAAGGAAACGTGTCTCCTATGTATACAGCCAACGACCGTAGCAATTCATCAAACCCATTTCTCATCTGCTAGTCCCCCATCTAGCGCAAACACTTTACTTTTTGCTTCCCCTTCTCCATAGACTTCTCCATCTCATCCAACTGCCTCCGCGCCACCTCCTTCTCCTTCTCACCCACCTTCTTTCTCTCGCCCACCCTCCTCAATCTCTCCTTCTCAACTCTAATCTTCCTCTCCACCCTCCTCTTCCCCTCCCTGTGCCTCACCAACTCTTCCTGCATCTCCGCCAACTCGCGTCTGAGAAACTTCACACCGGGCTCGTCGCGCTCGCGCCGGATGTTGATGTCGAGATCGACAATGGTGTTCATGATTTCGATCTCGTAGTGCCGGTGTAGGTGGTAGATGACGAGGAGATTCTTTTGATGCGCGGTGAGGGGCGTGGTGGAATCGAGTTGCGGTAGGTGGAAGGACGGGGCTGATGAGGTGGAGACGGAGACGAAGGAGCTGGAGGGCGAGCGGAGGGGTGAAGCGTCGGGGTCGTCGGTCCAGATATTGTCGCTGTTTTCGCCGTTCATTTTTGCGAGGAGACGAATGGTTTTGTTGGGTTGGTGGCGCACGGGTTGAGAGCGGCGTAGTAATGTAGTGTGCTGGCTTTCTCTTGTGATTATGTTTCTCATAGAGAATGGAATGTGCAATCTTTATTAAGAGTTGAGTTGTTCATCGTGAAGAGTGTGGCCACAAGCTCATTGGCTGGGAAGCGGATACTGATGAAAGTGAAAGGTGAATTGGATCACAAGAGCGCGAAATACAGTGAGTGTGAACTCCTATTGTGAGGAGAAAATTGCCCTCACTCTACACATTATACGACTCGTATTAGGACCAAAAGACCCTGAACTATTGAAATTCATTATTCTGTTTTCGAAGATAATCTTCGCCATGGTTATTGAAGCCACTGCACTGTGTCAAGACGTCACGAAATATCATATACAGCAAACTAGAAACGAGCATTAACCAATCTCAAAAATGCAGGTAAAGCCCAACAATGCATGCCGTATCTGAGTACTGCAAAATCTCAGGTTCAGCCCTGTTCTCCTACCTATCTACTTAGTAAGGGCAGCGTGACATCTTACACAAGCCACTTAGACAAGCACATACTGCCCTGAGACTACTCACGCTATCCACTATGGTTGAAAACCGGCATCTCCCAAGCGAAGACGGTAACATCCGTCGATCTAGTCCCATTCGGGAAAGCCCCAGGTTATCTTAGTTTAACTTTCTTCGAAAAACCTTCGACGATAATGACAAATATCTTCACTGACCACAAGTGATGTGTCAAAAGTTTTTGTAATGATGTAACAATTATTGATTCAGTATCTTAAGTATGTCCTGGTATCTGAAAGCTGAAAAAAACTTCACAACTGTTCTGTCTTAGGAGGCGGCGCAACGTATTGTCCAGTAAGACCATCTTCCACAGCATTGGCATGCCTACGGTCACGACCAGAGTAAGTTGAGTCGGGCAACATATTGAGGGTATCCTCCTGCTTATCCGTAGGGCGCTGGTGGATCCAGAAAAGGATACCGCCGACAAACGCCAAGCAAGCAACGACGGTGTAGTTCCAGACGAGCAGGGGGTCCTCAGCTAGCGAGACGAGTGCCTGGCCAAGAGCGTTAGAAAAGGCAGACATAAAGTGCCAGTAGGAAGTAATGAGCGATCGCATGTTCTTCGGGGCCTTGGTAAAAGCAAATTCGAGTCCAGTGACCGATGCAAAAATCTCGGAGAAACCGACAAGTACATAAGGAACCGATTGCACCCAGACGTTGATGGGGGAGGGTGTTTCGCAGTCGTTCATGTATTTGCCGCAAGGACCAGTCTTATAGATGTAGTACTGGATGACGGACGCGGATACCATGGCCATGGAGGCGAGGATGAAGCCCAAGGCAATGCGCTTAATGGGTGTGAAGCGGATGTTTGCTTTGCGAAGAGCAGGGTAGAGGAAGTTGTCGACAATAGGGATGAAGATGACCAGACTGATTGGATTGAGATTCGTAATAACGTCGTTGGGAACGCCGTTACGTGTCATAGTAGCAGCTTGTGAGGTGAGATTGTTGTTCATCTGGTTGTATGAGAGCCCTTTTACCAAAGTCAGTTTCAGATGTTACAAAAAGACCAAAATCAAACGGAAAAGACTTACAGTAGAGGGGAATCCAGGTAAAGCAAGAACAAGCCCTAAGTCCACGTGCGACCTGGTCGACCCATGCATCGTCGAACTGCATCCAGGTTGGCTTGTTGTTGCCAAGATGGCTGGGCTTGACATCTTCCCAGAAATTGTTCGATTTGAAGTTCTTGCGCGTGGTAACGGGGTTCAGCGACCACTTGCCCTTGGTTGCGAGGGCCAAGAGCTTGATGGCACGAATAAGCACGGATCCCGTGGGCGGGCTACGGTGGTACTTGTTGCGGCATAGCCAAAGCACAAGAGGGCAGAAGCAGAACATGATTGTGGGAAGTAGCCAAGCGCACCAGAAGCCAACGTATTTCTCCACATATACCATGGAGATCTGGCCGGTGAGGGAACCCATATTGATGAACTAAGCAGGTGTTAGAGCCCGGCTACCCATGATCATCTTTCTTGCGACTTACCATGTAAAAGTACAAAAAGATACGGGACAGGGTGATGTTAGGGTCAGAGATGACACGTTCACCCGTCTTCGGATCGATGATGACACGCGGCTTAGTCTGACGGTACTGCTCCGCAATCAAAGGTGAGATGTTGGACTTGAAGGCTCCAGTGCCGAAACCAAGAGTGATAAGACCCAGCATGAACGGAGCCAGAGCATTGCCACTAGTCAGGACTGGGGGAAGGGCGGAGACGATGAGCAGAATATGACCAAGAATCGAGAATGCGATGGCGATAAAGATAGTGTTGAATCGTCCGAGATATTCATCAGCGATGATGGCACCGAAAATGGGCGTGAAGTAAGCCCAGAAAGAGTTGAATTGACCGATACCAAAGGAAGCGCGTTGGCCCATTCCAAGTGCACCGGGTGTACCCTCTTTAGTGGGGTCAGCGCCAGTCGTCGACAATTTACCATCGACAACAGGAAGAGGCTGCTGAATAAAATTTGTGTCTTTCCAGAGTCAGCAGACTGAAAGAAGAGTGACTTGATGACAACTTACATAGCACTTGACAACCATAGTAACCAAAACGCTCGCAAAGCTCGACGAAAGCAATGGTGAATGCAGTCCAGGGAATCTTTCCAGAGACACGGCGGAGGGTTTTCAGTTCCTCTTCGGTAGGCTCCTCACCCACGAGATCAGCCTCGAATTCTGCCTGGGGGTGTTCAGTCTCGGAAGCCGAAGACGAACGCTTGTCAATGGCACGCTTCTCATCGACCTCGTAGATGGGCTTGGCAGCTTGCTCAGGCTCATGAGACATGGCCATGTCAATGGCGTTGGAACCAGAGTTGGCCGCCATGATCAGCAGGTGTTATCGCAAATTCCAACAAGGGAGATGAAAGGAGCGAGCTGGTGCTACTCTCCTGCTCAGCACACGGGGAATGCAGCTCCAGTTATACTCGAAATTTCTTCTCGAAAGCAACACACGAGCGGCAAATATCCCTCGTACCAAGCGCCGTCTTGGTATTCCTTGTCGGTTCCTCCATCAAGCAGGTGTGCGGATGCCCAGCCGTAGGTGCCCCATCACCATGGTCAGACCCGACACCAAAGGCTCGTTTTCGTTACCCGCTCTTCGAACCGGCTTATGGTTTGAGCGAATTGGGACCGACGCCGAAACCAACCATCCACTCAAGCTTTTCACCGCTGGGATGGAACTCAACTGGGGCCCAAGGTTCGATTGGACTGGATATAACGGCCCAGGCGACGGCTTGGATACAGTGCTTCGGCACTTGGCAACTCTGCCGATCTCACACACATCGCGCCTGCGAGATAGATGGTTTGGCCACTCACGCCCGCCTGTTGTATGGGCCCCTTGCTCTTTTCTTATCTGGACAACAGATACTGTGCCATGGTACCGAGACATGTCAAATCTCTCACGCGGCCCTCAGCAGTCGAGACGTCATGGTTAATCCTTCGACTTCGGCTCGCGCGTAAGAACGAGCTCGATGTCGAAGCCAGCGGTGCGAGAATACCTCTAGAGTACGAGCGAAGTCTCTATCGCGCGACTGACTAGGACCTATGAGTGCAAACTCTGCCGCTGCGCCGCCATGGCGCCCAGCCTTCCGCGCCGCTGGGCATTGGCCTTGCCCCTCTCCACCCGTCTCGTCCACCTCGGCCTGTGCCATCCACAAGCCAGTGATGCCGCCATCCTACCATCCCAATGTAACACAGCCATGCTCGAAGAGGCAGCTCGGCCGTCTGATCCCATATATTCTTATTGCTGATGAGTGTGTCTGGCCAATCGGTGTGTAGGTCGCCTGGTTTCATCCAACAACTGCGTTGCTCGCGAAGAGAGGTTGCGCAGCGCGGCGCGGCGCTCGTCTTTCTCAAGCTTATTTCCGCTTGACAAAAGCGGTCAAGATGGCCGAAGCAGTCGTCGGCAAAGGCTTCGTGTGTTGGCGGAAGCTTTGCCTTGCGCGATATCATGGCAATCATCTCGCTTGTCGACAATGCGATAGAACGGAGGCGCGACCCCACTGCTTCAAACCAGCCTTGGCAATATAATCGAGTGATCGTTATCTCGTCCGATGACCCTATCAATCGCACGTTCGTATCCAGACAGAGTAAATCACGCGCTTGAAGGTGTTATTTACGCCTTGCGAAATCACAAGAACGAGAATGGGCTTGGGCTTGGCGAAAGGATCAACGTTGGCCACAACGTCATTGCAAGACCTATTACCCATCTGGGAAATACGCCATGCGTGCAATCAGCACACATCCACCCCTAGATAGCGATTTGTAGCGCTGGCGCCGATACTGATACATGTTTCCCTCTCAGCCACCATCATATCGTACCCATCGACTTTATCACCTTAATCGTCCGCACCACCTTCAACCCCTCATTATCACCCAGAACCGTCTCAGATAGAAATTAATTCACACACAAAAGACCACGTATACAGCCCAACACAATCACTCCGCCCCCGTCCGCGCACTCTCCTGTCCGCTCCGCCAAGCTCCTGCCGAGAAAAGAGAAAAGGAGGCAGTGAGCGGTTACCTAAGGGCTAGCGGGTTCCTGAGGACAAGCGCGGATACACAAGGCCTTTCATTGCCTCGGGGTCTAAAAAAAGGCCTGAATATGTATGCATGCGTTTACCCGGGCACCTGGGTGGCGGGATTGGCGCCTAAAACAGCATAGGTGTGACGATCGTGTGCAGGAAGTTAGGCACTGGGGAAGTAGGTAAATAGAGGAGAAATGAGTGTGTGATGGAAAAGGGATGGGTACGTGTTGAGGAACGGGAAGCATCATGGGTTGATTCAATCTAAGACCAAGTATCATGGCAGTCTGTCTTACGAGAGCTTCGATGGCTCGCCTAGAATGATCTTGTTGCTGAGAAAAGCATTATGAAACGGCACATTTCACGGACTTGGACGGAGAATGTTCTCAATGTTTATTCATTAGACATTTATCAGTACTACGTAAGACAAGATCATGTACAAAAGCCTTGCTTAAGCCACAAAATCTAGAACATATTTTTAGTTGCCAATGGGCGTATCGCTCAGAGGCTCGCCCTTGGCCCAGTGGTTGATCCAGTTGAAGATCTCTGTGTGCCAGACCAAGCTGTTCTCCTGCTTGAGCACCCAGTGGTTCTCGTTGGGGAAGTTGAGGAACCTGCTGGGGATGCCGCGGGCCTGGAGGATGTTGAACAGGCTGAGGCCGTCGCTCTCAGGGAGACGGTAGTCGAGTGTGTTGTGGATGACAAACTGGGGAGTGGACCAGTTGGCAATGTGGTTCTGTGGGTTCCACTGGCGGTAAGCGGGCGAGTCCCAGATGTTGCCGTCGTAGTCGTGGCGGATGAACCAGAGCTCCTCAGACGCCCAGGCAGCCTCGGTGTTGGAGATACCGTCGTGGGTGACAATGGCCTTGAACTCGTTGCCGAGGTCGTTGGACTGAATCCAGTTGGTCATGTAACCACCATACGAGGCACCAGCGACAATACCGTTCTCGGTGTCGATCCAGGTCATGCTCGAGTTGATGTAGTTCCAGGCGTTAACCAGGTCTTCATAAGGCCAGCTGCCCCACTGGCCTTGGATAGAGTCGGTCAGGTACTGCCCGAAACTGGTAGAACCAGTTGGGTTAGGCGCGACAACAATGTAGCCCTGGTCGGCCCAGACCTGAGGGTTCCAGCGATTCGACCAGCTGTTGCCCCAGTTGCCCTGAGGACCACCGTGAACCAAGAAAGCGAGTGGGTAAGTGACGTTCTCCTGGTAGAAGGTGGGCTTAACAACCCAAGCCTGGAGCTGCTGCTTGAGCTCGGGGTTGGAGCCGTTGAAGAAGATTTCAGAGACGGTGTGAGGGCCAAGACCAGCAAGGTTGGGGTCAACCTTGGAGGCGTCAAGAAGCGTCTTCTTGTTGCCATCGGCGAGGATGTACCATTCACTGGGAGTCCAGATAGCAGTAGCTGCGACGAACAGCGAGCCGTCGGGGAGAAGAGCAAAGGTCGACACGGAAGTGTTTCCAGTCATCGGCTGGGGAACATACTTCTCATCGGCAGTGATTGGGAAGCTAAAGATCTTGACATGGGCGTAGTCATCAGCGGTGGCGTAGATGCAAGTATCATCATGAGCCCAGGTGAGAGGTCCCTGAACCCAGCGATCGAACCCAGCACTCAAACTCTTCCAGTTGCTAACAGCCACACCACTGCCTTCGACAGCAACGTCGACAGTGTACAGCATGAACCTATCCGACTCGTAGTAATCCTCGTCCTGTTGGACATAGGCAAGCTTAGAGCTGCCAGTGGAGAAAGAAGGCAGACCAGAGGCACCCTGGTGTCCAGCCTTGTACATCTCTGAACCAGGACCGTTGATGGCAACGGGGGCGTCGTTGGAAGAAAAGGCACCAACATATGCGTAAGAAGCAGTGTAGTTGGCCTTGTTGAGTTGAGGAGCCTTGCTGACGAAAGCATACATGGAACCATCAGGGCTGATGTCGTAGTCGCTCGAGTCGCCGAAAGGCTGGATGGGAGTCTCGGGCTGGGTAGTGGTGAACTTGATACCACTCTGAAGGTTGCGCATGCCAGCGCCTGAGAGGGCATAGCTGCTGTTCTTGGAAAGGGTACCGGCAAAAAGCTGGTATCGGTTCTTGGTCAGCCAGGTGTCCCAGTGGCGGACGTAGATGTCCGAGTAGTAACGGGCAGTCGAGCGAGGCGTGACTTCCGTCTCGGGGTTGACTGCAGTGCCGTTGGGGTAAGCCATGCAGTTGACCAAGAAGTGCATGTCACCGGTAGAGGTATTGGCAACCTTCAATCCGGTGTACGGCGCATCGAGGGAAGCAACCATCTTGCTCTGCTTCGGGTCCTTGATGTCGCCGATCCACAGAGTGACACCACCTGGAATTTCCTCGTTGGTGCCGTTGATGTAGATGATGCCAGTCTCGCTGCCAGGGATCCAGGCAACTTCATTGACCTCGCTGGGATCAAGACCCGACTCAGTGACCTCACCAGTCTTGAGATTGATGAGGTTCATGCCTGCCTTGTTCGCATGCTTCTCGAAGGAGTACTGCGTGTACGGGAACAGAGCAACCGAGCCATCAGGACTGGGGTCAGCAGGACTGCGGCGTACGGTGCTGAGGAGCAGCCTGTGGCTTTGTTAGCATTTTACAACTCGAGATGCAGCCATGGACAACTACGCACTCTGGAGTAAATGCACAGGCACCAGTAGCAGCCAATGCTGCGGCAACACTGAGGTAACGAGCCATTGTGTATGCGACCAGCTTCGTAAAAGCTCAGTTGGACGAGGTCGATGACCAGACAAAGTCCAGCGAGGGCATGCAACATATTTGTACAACGAGCTAAATTAAACACCCTTGCCACATGAAATGTCGTCGGCGGGGTCCATGTCGGCTCGGAGGGTGTACCTGGATGTGATGATGAGTCTGCCATCAGAACCAGGCCCCAGAGCGGTAGCTGCTAATCCAGAGATGTCAAGAGATGAACGTTGTTCACTGTATCTCCTTCCTGATGGAGGCTAGCTCCGAGGCGCACAAATAAGCTTGTCGTCGGGTGGGGTCCGAGAAAGCATGTTTCCGTGTCGTCCTATCGCAACAAGGCCCACATGCGGCGGGTCGCCTTGGCATGCATTCTTCACGTGTGTGTAGCTACACAGAGCGGTCGAAGGAGTTGGTGGCGGATGCTGCCAAGCCGCGCTAGCCATACAACGGATAAACGGCGCATCCAAAGAGGCAGGTCGGGAAAAACTCCAACTCGAGGCGGCTATCGCCATCTCCACACCGACTACTATCGCGGGACGGTTTCCTGTCGCCCGGATACATCCTTGTGTAATGGAAAGGCTAGAAGCTCGTGTTTTGTCTTGGCGCATTCAGCTGGGCTTGCTTTCACTGCACGCCTCAGATGCTTGTAAGCACCTTGTCATCTATACCTGCCTCGCTGGGCCTAGACGTACTTTTATTCGATCACGTCTTCGCGTCGGTATCCTGTACGCATGGAGCCACTGTTAAGGCCCGGCGCGGCTGACCAATGGTTCTGTGCTCCATATGTTCACGCTGCTGCACCAGGTGTCCCACAAGCCTCGGTTTCCATATGCTGGGTCTGGAGACTCCGACTCTATCGTCCCAAGTACCTGGGAAACGGACCGAGCATTTGAGCCTCTTGCCTCGCTCCTGAGGTCTCGTCTCATCTCTTGAGATTTTGCTCCGTCGAACACTACCATCGGTTGTTGTTACTGTTGTTGTAGTTTTCGCTGCTGTAGTAAAGCATCTGCAAGATGACTTTTTTTTTAGATATCATGCAATAGGCATGTCCTTGGTCGATGGGATCATCTCATCTGCATAAAAGAAAAGCTACTTCCACATCTAACGACTTGTCCTGTGCGACGAAATGACGATAAAACGTTCCAATGAGAGCGGTGAATGCCATGACCTGGATAGTGACCTCTGTGTTCCCGATTCATCGTTTAGTTTCTCACTGGGTACGCCATCACATGGGTGCTATGCATGGAGGTGATGGCGGCGCGGGACTAGCCGTACCGACGCCTTTTCTTGACGACACGCTTCCAAGAAACCGGTGTGAAGATCCTAAGAAGCTTGACGATCTTATCTGGACCTGCAAGATTGTACGGCGCCGTAATCTTGGGACCACGACACCTAAGAACGTGCACCTTTAGCAGTCTTGTGTGCTAATCTTGGCACATTGAGTTTTCTGTTCTCCTGAATATATATTCTTTCGTCTTTAGCAAGCCAGAAATCATTTCTGGAATCGAATTACCGTTGTTCAACAAGCTTTGTCGTGGATTTGAGCGCTTCTTTGCAGAGAATCGTTATGATTTGATGCTCCAAGGCAAAAACGTAACCGAATTATATTGGACCGGTCTTTAGATTTCAAGAATCGATACTGGCGGTAGTTTTCATCGATTTAGAACACTGGTAACAAATCTACTGCCTTTGATTCAGCTTTGGCGTGTCTGTAGAGGAACGGCGTGACGAACAGCAGCTTTGCTCGATTTTGTTGACCAGGTCGGAATGTGATATTACTCTATGCAACAGCACACATCGGTTCTTCAACAGTACTTATTCTCCACTGTCTATACTTGCTGCTCGTGTATGTCGTCGCTTCGTTGTACGGTGCTGAATCGTGGGATAATTGTGGCCGCGGTCTAACTTGATTGTCTGATAGAAATGTCACTGCAATCACGCATACAGCACGGTTCGAGAGTCGTTGCAGTAAGGATGCATCGAGTGTATGCCGTTGTGGCTTGAACGATTTGTACAGCCGGGGACTAAGTCGCGCCTTCCTACCACTGACCTTGCGGAGAAGGATCATCGTGACGCCGCTTCTTTCCTCACCACCTCTTCGAGCACCAACACCGGCGTCCTCACTTCTGTTCTGCCCTCAAAATTTTCCATGAATTTTAACATCACGCATTTCTATCATGCACGCCTTAATAGGACGTAATGTGTTGTTCGATCAAATTACTGCGATCGTCGGATTTTACAGGCGCAGATCTCCTTATTTCCCCGCGTTATTTTCCCCACATTGCATCCACTGAACCTCAAATGACCCTCCGCACGCTTGACAAAACTGGAGATAGTCTTGAATTGATGCTACGGCCTTTAGGCTGAAATGCGGCTTTTTTTGTTCCAGCCTGCATTTTCGGTTGGAAATGTCGCGACAGATGCCATAATCAGATCACTGACGTATTGGTCATTACTAGACATAGACCATGGGAAAATATAAATGGTTTGCGATAGAGCAGTATGGGTCCATAAGAGTTCTGCAGCATTTTGAATGCAACCATGCGGCTGATATTCGCCACGCTGCTCTGTGCCATTGGTGGAGCCATTGCCGAAGATGGCTCCCAGGGCTGGCTACGATACGCTCGAATCCCAGATGGACCGTCTGCCCAATCGGTGCCATCAGCACTTATCGCATTGAACAGCACGAAAGTAAGCCCGGTCTATACAGCTGGCCAAGAGCTCCAGAAGGGTGTACGGAGCATCACCGGTAAACAGCTCAAAGTGAGCACTACTGGGGGACAGAACCAATCAACGATTGTTGTTGGGACAGCCGAAGCTTACGGCAAAGCCTATGGTAACATCAAAGAAAGCAAAGACTTGGAAGAGGATGGATTTTATCTCAGCATAACCCCAGAAAAGGTCATTATTATTGGGCAGAACGAACGTGGTGCTTTGTATGGTGCGTTCGAATACCTCTCGCAACTCGCACAGAACAATGTTACGTTCGGATCCAAGGTGTACAACCCCCAGGCGCCGATCCGATGGACTAACGAATGGGACAACATGGATGGCAGTATTGAACGAGGCTATGCTGGTCCGTCAATCTTCTTCCAGAATGGTTATGTGATCGAGAATACTACTCGCATCGCGGAGTATGCCCGGCTACTGGCCTCCATCCGTGTCAATGGCGCCATCATCAATAACGTCAACGCAAATTCTTCCTTGCTCAACGATCGTAACGTGGAGGGTCTCGGTAGGATTGCGAACGCGATGAGACCGTATGGAGTGCAGATTGGCATTTCACTAAATTTTGCATCCCCCAATCAAAGTCTGGGGACTTTCGATCCATTGGATCCCAGGGTCGATGCTTGGTGGGCAAACATCACCAACCGCATTTATGCCAAGGTTCCAGACATGGCGGGTTATTTGGTGAAAGCCAACAGCGAGGGTCAGCCAGGACCACTCACATACAATCGTACACTGGCGGATGGAGCGAACATGTTTGCAAGAGCTGTAAAGCCTCATGGGGGAGTGGTCATGTTTCGCGCTTTCGTATACGATAACCACATCAACGAGGCAAATTGGTACGCTGACCGAGCGAATGCACAGCTCGAGTTCTTCCAACATCTCGATGGGAAGTTTGACGAGAATGTCGTTGTGCAAATAAAGTTCGGGCCAATTGACTTTCAGGTCCGAGAGCCGCCATCACCGTTATTCGCGTCGCTACACAACACTAGCACAGCCATTGAGGTCCAAATCACACCCGAATACCTTGGCCAGAACTGTCACTTGGTATACCTCGCGCCGCAGTGGAAGGAAATCCTCGAATTCGACATGAGGGCTGAGAATGCTCCGTCAAAAGTGAAGGACATTGTCAGCGGAAAACGGTTCAAGCGACCACTTGGTGGCTACGCTGGCGTCTCTGGCGTTGGCGCGAACACTACATGGCTGGGTAGCCATCTCGCTATGTCCAACCTGTATGCCTTTGGACGGTTAGCCTGGGACGCGTCTAGTGGCTCAGAGGCCATTCTTCAGGACTGGATTCGCTTGACTTTCGGATTCGATCCGAAAGTTCTTGACACCATTACCGACATGTCAATGAAGTCATGGCCCGCATACGAGAACTACAGTGGCAATCTTGGTATTCAGACACTGACTGATATCCTTTACACGCATTACGGTCCTAATCCGGCTTCTCAAGATGGCAATGGGTGGGGTCAGTGGACACGTGCCGATGCTTTTGGCATTGGTATGGACCGCACCGTACGAAACGGCACTAAGAATGCGGGACAATACCCACCGGAGGTTGCTAGAACATGGGAAAACATTGAGCTGACCCCGGATAATCTTTTGCTTTGGTTCCACCACGTACCGTATACGCAGCGGTTAAAATCCAACAAGACGGTTATTCAGCACTTCTACGACGCCCACTACGAGGGAGCGGCCACGGCCCAGGAGTTCGTCCACCAATGGGAGTCGCTCAAAGGTAAGATTGATGAGGAGCGATTTGAGCACGTCTTGTTTAGACAAATCTACCAAGCTGGACACTCGCTGGTGTGGCGCGACGCCATCAATCAGTTCTATTTCAACCTGTCCAAGATCCCCGATGAGGCGAATCGCGTGGGCAACCATCCGTATCGGATCGAGGCCGAAAGCATGACTCTGCAGAACTACAAGGCGTATGCGGTCAAGCCCTTTGAAACGGCGTCTGGATTCACAGGCATCGTCACAACGTCGAACCAGTCCACAGGCGTAGCTACAGCGAAAGTAAAGTTTGCGAGTGGGAGATATGATGTGGCAGTCAACTACTGGGACGTGATTGGAGGGCGGGCCAAGTATCAGCTGAAGCTGGGAAACCGGACAGTGGGATCGTGGACGGGAGACATGGAAGATAGATTGGGCCACGCGCCCTCAATCTATCTGGATGGGCATTCAGCGAGACGGATAACATTCCGAGGCGTCGAGGTGCAGCAGGGGGAGCAGGTGCAGATCATAGGCCAGGCCGACGGCATCGAGGCGGCGCCCGTCGACTATGTTTCTTTTCTTCCAATCGGGATTGTCGACTGAGGGAGCAGGAGCGTGGGAGGATTGCGCAGCGCTCAGCTTGGGTAGGATACGAGTAGATTAATGAATGCCATCGGGCCCGAGATCGCAGACACGGGGCGCTGGGCTGGGCTTGGCCGTCATTTCCCCTGCAGGGAGTCCCTGTGTGCTTCCCGCGGCGCTAGTCCCGATGCGGCCGCACATCCCCTTTTCCGCCCAAGGCCGGCATGGCAACCACACGACAGTCGCCGCCGTTGATGCATGCTTGGCCGACGGAACCAATCTCGCACGCCATGCATCCCTCAGCAGCTCTGCCATGTCTGCGTGCAGGCCAGGGAAAAAGCAACCCCCAGCTCCTTCGCGACGCGCCCATCCCTCCCCCGCGCAACACCAACGACTCTCATAAACGGGGGTGGGCGCGCCGCCTTGTCCTCCGCCCTCTCCTTTCCCCTCGCCCATACTGACCGAGCAGCCGGTGGGCACGCAAAGCCTGGGATCCGTGCCGTACGCCGTTTCTGCACAATGTGACAAGCCCTCAGCCTCGACCAACTCCAGACACCCCAGTTGCAATCCCCCGTCGGCGCCGTCCCAGTCCTGCGATCTCCAGATCCCCGACTGCCTCCCAGCACTCGCCGCCCTGCCCTACCTTGCGCTGCCATTCCATCGCGAGTTGATGGCGCGCCCGAGTACGGTCGCCGCTCGATGCGCTGCGCTAGGCACATCGATCGCCCAGGTAGGACTTGCTCCTCCACGGCTCACCATCCCTCCCGGCCCCTTGCGCTAATACCCGTCCCAGATTGTCCCGGACATCAGCAGTTTTGCGCGCAAAGTCCGCGATGCCAGGCATGACCTGAATGCAATCAACACTAATCTGCTCATCATCAGGACTGGGCTGGGAGTTGCCCAGGATGACTTCTCCGTCAAGGGCGCGGCGCTACCCCCGTCCCTCATTGACGCTGTCTCGCGGGTTGTCGACTCTTGCGATGACACCAGTGATCGACTCCAAAAGACCTTTCTCAAGCTGTCGTGTAGTAAGAGTCCAAAGGAGGACTGGCGGACCCTCAAGGAGGGGCCGTTAGTCAACTTGCGCCATGATCTCGATGCCTCAAAAGTCATTCTGGAATTGTCTCTGGATTACCTCGCCCTGTGAGTTGTTGCCAAGTCTCTCCTCCAGGCCTCCCCAATGCAGCCATTGCTTACATTTCCCAGATTCGGCCAGCAAGATACTTTGGACTCTTTGCTTCAGAATTACGTCAGCGATCTCATCACACAAAGTGACGATCTCTTGAAGCGGACTGATACAGAAGAAATCCATGTCAACCAAACAGCGCGAGAAACGCTACCTGCATTGCTCCAGGCTGTCCGCTTACTCCGGTCATGTATCACAGCAATCTCAAGAGAAGGAACTCCTACGACCCCACAGCAGCCAACAAAGAGATCCACAATTCCGCGACCAGACTCACTAGAACCTGCTCTTGGCGAAACACCTCGAAGCGGAAGAAAAAGCCCCAGTGGCAGAAAGAGCCCCAGCGGTCAGAGCTCATCACATACCAGCACAAACGACAGCGGCATTGGCACATGGCTCGCCAACGTTCCCTCATTCGAAGATGCACAGCCCTTGGCGTACTCTAACATTGAACAATCACCACTGCGACTGATGGTGCCCTCTTCCCAGGACCCCATGACCCCATCACGCGGCACCTTTTACACCGAAGATGGCGCATCCTCGGCCCAGACCCTTGTAGCACCAGAGTCACGACTGAAGAAATCGTACAGTTGGTGTACTGACCTGTCAGGAAAAGCGAGCACCAGGATCCATCTCGCCTCAAACTATGCATCCAAACATGCATCGAAATATGCGTCGATCCTTTCCGGCTCAGACGTCTCCATCATTCACAAGAAAATCACATCCGATCGAATCGCTGTGACAAAAGCCAAGAGGAAGGAACTTGAACCCCGCCAGAGAGAGGCCGTCGACCGCATATTAGCTAACATACCCGCGGAAGCAACATCCGCAGAGGTAGAAAGAGTTATCTGGGAAGGCGCGAGTCCCATGGCACCACATCCAGAATTTGGATTCTTCTTCATGAGAGCAGCCTACGAGATGTCGACAGATATATTACCTCTCCTGATGGAATTCGGAGCTGACATAACCCGCAAAAACGTCGCACCAACATCATATTACACTGCTGTGCATGCTGCCACGTTGGGACGTCAGCTCGAAACAGTACGCTATCTTGCCTCCCTAGGCCACTCCCTCGACACACCCGATTTCCACGGCGAAACTCCCCTTCACCTTGCTATCAGGACGCCTGGAGCGTCAGCAATAGCCAAGTACCTGGTAGAAGCAGGCGCGGATGTCAACTTGGAGTCAAGAGCTGGGCAAACACCACTTCAAGTGGCGCTAAAAGTACCAGGACTGGAGGCTCGAGATCGGAGCGTGCTCATGTCGCTACTCATTGCACACGGTGCAGAGGGTGAGGCAGAAGTCAAGAGAGTAATGGAATGCAGGAGGGGTAATGAGAAGGGGAGGAGTGTACTAGGACTGACCTGATGACGAACAAGTGGGCTATGCACCAGCCTCACGCAATATTTTCTTGTGTAATGTACAGTTGTGCGACTGTGTCGCGTTGGCTATGTCACATCATAGCTGTATCTTTTCCAGACAAGCCTTGTGCTTCGATCTAGGTTGTTTTAGGCTGGCGAGGGACAAGCACGGTTAGATACCCGATATCCTTTATTGAGCGTTGGCTGGTGGAAATTACATGGGATTCAGGGACAATACGTTATAAGGGGCCTCAACTTTATTCCGCAAGGAATCGTAATTATGTTGATGGCGATAAAAAAGCTGGTAGGGCTTTGCTTTGATTACTCTTCATTCATAGATTATATAGACTTCAAAAAAATCAGCAGAGCTTTGCCATTGATTACTCTGAATCTCACAGAAACTGAAATGCTACAAGGGCAACAAGACAGTTCCCTAGACAATAGTCAGCGAAAGAGTATGATTGATTTCGTTATAAAACGATATATAATTATGTAAATACGTGAAGAGATCTCAGATCCAGAGCCATGTTGGTAAACATCCTCTGGCACGACACAATTAGTGATACTGTGGGGTAACACAGTCCGTAATGCTGAAGATGGGTGGAGCCAATCGCAACCTACGACCCCGCTGGCTGATTGTGCTCCACTCGCCATCGGGCATCTCCGTTATCGTTGCAACAGACTTCCCGTTCTCTTTGCTTTTTGTCTCCCTATTCAATTTCCACTCAATCTCCCAACAGCATGGCCGGGGCAACTCAGGATACGTATCGGATGTGGGTGGAGGGCAAAGAGGTAGAAGGCGGAGCAGATCAGTCAGTCAGCCAGACATGGATATGAACCAACCATTGCTGACAACAAGACAGGCTGGCTGTTGAAGACCCTGCAACTGGAGAGGTCTTTGCACACTGCCATGCAGCATCCGCCGCCAATGTCGATGATGTTGTCAAGACCGCCCACAAGGTTTTCAAGTCCGGGGTCTGGTCCAAAGCACCCCGACATGTCCGTGCAGACACTTTGGACCGCATCGCAACGCTCCTGACGGAGAACCTGCCACGGCTGATCGAACTGGAAGTGCGGCAAACAGGGCGCGCTATCCGCGAAATGAATGCCCAGGTTCCGACTCTCACCAAGTGGTTCAAGTACTATGCTGCACTGATACGGACCGAAGAGCGATCCGTGTTACCTACCGTCGGTAAACTCCACAACTGGATCGATAGGAAACCGCTCGGGGTGGTTGCGCAAATTACGCCGTTCAACCACCCAATGCTGATTGCTGTCAAGAAGATAGCGCCTGCATTAGCAGCGGGGAATTGCATTGTCTTGAAGCCGAGCGAGCTGACCCCTCTCACCAGCATCGAGTTGGGGAAGCTTATGAAGGAGGCTGGCTTGCCGGATGGTGTTTTCAACGTGCTTCCTGGTGATGGTGCTACCACAGGCAAAGCCCTAGTCGAACACCCGTTAATCAAAAAGGTTGATGTAACGGGCGGTACACCTGCTGGACGTGCCATCGGTGCCATCGCAGGACAGAATTTGGCACATTATACTGCCGAGCTCGGCGGGAAAGCCCCTCTAGTCATCTTCGAAAAGGCGCATATAGATCTGGCGGTCAACGGGGTTGCCTTTGCCAGTTTCATCGCCAGCGGCCAGACATGTGTTGCAGCGACTCGAATCATCGTCCAAAACAGCATCCTTGATCAGGTTGTAGAAAAGCTCAAGGCCAAGGCGCAAAGTATCGAGCGGAGAATGGGGTCTCCGAAAAAGGTGGAGTCGATGATGGGCCCACTCATCTCCAGAAAGCAGTTGGCCAACGTGGAGACGCTGGTCGAGGACGCGAAGCAAGCGGGCATTACGGCCGTAACTGGCGGAGAACGCATGAAGGGCAAGTCCTTGCTGGACGACACTGATTTCTCCAAAGGCTATTTTTATCCACCAACAATACTGACTGACGGCCCTTCCAAAAAGATCGTCGACACACGCATATGGCGGGAAGAAGCATTTGGCCCCGTCATCGTCGTGGTCGGATTCGACACTGAAGACGACGCAATAGAGCTTGCGAACGACAGCGAGTTCGGGCTGGGAGCAGCCATCTGGACACAAGATCTATCACAAGCTTTCCGTGTCTCGGAGAACATCGAGAGCGGCATCTGCTGGATCAACACACATCACCGCAACGACCCCAGTTCGCCCTGGGGCGGTATCAAGAGCTCAGGTGTGGGAAGCGAAAACGGAATCGATGCGTACAATGCGTACACGACGTCCAAGAGTACCATTATAAACTACGCAACGGCGGAGGAAGGCCTCGCGAGCGATGACTGGTTCAGGGAGGGCACAGGCGAGGTCAGGTATGGATAGGTTGAAGACAAGGATATCTTACGTATGAACTTCTTGTGCCGAATACATCCACCAAATTCAACTCTAACATCCACTGTGTACCCCCAGCTATGCAATCCATCCCTCCCTATCTCCAACCCTCTCAATCACAACGGACCCTCGCGCTCTGCCGTACAACCCCAACCCTCACCTCCTCTCCACCCTCCTCCCCCAACCTCTTCTCAATCTCCTCCAGCACACGCTCCGTACCGTGACTAAGCTGCATCGGCAGCGCCTCATTGACTATAACCTTCATCTGCACATCTCCCTCCCCCTCCACATCCTCCCCAACATCGCCAACCTTCCATTTCCCCAGATGAAACAGCTCGTTTGACCGCAGATACTTCAGTAGCGAGATCAGCGTGCGGGACTCGCCTTCGATCACCGCTGCGTAATCGTCTCCGGGGCCAGACAAGTGGATGTTGTGTTGGAAGTTTCGCTCAGTGTTTGCCTCTGCATCGTGGTCGTGGATGGAATAACTGTTGGACTGGACGTCGTACGACCACGACAAGCATTGTACTTCGCGCTTGATCAGGTCAAAGGCTCGAGAGCCGATGTAGAAGTCTGAGCCGGAAGGCTTTTGTCCAGGTGCAGCGTGCTCTGTGAACACAAGTCGGGATGGCTTGGGGGCCGCTGTGGGAGCAACGATGGGTTTCGGGACGGATACTGCGTTGTTGGTCGTTGTGGGATACCCGTGAAAGGTTGTTCGTGCTGTGCGCGCTGAGCGGAAGAGAGAGCGACAGATGCGCCATTTGTGCAGTTCAAAGGCTTGCTCCTGGATTTTGCGAGATACAACGGCGGGGGGAAGGAGGCGTAGGAGCTTTGGGGGTGAGGCGCCGCATGTGCAAGGTAATTCTTGGGGCTGGACTCTAGCGAGGGATTTGTTGTAGAGGGCGTGGAGCCGGTTCTGGGGTTGTGTTTCGTGCCAGGAGGGTTGGAAGTCGTCTTCATGGGTGTGTTTGCGCTTTTGAGCGATGATGGGTTGAGTTGGGTAGAATCGCTGTTCTGGTGCCAAGAGATGAGGTCGTGGGTGGGAAGAGTCTAGGGATAGGACCGGGGTGGATCTGGATGAAGGGGCATTGTGCTTCTCTTTCGAAATGCTATGAGCGGTTGAACTGCGCGTGCTGAGTGAAGATGCGTCGGTTTCTGTACCAAAATCCGACTCCGATGCTCTGTCTGACCCAGAGGTAGTGTGGAGTGAAGATTGTTGCTTTCTCGCCTCGACATGTGCGAGAAGCGCGTCAATGATTTGATCAGAAGTGGTGCCCTTGACTGTCAGAGGACTGACATTGTAGCCATCGTCTTTGAGTAGCTTGAGTCGCACAATATTGCTCGCCTTTTGCTTCCAGCTGAGGCGCGACCATTCTCTATCCAAGCTCAATTCTTCTCGCTCGATGATCTGACGGGCCTTTTCCTCCCAATCGACGTTTCTCTTGGATCTTTCTGAAGGAGCGATGCTGTTACGCGATGCCGTTGATGTAGGTGTTGCAAGTACAGCATTTTTTGACATGATGTTTTCGTCGGCTACTGTCGGTGAAAGTGTTGGGGATTCCGTCGACGGTACGTCGTGGCTGGCAGCAGTGACTGTTCGTTGTTGCTTCGTTCTCATAGCTTCTATGAGCTCCTTGTCCGGTCGCTGGTAGTTGATAATTATGTTCGCCAGCGCCTGCGCGCGGCTCATTTCTTCGGGACTGAGAGATGTCCATGATGTTCGGGTTACTGATGAAGCAATTGTCTTCTCTATCCCTGACCTGCCTGCAAAGGGTTTCTCAGCTCGCCCTCCATCTCTTAATTTTGATAACTGGCAAAAATTGCGCGAGGACAGCCTAGACGGTGCGATGTCCTTAGGGACCATGTTTGACTAGATATTCTCTTCGAAGAAATTGTATCGTATGGTAAGCGTGATGATTTTGAATGTTACGTTGTTCACAGCTGGCAAGGTTTCGTGGAGGTATCCTTCTTGTAGAGAGTATTCTTTATATGAACCTGGAAGCTTTCTGGAAGTAGCTAGGATGTCTTATGAACAATCACTGAGTGAATGAGAAACTAGTCGCCTATTGGCTTGTGATGTGAGCAAACGAACCTCTTCATTAGGTGACATCACTATTTTCAGAATTTATACACACTGTCACTACAGTAGGGTTGAAAAGGAGTCAACCGCCAAAGACGAAAATCCCCGCAGTTCACCTTGCCTGGCGTGTGTATAGAACATAACGATAGTATTGTCAATAACAACTAGTTAGACCTCTTAAAATACCTTGCGCTACAATAACAGTTGATGAAGAATTTTCCCTACTATACAACAGCATTAGAAATCCTCCAACGCATGGCTGCTACACAACAATGGGTCTCTAAACTATTCTAATAAGAAACATGAGAATAAAAAATGTGGTACGTAGGTGCTTCCAATCTACGGCGGTTTGCCGTAGCAAAGGGCATGCGAGCAAGTGAGCGCGTTAACTAGAGTGGAGACTGCGAGACATGTTACAAGTCTTTCCCTTTGAATTTGGGTTAATCCTATTCGCGGCAGTCTGTATGCTCTCTGATACCCTGTGGTGTCTTTATACAATGTGTCTGAGTCTTTTCGTCGCGCGAGGGCACTGAATGAGGGTAGTGCTATCTCATACAGCAGGCACTGTTGTCATCGTACCTTCATCTTCACCCTCACTGTTCACTAATATCATTGTCCACCCTACATTTCTCTAGAAACCTTGGTGGCGCCTCTACACCCCTATAATCAGTTTTGTAAGGGCTCCGAGTCTCGGCATTTCTTCCTTTGTCTGTCTTCCTTGACGTACCATGCTGATCCATGCTCCCACGGGCTGTTTGCTATCACCTGACCACGTGCTTGCTGCCTACTTACCCCTCTGAGACAAACACTCCTAACAACAGCCGTTGATTAGGCCTGACCTAAACTCCCTATCCACTTGTCTACCTTGAGCCGAATACCAGTCAATCTAGACATGGCTCCACCAGGTAACAACCGGTATGCGCTATTCGCCATCGCAGACGATAGCGTGTCTCCTCCGAGTTCACCAGAAGACCCAAACAAGAACCCCTTCTTGAACCAGGTTGGCGATGACTCTATACCTTGGGAAGAGGTCAGAAAACGCAATACTCCGGCGACCGCGGCTCGACTCGGCAACCGCCTCGCAGACGTCACCAACAGCCGGTTCAAATACTCTTCCGTCCTGAAAATACTCGATACTAGAGACCGCTCTGCTTCACAATCTACTACTGACAGCAGCGAGAAACACTCTCCAGACCCCTACGAAAACTGGTGTGGCGTCTGCTCACTCAAATTTCCCAGCAAGGCCGCGTTGCTCAGCCACACCAAATCTTTAGCCAGGCACGAAAACTACTGTAACCTATGCAAGCGCGTCTTCAAGGATAGAAATGGCTTGCAAAACCATGTTGACAACGCCACCGGGCATGAGACGTACTGCAACCTCTGTCTTTCAGCTTTCAAAGACGAGTGGGGACTCAGGAATCATTTTGAGAACAACCTCAACGCCGGACACAAGTTTGTGTGTATGACGTGTCTTTTGGCGTTCAGAGTAGATACCGAGTTGAGGCTACACCTGTTAATGGAAGACAAGCACGTTAAGTGCGGGACGTGTCGACGCCTCTTCCGGAACCAAGAGGAACGCGACCAGCATTGGCTGACGACGAATCGTAAGTAGCCATACGGCCTCTATACTTGATACTTGTACCTTTTCAAAGCCTTACTCAGAAACTCTCAGGACACAAGCATTGTATGCAGCCCGGCTGTGACTTTGATGGTCCGAATCAAGCTGCTCTCACGGATCATCTGAAGCGCGACCATTTCCAGTGTCAAGGGTGCAAGAATATCTTTCCAAGCCTCACCAAGCTCAATCATCACTACGAAAGATGCTCGTTTGCGGTGTCCTGCCCACAGTGTGGTGAAAAGTGCTGTGGAAAAAGCCAACTGGAGGTTCACATGAAGCACTGTCTCAAGTGCGAAGAGTGTGGCTACCACACCCAGCACAAGGGGAACTATCAAATCGTAAGCGACTGACGGCATTTTCTTCGTGTTTTGCAAGTACTAACACCATCGCTAGCACATGACGAAGCACAGGCCTGCTGAACTCGTCTGCTGGGGCTGCGAAGCTCCCATGCGTAAACACTCTAGCCTCGTAAACCACCTCGAGTCGGGCAACTGCCCTAACTTAAGCGATCCAGCACTCCTCATGCGCTGTCTCGGCATGTGGTGGTACTCACCTCTTTACATGGACCTCGACATGCACGCGCATATTCGCACTGGCCGTGTAGATATCCACGAGGTATGGAAGTGGATGGGCGACGGCGCATTGCACCCCTTCCTTTGTCGCGACACAGACTGTGGCAAGACATTCAACCATCTGAGCTCGCTGTTGCTGCATTGTGAGAGCCAGGCATGTGGATGGGATATTGAGCGACTGAACATGCTTGGGCTGGAGACGGAGTTCAAACGAGCGTGTCTGAGGAGGGATGGTAGCAGAGGCTAGTTGCAGATGCAACAGTCGGCCAGCGTTACATGTTCTTCAAGTCAGGTATGTCATGGAGGAGACATGCATCTCTTGAGCTGGTCTATACATGAGGAAGTAATAGTCAAGGAGGAGCTGATGGGTGTCATCGCTGTATCGAAAGAATGCTTCATTGTGTGTCGAGCGTCTACCATAGCTCGACCATGGACTGTGAGTATATCAAGGATTCGCTAATGCTAAACATGCATCTACTGCCAGACCAACCCTAGTAGCGATAGTTAGTAAGTGCGGAGTCAATAATGCATAATCAACACATAAGATTTTCTGACTTACCGTCCTTCCTTCTGCCGCACAACATCGTCAATGACATCCTTGTCTAACTGCGGAAACATACCCGTCAATGTTTCGACAACAACCTGATGCTCCTTTCGCTGGATTCTTCTCGCCTCCTCTGCCTCTGCAGACGCGCGTTTCGCCGCTGCCTCTTCCGCGGAAATCCTTTGCCGGCAGCGCTCCTCTTCATGTTCGGCCTGGGATTCCGCAACCTCCGTTCTTGCCCGCGCAGGTAGCTGCGGTTTCGAAGAAGTAGATTGTGCAGACGGGTGATTGGTGTCGTTGTCGGAGAAGATGCGACCGATAGTACTGAGCGGCCGCTGTATGGTACGAAGCAAGCCTGCCACAGCTGCATTTTCTTCCTCAGGCTGTTCAGAGTCCGAGTTGTTATTCTTGATGCTCGTTGAGCGACGTGGTCCTGCAGTTTCGGCTTCCATTGAGTTCCTCTGGGTGAGCTCTGGGCGCAGAGGCGTCGTCTTTTCCTGTATGTGGTGATAGTGGGGTGAGGGCATGCGTTTGTGACTAGGGGTATTAGGACGCAGCTGGGTAGATGAGGACGGCTCGACGGCTTCTTCAGCAGCATGGCGCTCCGCAATGGCTGAAACAGCTGCTTCTACATTCTTCTCAAACTCTTCGTCGCTTACTGTTAATGAAGTCTTGTCCAAGCCTTCAATGAACTGTATAGCGCCCATCAATGACGAGATGTAGTAGCCTGCTTCGCCACCAAGCTTCTCTTGGTTGCGAAACCGAAGAATGTACTGGACATTTGAGACAAGATGTTCTGGGTTCGCTTGCAGTACTGTGTAGATCAGGAGGGGTACAAAGGCATCTGCAGACTGATCTGAATTTGATGTGCGTAGGAAGCCAAAGATGACTTTGCAGCAATTCAAGATGCAGATGATCTTGTCTCTGGGCGCTCGGTAGCTTTTGATCTTCAATAATTCCTGCTGGGCCAGGTGCAGAAACTTCTTGCCTTTTTCGCCGACGGGTTTGATGTCAAGGTGCTCTTCTCTGACCCACTTGTAGATGCGAACTTTCTGCGCAAGGACCTCGTCACGCTCTACATCCTCCTGATGCTGACCCCTGCGACCAGGCCTTGGTGGTTCTTGTCTTCTTCCGCCTTTGCGTGGCGAGACTGGCTCTGCTGGCGGAATTGCTGGTGAAAAGGTCTGAGTGTACAGCCTGTTCATGACCAGTTTCTCCATGCCCTCTCTGGCATTGTCAAACTCGGCATCTGACACGGTCCGCCATACTTCGCACTGAGCCATCTTCTTTGCTATAAACTCGAGGAAGTCGCCAATGATCTTAACCTGTTCGTGTACCATCCATTGTTTCTTGCCAAACTCGAGAAGAAAAGAGCGTAAGAATTTGGCCACCGGGTCTGCTGTTCGGTGGCGCAGTTGCTCGAGGAATCTGTGGAAGTCGAACGGCAGGTCTGGCTCTGGCTCTGGCGCTGGTTGGACAGCCTTGTATTTCGAAGCATGTGCACTAGGGGATGCTGGTTCTTGGAAAGATGTGTTGGTACCGACACGGTACAAGGATGAGGTTCGCGGCGGTGGTGATTGAACAGGCGGTTCCGAGGCTGCATCGTCAGCTGCTGGTATGGGAAGAGGTTTGTCGGGAGGCACGAGGCTCGAGCGGCGTGGAGGAAAGGCAGCAGGCGGCGATTCAAGGAGCGGATTGGCGATTTCTAGGCGTGGTGACATGATCTCCTCCTCGCCAGGCGGAGCATTGCCCTGGAACTGGTCCATTATACTCTGAATTTCGGGCTGAGAGTTATCTGTAGCGTCTCCAGTGCCATCGTTGGTTGTTCCATATTCATCAGCGGCAGCATCTTCTGAGTTGCCCCCAATCGATCGTGCCTGCGACATAGGTGATGCAGCCCGGCTGGGCACATTGCTTGTCGAAAGGTACTTGTCGTCTTTTGGGGGTGGAGGTGGGGGCGAGGGCGATGACATGGGCGCCTTGCCTGCGGCTTTCTCGGTGGGCTCGTGAGATGGAGGTGTTTTCGATCGGCCGGTAGCCAACTGGTCGGTCGTGGTCGTAGGCCCTTCAGTCGCTTTGGCAGAGGACGACTCTGTCTTTGGTTCTTCAGACGTAGCGTGCTCCTTATCCTGCTTCTCTATCGCGTCCTGTCTGACTTCGTCGTTGGCGGCCGGCCCCTCGTCCAGAGACTCACTGGCCTGCCCCGCATCGCTGGTTGTGTTTGCGCTGTCATGCTCTTCTTTCTGCTGAGAGATGTGCCCTGCCAGGGGCTCCTCGGGTGCTGTGGCAGCTACATGGTGCTGTTCGTCGACGTGGTCTAGCTTGTGCTCAGTGGTGGTGTCGACTGCATCGGGTTGCCGGTTTGGGTTCGAGAGAGACATAGACCGCCTGCGACTAAGGAACGTGGAGAAGGAGAAGCAAAAACGAAGGTGCCAGGTGGGCGATCAAGGTCCCATGAACATGTGATAGAGCTTCAGACCGCTCGAGCAGCGTGGATATCGGTCGGCTGCCGTTCTGGTCCAGATGTGCAGCGCATAACGCCGCCAGGTGCCCGCATGGCCTCCCGGCATCTAGGCGGCCGATCCGCCGAAGCTGCGTTGGCCTAATGCGTGGCTTCGATTGACAGACGTGCATCGCATCCCGCCCCGAACTCTATCACGACCTCATCTGCCCAACTGTACAAGGCCATGTGCGGCATCTTCTTCTCGCTCAGCCGGACCGGACATGTGACTCCAAGCCCCGCTACCAGCCTGCTCCTACAGCACAGAGGGCCGGATGCCACTGGTGAGCACCGCGTCACCATCCATGTAGACTCGGCACACGTGCACGCGACTTTTCTGTCTACGGTACTGGCTCTGCGCGGCAAAGACATTGTCCAACAGCCTCTCCGAGATGCGGCTACGGAATCAGTACTATGTTGGAACGGCGAGGCTTGGAGCATCTCTGGCCATGCTGTCAATGGCAACGATTCCCAGGTCGTCTTTTCTAAACTACTAGCCGCGTGCGGCGACCAAAAGGAGAGTTCCACGCGCAGAGTGGTCGATCTGCTTTCGGCTGTGCGTGGGCCTTTTGCGTTTGTCTTCTATGATGCGCCAAACAGGCGCGTCTACTATGGCCGCGACTGTCTCGGAAGGCGATCGCTGCTTCGCAAGCATGCTGCTGATGGTGGCCTCATTCTGTCAAGCGTTTGTGATAACGTTTCGGGTGAGGCATGGGATGAAGTTGATGCTGATGGCATACACGTCGTCGACTTCTTGGGCGTAGACACAGTATCTCCATGGTTTTCTGACAAACGGATACCGCATCGTCGTTTAGATCAGGACGAAGAATCTGATATTTCATTCGTAGGTAAGTGCTGTCATGCCCGGGTTCCGCTAACAGCCTTAGACTCTGCCGTTTCCTCTTATGAACTGCGCCGTCTCAGAAGGTGCTGCTTTGGACTTGAGCGTGGCAGAGCAATTGAGGACATCGTTGCTCAAATCACTACAAGTCCGCACAGAGCATGTGCGTGAAGCAGTAGCCGGTATAGAGGCAGGTGTGCCAAATCAAGCACGCGTGGCAGTCTTGTTTTCGGGCGGCCTTGACTGCACCATCCTCGCGCGATTATGTCACGATCTCTTACCACCAAGTGCACCCATTGATCTCCTTAACGTCGCTTTCGAGAATCCCCGCATCCATTCCCAACTTGAGCCCGGCACCAGTCCATACGAGCTCTGCCCTGATCGAGTCACTGGGAGATCATCATATGCAGAACTCGCTGCTATTTGCCCAGGTCGTAGGTGGCGGTTTGTTGAAGTCAATGTGCCTTATGTTGAGACACAAGCACACCGTCTTAACGTCATGACTTTGATGCATCCTCACAATACCGAAATGGACCTTTCCATCGCTTTTGCTCTCTATTTTGCTTCACGTGGCAATGGAGTAGTCCGCACATCAAGTGGTGACGCGACTGAACCATACAACACCACCGCACACGTACTTCTTTCGGGGCTTGGTGCGGATGAGCTTTTTGGAGGCTACCAGCGGCACGATTTAGCCTTTGCCCGCCGCGGATATCTTGGTCTTTTGGAGGAGCTGGAGCTCGACTTCAGCCGTTTGGGAAAGCGAAATTTAGGCCGCGACGATCGTGTCATCAGTGACAGTGGCAAGGAAGTCCGCTTCCCATATCTTGATGAGGACTTCATCGCACTGGCACTCCAACTCCCAGTTACCGCAAAGTGTGATTTTGGGCTGCCTCAAGACGTCAACAGCGATGACCCAATACGGGTGCTTGAACCTGCAAAGCGAGCACTTCGACTCTTAGCATGGCAATTGGGCATGGAGAAGGTTGCTGCTGAGAAAAAGCGTGCGATCCAGTTCGGTTCTCGCACTGCCAAAATGGAGACGGGTAAAACAAAAGGCACGCATGTGCTGAGCAAATAAGGTCGGTTGCTTTTCTCTTTTCCGTTTCGTCTGGCAATGATTACAAAACGATCAAACGGCGGAGACACCAGCGCGTTTCCTCGGGCCGGTGCTGTTCTACAAATGGTGCCAGCCTATATGCGCTTTGGAGTCGCTGATGTGTGATTTTAAAAGGCAAGTCTGAGCCATATATGCATCGTTATGTTCCGGTATTACCTAGTCTGCACATACTGACTGGTCACAGATGGAGCCTGTAAATCATGATGATTTCGCTTTGTTCAATTACCATTAGGCCATGGTTGATCAACAGGTCTTTACTTCCCCAAATGTACTTTATTCAACTACAAACGCAGTGGTTCTGTCCCGTGAAATCATTGTCATTCTTGAACCGATGTTCTAGCGTCTATCAACAGTGGTGATTGTAACTGAAAGAATCAAAGGGCTGCAGAGAAATGGTGCGGTATGATTGAAATGTGGGTGGAGATGCGGACTAACCGCAAGAAGTCAAATAACCCTATCAGCACCTGCACATTACCAAACGAAGCATCACGAAGGAACCATTCAGCGCAAAGCAGAAGAAACAGTATCAATTGGCAACCAGAGTTCGAACAAGAACCCTAACCATTCATCCACAAACCGACCTGTTCAGCGCTCACCTCAAGTATAAAGCTGGCTGCCCATCCTGCCCATCCATCACTTCTCAGGGCGCCCTCTCCAAACCATGTTCAAATTGGACTGGTGATGATACGTTGTCGCCCATGCATGTGAGGATGACAAACCAATCTGAGGTCCGAACGAGTTGCGGCAGCTTGTCCAAGTCGCGCATGTCAGCAAAAAGCTAAGCAGGGCGTCTTTTCGTCATATAGTCCGAAAAGCACGATATACGTTCATTCGAAGGAGGGTAGAAGGTATGATCAAATGCTAGTATGGGTGGACCATAGTAGAGATGCAAAGGCCATGACCTGATGGGGGGTGATGGCAGTGCGTTCGAAGAGAAGAAGTTGACAATTAGAGTGATAGAAGAGACGAGACGAAATGCATTGTTATATACTAAAAAGTAGTTATGAACAGCTTCCTTGCGTCCCTCCTTGCCCCTACTTCCTGTTGTTCTGAATTTCTGTTCTTCGTGTGTGGTTGCAGAGGCGACTTCGCCCTTCGGGTAGACTCGTGCTTGCGATACTCACTGGATAGAAGTAGTCACCAATTCACAACGGTAGGACAGTTATGTCTAAGAAGGCACATTTAAGCCAAATGAAGTCTCGTTGCTGTGCTGAAAGAAAGACGGTGCCTCGGTATGTTCTACGATAAATGCTCCTTCCAAACTAACTATCTCAGTTCGTAAAAGAATAACACTAGGCTGACCAATTTTCAAATGCACTTGTGTCTGCTTCTATCAATACTTACAATTGTCACCAGTCTCAGAACTGCAAAACTGAATAGATCCTGATCAGCTACAATTGGATCGCACAGAGCGGCAGACAGACATGTTAGCACGTTTTGCTTACATCTCAATTAGTCTGTACGCTGAATTCTTGGAGACAAACAACCTAACCTACGCCCAATAGATATTCGTGATAGTATCTTGGATTATTACACTTTTCACCACCCCAAAGAAGATATCAGAAAATAAACAAGACACGATCCGTGTTTGGCTACCACACACTTCTTGTCTTCATCAGGTCATGGACGAACGCGAAAGGAACGCGCTCATGCATGAGCGAATGCCACCAAGGCGGTGCTGAACGACACACTCAACTTAGATGAGAATAAGTATACAAAGCAGAATACTCGGCAGATTGCATTCGAAGAAAATGCGACAGACCCATGTTTCGTGGAGACCGAACATGGAAGAACAGGTCCGGGCTGAGAGGGGGTTGCCAAGAAAGCCATGACGCAGGCACGCCCGCTCCACTGATGCGCGATGCATCCTGCACCCCACGCGTCGCGAATCTTTGCCAGGCCCAACAGTAACCCGCAATGACGATGCACCGGGGAGAGCAACCAAATGTGTCGCGGCCTACTACGCCGTCATGGCTCATCAACGATATAAGCATGCCAGAGATAAACGGCGACGAAGAATTCGGAGCTCTGGCAGACAAGTTATGCCAGTCAGTTCGTCGAGCGCAATGCGCCATTAAAAAACTTCTCTAATGACATGTAGATATTTTGAACACAATATCAAGCTGCCACATGCTTTCGAAGACCTTCGTCGATCGCAAGAGGGACATGCGCTCAAATCCCTCATTCTGTACCTGTCCACACACGTTGATCACCCAGCCCTGATATCAGCTTTAATGTACGTCGAGGCAGAAATACACCATCCAAGAAATGCCAAGAGGTGGAGATATTGAAAATAAGGACTGACCCAAGTTAGGGCCCTAAAAGGACATTTTTCAGCCTTGGAAGAGGCCAGTGACGAACCAGGAGTAAATGAAGCACGAGGATACGCATGCGAGTTTGTTGCCTGGCAGTTTTTGACCAATTTGAAAGAGGCAGAAATTATTGAATACTTGTTAGTAGAGCTGCCGCCTGCATCCGCTTCGAGCAGCCCATCTACGGAGAGTGGCCAACAAAATCGCCAGAATGGACATGGTAATACAGCGCCCGACGAGCGTTCACCGCTCTTGCCAACTTCAAATGGCGATTACTTCAGCCGTGGTGATTCTGCATTAACTCGATTTGGGTCTTTGATGTCACAATGCGAGAACCTTAGTGCACTGGAGGTTGCAACTGTATCCGGAGCAAAAAAGTTCCTTTCGCAAAGACCTGTCCAGAAGATCATCAACGGCTTGTGGAAAGGCGATATCGTCTTCTGGGAGACCCTCAGCTTGCACTCGGCGAAGAAGCCAAGGAAATATAACCGCAAACAGGCTGATCCCTTTTCCCGCCTGCGTGTCCCGTTATACCTCAAAGTCTTTGAGACATTGTTCTTCGCGGCATTCCTGGGACTTTACTATGCAGTGCTGGTGCGACGCGACAATAATCGGATTACAATTCCCGAGCTACTACTCTACGTATGGATTGCTAGCTTCGCATATGACGAGTTCGCAGATTTCCTTGATGCTGGGCAGACATCCTTCTATGCTTCGGATTTTTGGTAATGTTCTTGTTCACTCAGGTTGCGTAGGATCTATCTAACGATACCAGGTGGACGTGGGATATCAGCATAGTCGTCGTCGGCTTTATATTTTTTACGATGAGTGAGGCATCCGAAGAACATTACCGAGACAAGATCTAAACTCCCGACAGGAATTGTAGGCTTGACGACAGGCCACGCTGCGACGATTGACCAGGCGTATGACGTGCTTGGATTAGAGGCTCTCTTCCTGGTCCCACGTATATTCTCTCTACTCAGCCTCAATCGCTATTTCGGGACTCTCATTCCATGTCTGAAAGGTTGGTGCGCCTTGCTAGGTAGCATTCCTTCGATTCCGCTAAAGCCGAACCAGAGATGACAAAGGACTTTGTCAAGTTTCTATCACTTGTAGTCATCTTGTATCTAGGTAAGTGAGCGTGTGCCAAGCTAGAGAGATTGGATGATTAACACTATATTTAGGTTTCTTGACTACCTTTGTGTTGTTGGCTCGTGACAGTAGGTTCAACGCGAAACAAATGGTTAGTTTTGCCGCCTCCGCCACACTGAATACAGCCTTGCTCATCCACTCCATATAGTGTTGGATTCTGATCAAAGTCTTTTTTGGGTGAGTAGAGCTATGCTATTGTCGCTATAGCACCGGCTGACTATTGTCAAGATCGAGCTACCTAGGATTCGGTGAGTTGACCCCAGTAACAATCAAAGCACTGCCTCCGCCAACGAGTGACCAATGGCTGACAAGATTAATGGTAGATGTCGCTGAAGAGATGTATGCGTTTCCCCACAACAAGTGTCAATTGTTTATTAACCTTGGAAAGCTCACCGTTCTTTGGTCCTCCAGTCATGGTAATGCCATCTTGGATGGAGTATTTTGCGATGTGCTGACTCTTACGATAGCTTGTTTTTGTCACTTTGACAAATATCCTACTCATCACGAGCTTGATATCGCTCTTGAGTAACTCTTTGAGTAAGGTACTTAGCATTTTCGTTGGCTGTCGATACTTCATTTCTGCACCCTGCACACATGGTTATGCATGCCAAGCAGTGATCCACATTCAACTGCGCCCCCTCATTTCAAGCTACTGCCCAGGATATACCGCTTGGTTAGAATTCTTGAATTCTCCCGGTCGTCGTTATCGGGGTGCGGTACAGCCACGACTTGACTCTTCAATCCTAGTTCCACAGCAACCATGTCTTCTTCCGGGAGTCATGGGTGCTGTGGTTGTATCGCTAATTTGTGCATTATATGACATATGCTGTAGAAGGAGCTAACGAGGAGCAGGTTTTGGATCATGCCAGAGATGAATATCTATTCATGTGCGTGTATCCCAACCGCCTATACCTGACACTTACTAATTGCGGTATGGATGCAGCTATTCGGTCTATGTGCTTGAAGCATCGAGTTCAAACAGATTGACGTATTTTCTGCCTCCGCTGGTGAGTGTGTTTTGCAGTACTATTATCGGGACGTAAAAGCGGGTGTTAAGCGCCGGGCCATTAAACGGCCGATTGGCACAGCCTCTATGACCAGCACGGAAGAGACACTCACGTCCAACCAACTTGTCAAGGTTTTGTGCCTGATTTCTTCAAGGACTGGCATTGTGTGGGCTCTGTGCCGTTGTTACCCTGCTGGCGAGCCTTGTTCTGCCGCTCAGGCTCTCTCGGCTCAACAACGCTGCAAACCTATGTGGGCCCTCGATCAAGCTATTCCCGCTTTCCCCTCCCCGTCGCAAGGCTGACCGGCTTCCAGAATCTTATTCCGTTAGTGATTCGACCGTTGCGGCTCGTTTTGCCTTCAGAGTGGCTGAGAAGCGTCCGGATCGTTATGCTCAAGGCGACACACCTGCCTCACGTATTTGTTATCTGGGCTTTTGAGAAGATATCCGGCCCTCGTAGCCGCAACGCTAAAGTGACGACGTTTAGTGGTGGACCGCAGTCACCTGCCCTGGCAAAAAGAGCTCCTCGGCTGGCTGTGAATTCGCCGCGCTTGCTAATGGGCAGCTTCCCCAGTGCTGTGGGTAGGACTCAACATACGAATCGGCCTCAGACTCAAACGGGCCCCCCGGAATCAGATGCTCAGTTGAGGGCACTAGTTGCCAAGCTGTCCACCCAGGTAGAAGAACTTACTGCGCTGGTGTCGCAGCTCCGAGAGCACCGCGAAGCGAGCACACTGGCCGCGTGAGGGCCGGCGCTTGCAGCCGCGGGCGTATAGGTAAGTATGTGCAGCTGTCCAGGACAAGGGATACAGGTGTGGGCAAAATTCAAATACAATTGCATGTTTTTCATTTGCAGAACGAACAGTAGAGCGGGTACGCGTGAAAACGGGGTGTTGGTGTCTCACCGTCGCGAAGGCAATGGGGCCGTAAATGAGCAAACGATCAACGGCGGATGCAGCCAGAACGCGGTCGCCAGCCTGAACAGTTTCACGGGGACGCACAGCGGCAAGGGTACAACCGCCCTCTCCTCTTGCGCCTCAAACTCCGGTCGGAGCAAGGATTTTTGTGTTCGGCCCGCTAAGGTCTAGCTACCCGACAGTCTGGTTCACTCTGGCTACCCCGGTCAAGCCACCATCCTCTGCATGCCCCTGCACACTCCTTCATAGCCCCCCATGAACTAACAGGCGCTGCCGCGTAGGCGGCTCGAGCTTTGTTCATGCTGGTCCTGCCTAGCATAATTTGGGAGTCTGCCTAACACTCAAAAGCCCACTGTTTGAACGCATGCTTCGAGGGTACGCTGGTGGAGCATACGAATCGACGTCTGATCTTAGATCTGGCAAGGCTGCTCACCTATTTTCACCACAGAAATATAACTTGTCTTGGTTCAGCCTTCACCTTCCTACTTCACTCAGCTTCCTGCACCCCACTATCACCTTCACCCTTTATCATTCCCCACATATTTGGTCAGCCTAGAAGACTCTGTACCTCGTTTCCCTTTGTCTTTTCATCGTTCTTTCAACATGTTGTACCCGGACCAGCCTACGCCACCCTTCAACTCGCCCTATCAACATCGGACAGGTACCATAATGGAATCTCCGTTTCCTTCACCAGGCCGAGGGGAGTCGCGTTCCAAGTATCCGCAAGGTCTCGGTCTATACGAAGTTCAGTCTGCATTCCCACAGGCTTTGCCTCCATCACCTCAGCCATCGCCCAGCTGGAATGGCCAATTTGCCAACGTTACCTCGACGAATGATTTTGCCAACCCGTATCTCTCGGGAGCCTTCGACCATCCAGTATCTCGCTCACCTTTGCCCTGGCAATCGGCACAAACATCGCCCCGTTCCTCGCTGTCCTACACACGCGAAATGTCAACATTTTCCCATGACGGCTCAGAGCATGGGTATTCCGGCGTAGTGAAGGTCGAAAGCTCAACATGGAGCCCACAAGTTCACTTCAGCACAGATCATAGAATGCAGATGGATGAACTCTCAACTTCACGACAACAGCCTTTGACAGTAGCTCCAGAGCGACTCAGCACAGGCCTCTATGCATACGAGAACCCATATCCGTCGCCGGCCATGCTTGGAAACGAACCGACTCCCATGTACAACTACAGCCATGTAGATTATCAGAGGGAAGCGTCAGAGGGAAGCACACACAGCCCACGGTCGCGAAAGTCGCGTCCCAACTTCCCTGTAACAGCCGTAGCACGCAAGCCAACTCGCAACCGGAGGCACACGGATCCTGCACATGCTTTGTATCTCTGCGAACATTGTCCCGATAAAGGCTTCGCCAGAAAGCATAACCTGACCCAACACATGCTCACACATGAACCGGTTCGCAGGAAAGATTATGTCTGCCCTCATGTTGGGTGTGCAAAAGAGTTTGTACGCAGGGCGGATCTAGTGCGGCATGACGAGTGTGTGCACCAGAAGAAGAGACCATGGCAATGCGAGAAGTGTTCTGCGGTATTTGGCCGGAAGGACACACTGACGAGGTAAGGAGCACTGCACCGAATTTTTCCGTCGATAATTTTAACAACTTGTCAGACATAGAACTGATGGGTGTTCTCGCCGCACCGAGGTCATGAGCTCGGGAGACGTCAGTCCACGTATGTGATGGACGATGCTTGCTCCTCGCAACGCTTGCATGGCAAATGACTGAGGCTTTCTTATGTTTTGATTTTGGATGACATTGTTGTTTTGCGTGGGTGGACACCTGCATTTACGGCGTTTTGGGCAAGCTTGGGAGCCATATGGAAGCAGTAGACAGATTGCAGTGAGATAGTGAGGGTTGCCTGGCTTCAGTGCGCATTGGGCCCTCTTGTTCATAGTGACAATATGATCACATTCAACCCATCCAAAGCAGACACTGGAGTCACGAGAGGGCTTCCTAGTAGCCTGAGGGCGCCACCACGATCAGTCAGTCCCTGGCCGCAGCGAGCCGGCATGCACTGCCCGCAACGTCTTTCCGCACCACACACCTGAGGCGGGGACGACACGGGGATCATTACCGCAAGCCACGAACCGCGGCCCATGTCGAGCAGGCTAAAGCTGCATGGATGCGTCTGTCTGTGAAATGCTGCAGGCATGGTGCATATTAAGCGCCCTCCATGAGCAAAATCCGCACAGGTCGCATCTGACTGGCCCACCACACGCTGCGACTGTGGCACGGCGACGAAGCCTTCGGGAAGACTACGGCTCAGCACCACTAGACGCAGGATGACGCCTGGTTGCGAGTAATATTACCTGCCCCCTGACCGCCGGCCCGGCCTGGGGCAACGTGGATAACAGGTGGCAGCGGACGGCGGGCAGCAGGCAGCTCTCTGCTCGTACCGTGCTGCAGCGTTTGACCATGTCTCGAATCGCAGTCGACCCACATCGCATATCAATCCCGGAGGCCCTGGCTGCAACTTACCCGTCTGCTCCCACGACTAGCGGTATAGCGTCGCGGCGGGCGCTTAATGTATGGCCGTCTGGGCTTGTCTTATCTGGCTCGAGCCACGTCGGCTCGTTCAAAGGGTGCAGCGATCGGGCCCGCTAGCCCGCTTCCGTCACGGCCACCACGTCGTCCCCCAGCGACCTCCCCGTTCTGTCCTCGTCGTTTCAACGCGTCTCTGCGTCTAATACCCTTCCGCTTCGCACGAACCCGTAACAGCAACGGCCGCTTGCTGCCTGATCCAGCCTGACGGAGTCCAATCGTCTACCTAGGCGCGCTCTGCCGCCCCAGGCTCCTCTTCGCCCGCCATGCAAACAGGTGACACGATCAGCGTCCTGGTCAACGCATCGCCTTCGCCATGACGGCAATGGACAGAGAAGCAAAAAAAAAAGAAGGGGGACCGGCGCGGAAATGACGCATCGCCAGACTGACAGGCGCCACTCAGGTGACGCCCTTTGGATGCGAGTGACGGCACGCATCTTCGGCCTGATGGAGACTTCGCCGAATCCAGCATAGCCATGCTCCCCCGGTACTGAAGGTCGTCTGCTTGCCAAGCCCATCTCGACTGAGACATTTTGCTGCAGTGCGTCGCCGCCGGGTCGCTGGATGGGCCACTGTAACATCACATGTTCGCAATTGGGTCCATATTGATTCTAGAGTACCGCCCTACGTATGGATGACTGCCATGTCCATACAGGCATGGTCCCACCACGGCATTGGACAGCAATACATACATCAGGCCAACGGCTTCAAGCCTGTTTCTGCCCAGAGCCTGGGATGAGTTGCCACTGCCGCCGGTCGGCTTGCCACAGGGCCGATGGGCTCCGCCGATTGCAACACACCACGGCACCAAGTTCCCACTGTGCAGGGGCCATTGACGTAGCCTCCAAGTTTGTACAATATAGAACCAACTGTATCCTGCATGAAATGCTGCTCTCGCAATTACCTGGCTAAGGGATCCATGTGCGCTGGAAATAGTTGCTAATTAGCGGGGCGACCGGTCACCCCAGGTTTCTGGGAGATATGCAGCTATTGGAAACAGTTTTGCGCATAGGAGCGCCAATTTCGCACGTGCCTGTCAAGCTGGTCCTGTGCAGGCAACGAAGCCTGGGGCCAGCTGTACAACCCCCACTGTCTATCTTACTGGGTCTGCCATGAGTCGCTGTGAGTGCCATGGCTTGAGAAGACACCTACTCTCGAGACAACGAGTTTCACGCGGTTTCACTCTGACGTGTTTCTCGAGAAGCAAACGGACATTGGTAAGCAGGTACCTGCATCTGCGTCATGGAATCAAACGCCCAATGCACCCTGCTTCTCATACGCCGCATCTCCCCCACAGCGGACACCTGCAGATGGGAAGGAACAAAGGCGTCAGGCCCCCGAATCTGCCCTGACTGTATCTCGGCAGATCATTTGCGCTTTTGACAGGGGAGCGAACAGACAATCGACCGACCGGGGCTGGCAGCATCTGTCGTCATTTTTTCTTTCTCAGCACTGCGCGTTGTTGCCTTTGCGCCCTCAGAATCCCCGGACCCATTTGGTGTGGGCACAGAGACACTAGATTCTTGCGACCACAAGTCAGCATACCGGTTATTGGGACACCGCACACGTGGCATTGGTAACCCATCAGATGCGATAGTACGCCATTGTAATGCAAATTGACTTTCAAGTGCCGCGTTGCGCAACTCACCAGGTTCAAAGCGCTAAACGGCGCCTCCAGGAACCCAAGTCTATCGCTAAGGCGTCAAAACACCTGGAGTAGCCGCGATGCTTCCGCCACCCGCGCGAGCCGCTCAATCCTTACTAGCGAAGCGCATCGCCGCGCGTTTACGTCCGCGATAGACGCCGCTTCGCTAGAGTCACGTATAACGCAGCTAAAACCAACGTCGCGTCGCAAGTGTTCTGTTGCGCGTGCACTTGCACCATCTACAGCATCACTGCTTTTCTTCCCATATAACAAGAACAAAGCGACACAGCACCCTAGCAGATTTTATGTAAGGTTGACCCGTGTAGGCGCATGGTCGAGGCTGCGCAGAGTCGCAGCTGCTCGTGGTTAGGCATTCCACTCACCCTTCGGCTTGGATTTTTAGTGTCCAGGCTATGCACACGCTTAGCGGGGGAGTCCGCAGAGCCTTGCGAGGCTAGTGAAAGCCTCCGGCTATGTTTCCTCCCTTGCATTGCGCAATCCTACGAGAGGCAGTGCAAGGTACTTCTTCGCTCTCAGAAGCTCCTCATTCCCCAATTCGAACCAAGAAACAGCCAACAAGAAGCACGGCGAGAAATGTTCCGTAGCTACTTCTCGGAATGATATAGGGCTCAGCTAATTGTCAGTTATGCCAGCGGAGAATAAGACAAAATATTCCCGGGTTCGCTTAATGGTTGTCAAGGGCTGGCTAACGCCCGCCACGCCAGTTCCGTTCAGCCAACCGTCCAGCCAGCCGCTCAACTTCCCTTGAAATGTAGACTATCTCCGGCACGGCTGTCGTATTCCCCGTCCAATTATGGGACGCTAAGTGTGGACAAGCTACCACATATAGGCATGGGCCGAGCTGTGTTCAGATGGAATTACAGACATTATGATTGCGCAGAAAACCCACCCAAAAATCCGGGAGCTGGGAACGCTTACCGCACTACTGCACATAGAGCGCCTTGGCAGAACACCACCCACGATAGAATAGGAAGGCGACGAGTTGAATACTGTAAACAGCTAGCCCATGTGTCCGAAGTCGAATAGTGCAGAATTTCGAGGCGAGGCTGTTGCGCAACCTCACCCTGCGTCCCTCGGACCAGACATCTGTGTCATTGCATGGTTCAACCCGGCGCACTGAGGTTTGGTTTAAGCGCACTCGGGCCTATCCGAGCCGCCCCTCGGAAAATCAATGATTTTGTCATGAACGCCGAGCACCAGCTTTGAAATCAAAACCACGTTGCCAGTGTCCTCCATCGCCTGTCATAGCCCGGCCTCGGCACGTTTGCCGTCCGGAGCCTATCTTCAAACAGACAAAGTCCTTGGCGCTTGCAATGTGTCAACCACGCTTCGGCCTTTTTGCGGATAACCCGTCAAGAACACGTAATTGTACCGGTATTCGAGCCAGTAATATCGGTCATCACGCGGATGGGAAAACAAGAAATCGACCTGTTGGCGTTACGCCATGAATACCCCCGGCCCCCTTTTTCGAAAAGATCGCAACGTTGTGGCGCGGTCAGATCGGGCCGGTAGCTTGAACAGCACATCCCCCCTACTGTCGTGCTTTCTACAAGGAGCTGTTTCTCCGAGATCTTCATCTCGGTGCCATCGTGCGGCGAAAGCGCGGGATCATGGCAACCGACTTGCGATGAACGCAGCCAGAGCGCAGACGGAAGATGTTTTTGCGTTCCGCGGGGAGAGAACTAGATCCTCTTCATCTCGCTTGCGGGGAAGCACAACCCCTGGCTTCCTGTCCCGTTATCGTACGAGTGACAGAAACACAAATATCAGGCAGCACATCAAGATCCAGCTCTAATGCCCACATGGCGTACTGCGTTCTCCATGACACTCTGTCCATTCAGTTGGTAGCGACCGCGCGGCATGCACCACCTGTTTCTACGGAAAATCGACCAGCTGTCATATGCAACCCTTGGACTAGTAATGCCGACGGATGCATATTCATAAGCCAAACAAGAATCCATCTGCACAAAACCGTCACCGAGTCCCGAAAATCTGCCCTACCCCTAACGCTAGCTACCAGGCAAGTCTCGAATTTTAGGCCAATAGGTCGGCTCTAAGGACACGGAGTTAACCTGATGCGACAGGAAACCTGCAACAGCAGCTCTAGGCGCGGTGCAGTCCAAGAGCTGGTTGCAGACACATCTAACACTTCACCTTGCATACAGCCATCATCACCGCATGCGGATCATTTTGCGGCCTTGTAGCCATTGATTAAGCGCCGGCCGCGGGTCGATCGACACTACGACCAATGGGACGTCAATCGCTCTCTGTTCGGCCGCTAAATTCACTTACAAGGGCCATGAAAAAAGGGATAACTGCATAAATGAAGCAGCATACTCGAGTGGATATTCGCCCATTATGGCAAATGGTAGGTCATTGAGTCGTCACTGTTGGTGCAAATGGCGGCAAAATCAACCCAATTCGCGCCTACGAAGTGCAACCCGACGGCACGCGAAAAGCATATCCATGTGAAGCGTATGCCGGCATCCGGCATTTCCGTACCATCAAGCGCTCCTACGCACGTAAGGTTGTATGCTTCCGTCAAACAAAAAGGCAGCAGTAACATACGGTTGACTTGACCAATTGGCGCAAAAGGCAATGTGATGACACTCCTGTTGACCTCATACGCCAGTGTCATCACTCGGCTTATCGACAGAAACGTTCAAGTGAGTATAACAACACAATTCAAGATGCCAAAAAGCACAAAGTCGATTTCCAAAAGACAAGAATTATACAGACACATAACGTGTCACTCAGCGAAGGAAGAAGGGCACGTTGGACATAGAAGACGAGGAGAAAATGTCTTCTGTGCGCCTTGCCGATACGGCAAAAGTGAAGCAACAAAAGTCTTCTCGACAGTGGTGGACGAATCTCGCACTGATCCTTCGAGGAGCCCATTCAAATACGACAAGGATTGTCGTTCGGTCAACCATAGTCCCTTCCCGCGCCTAGAAGCGCCGTTGAAGCGCGTTTTCGCCCTCCCTCCCCACCATATTTCACTCACTGCCCACGGCGTGATGTAACATCAGACCTACCACCCAGAACACCCATACTAGCGACCAAACGGCAGTTGATTGACGGACTCGCTCTGTCTTCCCACCCGGTGTCTTGAACCACCGGCAGTATACAGTCGACGCTCCCTGGTCGGCACACTAAGGGCACCCCTTTGACACCGAGGAATATGCGAGCCGTGTTCGACCCAAGCGTACGGTAAACGAACCATCCTCCATGTCTCCAAGGGACAGGCTTCACAAAAGGGCGTTTAGCAACGCGCCCTTGTGCATGATTCATACGTTCTTGGTACAGTGGGGTAGAGTGACATGAAGGCAGCAATGTGATTGTAGCCAACCTGCTACGTAGGATGACGATACCTGTACCTTACTGACCACCCATCCCTACCTTCACCCTCCACTGTTTACAACTAGGAAGAAGCCTGTCGCCTAGCTTTCTCGATGCGAGGCGCCTACGACTCTCATGCACGTAGCCGACCCAAGATGGCTCTGCTCCAAAAAAGCAAGCTGCAGGTTTTCTAAACGAGTGGCTTGTCTCTTTTCCTTCCCCACCACCCGCACATTCTCAGCTTCCAAGACAAGCATACGGAAGCGAGCTTCAGTTCGAGACTCTTCCGTTTCAAGTTCTCCCCACATTGTCTTTGACAAAGGGATGATTTGACAGACCATTCCCGTCTCTTTGTCCACAGCCCTTGTTCTGACTCGATAAGCAGACATGGGCCACCTTCTCCCAACAACCACCCCGAAAGAAGAAGGGAGTCTCCGTTGCACGTGACAAAAGGGCATACTTTGCTGCGCCCAAAGCCAGAGACCACCCAAATAGCTAGTAAGGTAGTGTCTAAAGATACACATATCACGCCCACAAAGTCTAAGCCACCCTTCCCCACAACAAGACCAGTAGAAACGAGGCGCAACGCTCATACATACATGTACACAGCCTACTTGACATACATATCCACCTTTTTCCCCGTCAAGAACTTGAAACATCACGCCAGGTTACGCGGGGTCGTGTCTGCCTTGCTTACCTTGCTTACTGGGTACTCTATGCTAGGGATATGTCATGAAAAAGACGCAGTTGCGTTATGGCGACAAAACAAAAGGGGCGTTGGGTTTACATACGATTGTGGGTACGAAGTACCTTTTCAGCCCCCTGCGCAGGGAATTGGGGAAAAAGAAAAGAGGAATGAAGGCTTGCAGTCAGGTCTCCTGTTCCCGTTTCTGGAATGGTGTATTGGGTGCAGGATGGGCTTGGGACATGGAGAACAACTTGGTCTTTTCTATCTGTACGGCTTGGGCTGTTGTGAGGAGTCCCTGGTCTGAAGAATGGGGGGATGCTCGGTCATAGTGACGGGAGGGGGTTAATCCGTCTCATAGAGCTGCTGTTCAACTTGCGTGGTGAGGTATAGTTTTCACGCGTTGGACGGTTGCAAGGCCAAATTAAAGTGTTGGCATTCAGAGATGGCATTTATTGTACATTTTGCTAGCTACGCTGAATGCAAACTGTGCGTGCGGGACATCGGCCTGCGTTAGGAGCAATGTCAAGGCACTACCGCTCGTGAACCGTGCCACATGCAAATCATCAGTCTTGTCCACAGCATGCCGTCATAGCATTCGTCACTCATGAGGATACCTTCACATCTTGCAGTTTCCTCAATGGCATCGAATACCCTTTGCACTTGCTAACAACTGGTCACTTAGATGAAATCGCCGTCTCCAAAGCCTCCAAACGGATTTGGTGGCCGACCACCAAAGCCCCCAGGGCCACCGAAACCTCCCCCTCCCCCACCAGGGAATCTCGGGACTCTTCCTCTGTCCTCTGCTCCCCTCGGATCGCCGGGCCCAAACGTGTCGTATCGCGCACCTGGAGGGGCCATTGGATCGTATCCGCCCTGTCCGCCCTGTCCTCGAAATAGCGGGTCGTCAAACGTGGGATGCATACCACCGCCGCCAAAACCACCTGGTCGTGGTAGACCACCTGCAAGATGTGGTCGGAGAGGGTCATTTGGTCCGAGGCCCTGGGGATACAAGTCGTCATGGCCAATGTTGACGGGATGGCGGTTGTCTTGGAGACGGCCTGGCCGCCGGTTCAGATCCAGTTCGTCATCGAAGCCGGGTATGGGCTCAGGCAAGTGTCGGCCGGATTGTGGCCTCGCGGCGAGGGGATCGTTGAACGGGTGAGGCCGTGCGGGGTCTGGGTCAGCGGGTGGTTGCCGTGGATTGGGAGGATCATCTCGTTGGGGGTCCTGTCCATCCGCTGTCGGTGTGCGGTCGTTCTCTGTTGTGCTTTCCTCGTACCCCGGCTTGTTCAGGCGTGGTGCCAACTTCTGGATGACGGAGATCTTGAGCAGCGAGCCAAGATCGTTCAGACGGCCTGCCGAAATGAAGAGGTCCTGCAGCTTTTTTGAAGCATCCTCTATTGATGTCCCTTCGGGAACGCTGAAGGGCAGTTGTGATTCAGAGAGGTAGTCTTTTGTGGTAAGATCGAAGTGCGTAGTCTTGTCGTCGCCTACGGCCAGGGCGAAGACGACGGCCTTGCCCCCTAGCTTGTTGACTTTGACGAGAAATTCCATGGCTGATTGGGCGTGCGCATATCGAAAAGCATATGAGGAGGAGGCGTTCCATTGTGCGGGCAATTCTTGCGGGTTTTCAGCGTCTGCGCGGGCTTCTGTGAGTATCTGAGTTACGATGTGTGGCAAAGGAAGCGAGTGACATGAAAGCCTACCTATGCGCTCGTCCTCGCCCAGTCCGATGAGGCGGAAGCCAACGGCAAGCATGCCGGCGTGAACAGCTAATGCAACAGCCTCGGTGCCATCCTTGAGCTGTGATGTGCTACCCTTTGGTAGCGAAGTTGCCATGAACAATGCGAGCGAGCCTGCGCTCAGCGGGTTGCCCGCTGTATTTGGCTGGACCATGGTGGAGCTTCTCGGAGCTATTGGAAAATTGCGCGGAGTTGGTTCTGACTTCAAAGTGTAGAGCGAGTATAAAAATGAGTAAGAGAGAAGATGAAAAAGAAGGAGCGCACGTTTTGCCAAAGATTAATAGGTTCAATTATGGTTCCCGATCAGGCAGCGAGCTTTGAAGCTCTGGAACGAGAGCGAATGACGCAGGGGCGGGGTGCTGGGGGGCACGCGCTAATCATACCCGCTGCGGGCCTGCTGGATCTGATCGCCACGTCTCACGATATCTATTCATGCACTGTGCATTGGCGTAGCTCAATCAGCCTCTAGTCCTAATACTCTATGACATCACCATAGATACATACAAAGCTTGGTGCAGAGCAGGATTTATTACTAGACGACGGAGCTGCGTATTGTGCGCCAATACGTCAGTGTGAACTACTACGCGACTCAAGAGAAGGATACGCCAATCCATGGGGAATAATATGGGACAAACAAACGCCAGAGCCAATGCAGAAAGACGCCAGGAACTCATTCAAACATCAGAGCAAAACATCAGTTGAGAGACAAACTACTCCGGCAGATCTTGCGAGTTACTTGCTGCAAGCTCACTCGGTTCGAGAAGGCTGTTGTTGGCGTTAGTAAAAATCAAGGCAACGGCAAGCGGACAGGTGGCTTACGAGTATTGTTTGTACAGAGTTCCCTCGCCCCCCTTTTCGAGATCAACGTTGAAAACGTAATAGTTGCCTTCGCTAGTAACCACCATGATTTGAGGTCCGTTGTTGTTAAGTGCGACTACATTTCTCACCGGACCAGACGATGAGCTGGTGGGCGAGCGCGGTATCTTGACCCACGCAAAGTCGCGCGAGGGCTCCCATATCTCCGCAACTGCATTGGGCAGGTATCCACCGACCGTCGCAGCGAAAGATTTGCCAACTGTTTGGGATGTGCGTCGGATCAAACTTCCAAAGGTGGGGTTGATCGCTTTCCTCTCAGGAGGCGCAACATCTGCCATGCTAGCACCAAATTCGTCGGATGCCTCTTCACTTGCGAGGCTGCTATTTCGATGATGGCCAGTACCCGATGGTCGGGCTGATCCTGAGGATACGCTATTACTTCTGCTGTTCGGTGCCCCCAAACGAAAGATGTGAACCGTCTCGGTCGCCGAAGAAACGCTCAGTAGTGTTGATGCCGAGTTGAATGACATACTGTATATCCTTGCTGGTATGGAACCCCTCCTGAACTGGTACAATTTCTGTGCATCTGGTATCGAAAAGACACGGATTATGGTGCCCTTCTCTGAAGCTGTCGCTAGCAGAGTGCCGTCGCTGTTAAGTGCAATGCAAGACAGCGGAGAGTTGTGAGCCTCGATGACATTGACTGCCTCCATCTTCGTTGCATCATAGATCAACACCTCTCCGCTTGTGGGCGCGATGTGGTCAGTCTTGGGCGGCGCATGTGAGGGCGGTTGGAAAGTAGCAGGTGCGGCTTTCGTAGGTAGCGGGAACACAAGGTAGTTGTTTTCGGATGACGCAGAGAGGGCGCATATTGCTGCAGATGTTAGCGGCAATCAAGGGCGAAGTCGTATTGCCTTACCGTTTGGGTTCGGTGACGTCTTCTCAGTCTTCAGCATCTGCATATTGCTTATGTCGTAGATGTAGAGCTCAGATTCCAGGACTACCACGAGCCGTTTCCTATTCATACGCATGGCGAGGATAGCCGTCCGAAATGTCATTTCACATATGGTGGAGTGTCTCTTGGCCTAGTCAGCACTTGCTTGAGGAAGCACAGGTTCCTGTCCAACAGACCTTTGTGTTTTGTATCCGCAACACACGGGGCGACAGCGTGAGCGCAACTAGTGACGTCGAAAAGAGCATTTCGAGGCTGGATACATCGCCTTCACGCGACTCGGACTGCTTGTTAAACGGGTCGGTCGTGTATATACGGTAGCCATTCGTGGTACCTGGTCGAGGACATCAGTTTCCACGCAGCAGCGCCTGTGTGAACAACTTACCGACACCCAAATGACTGTGATCCTGGTTGAATGTAACAAAATTCATGGTTACGGCCTGGTTCCGGATATACCGCTCCAGTGTTGTGTTGCTGAAGCTGTGGCTGTAGCTGTCTGCAGCTGTCGACTACCACCCTGGTGGGCAAGCGGAGCTTGGGGCAGTCGTTCGCGAGAGGTCAGCCCTATGGGCGGTGTATGAGATATGTTGGTAGGTTGCAGCGATGGAAATACGGTGGCGCATATGCTGAGATAGTCCCGGAATGCGTAAGAAGCGATGCTTTCACACTGAGTGTTCGCAAGTTGTGTGTACTTGCCGCCTGGTGACGCTGGTTCACGCGCGCATGCAGGGATCGGCCTCAGCCTCAACCACTCAGCCACGTTGTGGCTGGGGCACCATCCCAGCAGCTTTCGGACGTTCCAATATCTATTGGCCACTGTCATCTAATAGCCGTTGGACGTGGACTATGTTGCTGACAGCCTTGCTCATGACTGTCGGACATAACGTATTGCTGTCGGACGTTGCCGCCAGCCCATCTCGTAGCTATCGCACGTGACCGCGTTGCCCACAGTACAGCAAAAACATTACTCTTCTTGGTATGCCCCTACATCACGAACAACGCAGGCGCCAAACATGGTGACGAATTCCAATGCGCGGCCCAAGAAGGGGGCTGCCAAGCGCAAAGGCCACCAGAAAACCCTGCGCGAAAGAAGAGATGTTGACATTATGAATGTGAGACTTTCTACCATCGGTACCAGCGCCACCTTCTCTGCAGTCATGGCACTAACATGATGGCCAGACAAATGATAGCAGCATTGTTTCCAAGAGGAGTGTATCGAAACTTTATCTCAGCCATGAGCCAGACTTCTACGAGCCATTTGTGCCCAAGTTTGTCCGGCGCAGTACGTGGGCTTCCACTCTTGGTGTTTTTACCAAGCCAGCTGACCATCTGCGAACAAGATCCACTCATTAACCGCGGCTACTGGCTGCGTATGCACGCCATCGAGCAATCAGTTCGCCGATTCCTGGAAGAGGAAAATGGAAAATCCAAAGTAATCGTCAATCTTGGATGTGGATAGTGAGTAAAATATTCGCCGTCCTGCGGCACAAGTCACTGACTCGAGGAGTGACCCCTTGCCCTTTCAGTTTTGGCACAGATATCCTTCTCTTGCACAATCAGCCGTGTTTGTGGATGTTGATTATCCGCAGTTAATGGAGAAGAAACGAGAGCGTATGCTGAGCAATAGCCTGCTTCGAGATGCCCTTCTGAAGACGAAGCTCCGCCCAGCCGAGCAGCCTATACTTCTCCGCAGTGACAACTACATGGCCTTGGGCTGTGATCTCAAGGATCTTGGGACTCTTGAAAAATTCCTCAGAGCCGAGTTCAACATTACGGCAGTTTCAATTATGTTCGTTGCCGAGGTTTCAGTGACTTACATGCCGTTGAAGGATTCTGATGCACTGATAGAGTGGGCTAGCACCATTGGAGACGGTATGTCGGCTCGAAGATCCAATCGAAGAATACTTGCTAACTATCGTAGCCCGCTTCTGTATACTAGGTAAATTACGATCCTTTGTACCTGTGCACAACTTATCCCGCCACTGACTTGGTCCCGTCTAGAACAATACCTCCCCCAGGGCGCCGAGCACCCCTTTGCCAAGACTATGCTTTCTCACTTTGACAAATTGCAAGCGTCAATTAAAGCGGTCAAGTTGCATTCGTCGCTGAGTCAACAAGCCGCCCGTTTCCGCAATGCTGGTTGGCCAACGCTAGTAATGGCTCGCAATCTGTGGGATCTTTGGTCCGATGATTCCTTTACATCTCCTAGTCTCCGGCGTACTATCAATGCTACAGAGCCGTTTGACGAGTGGGAGGAATTTGCGCTATTCGGTGGCCATTATTTCCTACTTGTCGCATCAAACGCGGAGCCGCAGGGGTCAAATGAGTTGATCCAAGACGAAGCACCCGCTCAGGAGAATGCAAATACCAACGACATGGATGGAATAACCCTGCATTCTTGGAAGCAGGATACCGATGCTACCTTGACGCCACGTCGTTTCTTAGCGGCTTTTGCTCTGGACGAGGATACAGTGGCCGTCCACGGAGGGCAAGGGACCCAGACCCGTCTCGCTGATATGGATATACTGAGACGGGAGAGTCATTTCGAGGATCGCACCATTCAACCTGGTGATCTAGTGCCTACTGCACGCATGTGTCATACAATCACATCCATGCAGGATGGTGAAGCGTTGTTGGTTGGAGGACGTGGGTCGCCAGCCCAGGCATGCGCAGATTGCTGGCTCTTCAAGCATGGAGCTTGGACAAAAGTAGATGACCTCGTGCCAGCCCGGTATCGTCACTCGGCAGTATCTGTTGTACTAGGGTCTGGCGATTCACAGACCTATGGCGTATTGGTCTTCGGCGGTAAAGCTAGTGATGGCACAGCACTCGACGTCAGTGATTACTGTGCCTTGTGGACTGCCAACGATGGCTGGCATCGCATATCGATCGACGGACCGCGACCTTCTGCACGTTTTGGCGCTGCAATGGCTACCATTGGCTCAGCCAAAGATGGAGGGTTGCTCGTTGGAGGCGGGAATGAGAGTGGCGTGGTTGTCGACGACGCCGTATGGGAGTGGTCCATTCTCGCCACACCAACACCTCGACTGATCTTTAAAGACCGCACCAATGATGTGTGCAGCAGTCTGGCAAATTTCCTACACGCGCGTATAGGCTCCATCCTAGTTCCCTGGAATGACTCTCTACTGATGATTGGAGGGGTTTCAAAGAAGCATATCCACAGTCTATCAGACGACTTTCTAGTTTTGAAATGCAAGGACACGAAAATCAGTGTGGAGCGTCCAAGCCTGCAGGTCTTGCCACACAAGTCGTGGCCATTGCTAGTGGGTGTAGGAGCCGTTTCATCCTCTCGAGGCGAGATTGTGATTGCAGGCGGAGGAGCCGTATGCTTCTCGATGGGCAGCTACTGGAACCAAGATCCGATCACCATCCTCCCTGACGCTACGGAAGGGGCCAAGTCGTGGCGTTGTGTTAGGCCGAGTCACATCGGCAGCGGCACAGTAGGCACAGAAGGGACAAAACAAGCGAACGCAGCTGAAACCAGACCAAAAGGTCGAAAGGAGAGAGTTGGCACGGAGAAAAGACCCACGATGGCGATACGTACCACTGAGATTCCAAGGATTGAAGTGAAGTCATCAGGTGACTTTGCAAACCTCGTTGCCTCGTCGAAGCCAGGCATCATCACTGGCCTTGATATTGGTCCGTGCACCGATCTTTGGACGTTGGATTATCTCAAAGAGAAAGTTGGTCCAGAAAGAGAACTCGTGGTTCACGAGTGTAGTTCCGATCGCATGACGTTCAAGGACAAAAACTTCTCCTATGTGAAGAAGTCCGTTGCAGATTTTCTCGACGGCATCGCCAACGGCTCTCACGAGTACCTACGTGCTGTCTCGTCAAACCAGCCAAACAAGCTTCCTACCAAGCTCGAAGATGACTTCCCGACTATTGCTGATGACTTCAAGGTACCAGATGTATGTAGCATCGTCAAGGACAACTACCACAGCTCTCCTCTCCGCATCTCCGGTCCAGTATCCCTCTGGCTACACTACGATGTTCTATCCAACATCCTCTGCCAAGTTCATGGGAAAAAGACTTTGTTCCTCTACCCGCCATCCGACGTTTCTCTACTAGACTTCCCTCCGGGAGGTTCTTCTTCCAACACTGATGTCCTAGCGTCTAAGAACCCCAAATTGCGACGCACACACCCGCACGTCGCGTCTCTTGCGCCTGGTGATATTCTCTTTATACCTCCTATGTGGAGCCACACGGCTACCCCAGACGAAGGCGTCAGCGTGGCGGTAAACGTGTTTTGGAAGGGGCTGGACAAGGGATATGCGGCTGGCAAGGACGTCTATGGTAATAGGGACTTGCAAGCATATGAGAATGGGCGACGCGATGTCGAAAAGATTGTTAGAGCTTTCAAGGACATACCGACTGATGTGTCGAGATTTTACCTTGAGCGATTGGCTGGAGAGATTCTGGAACGGGCGCAGAAGTTAGGTAAGAAGAGGGAGGTAGGGCAGGATGAAGAGTAAGGACACTGTGGTGAATAGAAATCTCGAATGAATAAAACTTTGAAGATTTGTCAAGCTCGTGTCCAATAGAAATTGCAATAGGTGGATTGCCTATAGAGAACCCCATATCTCCCCCCAACGTTTCATGTCCAACTCGATGGGGCCTTGGAATCGTCCGAATCTTGGTGGCCCAGTACCCGGCTCAGGAAGACAAACCCACTCTCTGATACAACCAGGCACCTCTTGTCTGCTATGGCTGACACAAAGCAACGCCTGATGATCTTGTAGCCCCGGCACCACAACATCTTGTCGATCCGTCTTTACAGGCCTTGGTCCAGTGTCCGTGTGTGTCAACTCCATACTTTCTCCCCGACTAAGGAAGAGCAGGCACTTGTCGCGGACGAGATCGTCCATGCCGCTGAAAGCTTCGTCCAAGATGACAATGTCGGGATTACGGATAGTAGCACGGAGGAAGAGTAAGACGCGCTGTGCTGAGAATGATACTTCGCCGAATAAACTCTCTTTCGACCACTCTAGACTTTCACCATGGTTGCTGTGGGCCTGTTCAGCCTTGTGAACGCCAGGTCTTATTTCCCGTTCGAACCATCTCAGGCAAGCGTCTACCTTCTTCTCCGCTAGCTCATCCATCTTCGGCTTGGTAATCGGCGTATCGCTCCATGCGCTTTCCAGCGTGGCTCTCAGACTCAATCGCTTAGGGAACAGGGCATGCACTTCTGGACTCGCATGGCCCATCCGCGATTGTATCTCGAAAATTGTGATGCCAGGCTTACCTGGCTCCGGCAGGCGCGATCGCTGGAAGAGTTTGACCGGCGCGGAATAGGTTTGCGGGTGGTCGGAGGTGACAAGACTGAGCAAGGTGGTTTTCCCGGAGCCGTTGGCACCGAAGATACCCCAGCGTTCGCCACGATTGACGGTCCAGTGAAGGCCTGGTTGAGACGTACCATTAACGTCTTGTTGCCATTCCCCTAAAACGGAGTTCTGGCCGTAGGCGATGCGAACGCCTTGCATTTCGACCAGTGGTTCGCCAGGAGCATGTTCAGAGTTGTCCGTCTTTTCGTAGCCGTCTCGACTTAGCACTGGGTTGTGTGATGTTGTCTCTGTCGTTGATTTGAGATCTCTTTCAGACAGCAGTCTACCTACTTCTTGGATTTCCTTCACGTTTGAGCTCGTTGACTTGGTGGTGCCGTTTTCCTGGAGGGACTTGTACTCGTCTTTCAGGTAGCTCAAGACTTCCTCTTTCAGTCCTAATCGGTCCACTGTCCCATCTTCTCCTGCATATACAAGATGCGTTACCCACTCAGGGATATCGTCCTGTGGTCTCAGACTCAGCACAATGCGTGGCGCATTGGCTTCAGCCAAGCGATGCAATACTGCAGAGATATGCTTCGTGACAATCGGATCCAACCCAACTTGAGCATCTCATTAGCTGTATTTCTTGCAAACCCCGCGATGATAATGGACTTACTAAATGGCGCATCTAAGCACAGCATTTCCGGTCTACTAAGTAACGCCTTTGCAATACGGGCTCTTCTTGATTGTCCATTGCTCAGCATATTGACAGGCTTTTCGATAAATCTATCGAGCTCCAAGTCTCTCATGACTCTCTCCATATCTTCTGGTCGAATGCTCTTAGCCTTGAGTTCCTCCTCGCCAGGATTCATCGTCACAATGCCTGTCAAGTAGCGCTGGACTGTAAAGTCCGTCTCCTCCTTCAACGACTCATATCGAGCAGACAGGTACGCGCCACCGAAGGCTTTGCGCTCAACATCAAAGCCTACATACTCAATTGCACGCTCTGGGAAGCGAAGATGCGGTTTATTCTCTGTGATAGCCGGTGTAAGGAGGTAAGGGAAGGATCTTGCTGTGGGTGGGAAACAGAGTAATTGGCCTCGGATTATCTGAAGAAACGCCGTCCGAATGTCCGACGAGGGACTCAAGATAGCCCAATGCTGGTTCGGAGTGGAGAATGAAGGCAGGGATAGTGTTAAACCAGGAAAGAGAGGTAGATTGGCAAGATCATTTTCGTGAGTGGGTTTGAAAGACGGATGGTGACGGTAAAAGGTCCCATCATCAATCTTCACAATGGGTGCCGTCGAGTACAGTCTCCGTGAAGTGTGGAATCTCACACATCTTGTAGCTGATAAGAACAGCGCCGGCGTCCTTTGCATATCGAAGATGTGTTGGTGATGTTGAAGGTCATGTTCGCGTGTTCTTGCGTGGAGCAATGTTCGGTGTGATGTACCTAGCGGAAAGGCGTCCGATTCCGCGACTGAAATCGGAATGACGTTCGCGACAATCTTATGCCGAGGTACGCGGTGATAGCAGTCACGCTTTACGGTCCTATTCACTGCTATTGCAACTTGCTAGGAGTTCCATGTAGAGCCTGCGACAATGATCCCTAGCTTGCAGCCATCTAGGCCAAAGGTAAGTTCCCATCATCGCTGTGCATAAAGCATCATCCCTTGTACTTGGAGTGCTCACACGACCTAGCCTCCACATCAGTCTCCACAACCGACGTACGCGCAACAACAGCGACGCGCTGCCCATTTGTCGCTGCAGCCTACACGGCAGTCTTCCACTCTCCCTGAGAATTCTCAAAAGCCCCGCTCGCAAGTTGAGGCCATGCCGCCTTTTGGTCCACCGCAAACACCGGCCACCTTCTTCACACCCGTATACGATAGCGCGATACGACATCCAGTCTTCTTCACTCAGAACCTGAAGAAGCCTCCGTTCCCTATACCACAGGCTGCGAGCCAAGGCTCGAATCCTGTAGCAAATGGATACATCATGGAGCAAAGAAGGGCCGAGGTGGCAGGCAAGACCAAGTTGTGAATGCTGAGACGACCGGAATGCGTGCATTGGGACGGCGTTTTGGTACATTAGGAGCTAATTGGTCATCTATTTGAGCAACAGTGATATACGACAGATATCACATTCTGGCATCCTCTGGTTACATGATTTTGTTCATGAATTTATAGCAACTACAGTTATTGTAACGAAGTTTGATAGCGGTGTTTCATTCTCGCAATATCTGATATGCGTCATAGTGGGTATCTCTAACAACCTAATTAAGAGAAAGAATCTGGAGATTCTTGTTGAATCGCTCCTCGACTCTCCCGTCTCTGTTCCATACCTTGCAACTACAAACTTTGCCTTCCAACGAGCTTACTGGGTAACAAAGCCGTGGCAATAACGCAACCGAACGTCATACCTCCAGCTAGGTACAGGACGCTGTTGATGTCTCTCCCAGACTCTCCGCCAGCATACAGGTGCTGTGCAATAAGTGGGCTAATGATACCAAAAAGTCTCCCCCAAAAGCTTGCAATTCCGCATGCAGTGCCTCGGATTGGCGCTGGAAAAGCTTCGGGTGTCCATCCGTATAACACAGAATTGAACATGGACTGGAAAAAATACTCCATGACGTTGAAGCCTATGTTTGATGCTGCCGAGTTGACACTGCTGAAGAGGAAGATGGAAATGCCCATAAGAGCTGAGGAGACCACCATGGTCCACTTGCGACCTACCCGCGATGCGCGATAGGAGAGAGTTCCCAGAACTACCCCAAAGACTCCTGGGAGATAGATGAAGATGTAGGATCGGTAGGTGTAGCGAAGAGAGAGGTCTAGAGCACCATTCTTCACAGCTAGAATCTGTGGGAGGTAGGTTCCTAAAGGAAAGTCAGCATTGCAACTTCGGAAGCAGATGACTGCCTGCCGGCTACTTACCAGCGACAGTAAAGCCCCAGTAGTCGCATATGTATATCAACCAGACCAGTAGGGTCAATCTAGTCATTTGGTAGCTCGAGAACAAGATTTTGAAGCGATCGCCTTCTAATTTGAGCTTCTCAGTCCACGTCGATTTGAGCTGCTTAGCGCCTCCTCCAAGCATAGGCCCGGTACCCCGACCGGAATTGTATGCACGCTCCAAAGCCTCGAGGTCTTCCAAAGTCAGGGCACATGCGCTCTTGTTGTATTGAGCTATGGTGTGTAGTACACCGATAGCCTCAGCATCTTTGCCGCGGTAGATGAGAAACTTGGGTGACTCTTGAAAGTCAAACAGGACCGAGCGTAATACGAATACTAGAATCGTGATACCACCCAGCGTGAATAGCAGGTATCGCCATCCCATGTTGTTTTCTCTCGAGCAACACGGTTCTCCAAGGGCGACCGCGGTACAAGCCCGCAATGCACGGTCTCCTTCTGAAAAGTTTGGGCTGCAGGACCAGTTTGGAATATACCCGTAAGCCAGAATTGAGCATATAACTACCCCGATCGGCTGGAAGATGGACAGCAACGGCAGAAGATAACGCTTGTGCTGTGGAGTAGCTTCGAGGGTGATAGTTGTGTCGATTGGAATGTTGCCTCCAACGCCGAATCCAGTGAGAGCCGTGAGAGCCAAGATGGCATTGTAGGTGCTGGGGGTACCGATACAAGTGCCAAATACGCAAGCGATGAAAACAGTCAGGTTGAAGGAGAACTTTCGCCCAATGACATCCACTAAAACACCCCATACAAAGGCTCCAGATGTGAGTCCAATTGAGAAAGCTGTCGATAGCTTGCCCGTCTCGTCAGCTCCAAACCCAAATTCCTGCTGTATTGGAGATAGGACAAGGCCGAAAGCTTGTGCCCACATCAAATCAATCATGTACCCAAAGCCACACAAGGCCCAAATCGACCACTGGTAGCGCCCCATGCCCATGAGGTCAATCTCGTGATTGATCAGTTCGCACTTCTTCTCGTAAAGCGAAATACCGGCATCTCCCAGCTCTTCAGCCAATGAGTATGGCTGGCCTGGGTCATCAAGTCGATTGTTGACATTTAGTTTCTCTTTCTCCGCTGCTGAGATGTCGCCATTTACTTGTGCTGATCTATTAGAATCTGTAGTACTAAGTGTGGAGTAGGAACGAGAGGAGGAGGCAACAAAAAGACCAGGGTTCAGAAGTGCCTCGACTTCGCTGGCTTCACAACTCCTTTGTGCCATGACTATTTCTTGGTACCTGCACTCAGAAGATGGCGAACTGGGGAGATTTCATGTTTTGGTGGGCAACCCTCTTCTATGTGTATTATACAATTTCAAACAGCGGTATCAGGCTCCACAGTGACGGAGGGCTAGGGTGAGATTGACAGCACCTAAGCGATATACAGTAAGCTGCGCTGATTGCACAGCCGACACAGCTTGGGTGTCCAACTGTCAGACGAGTTACACCCATGGCGTTTGTGCAGACGTTGAGTACGAGGCGCTAACGGGTACTGGCGCACATTCGGCAGATCTAACTGCCCAACCGTTCCGGCTGCTACCAATAGAAGTGAGAGAAAGTAGTTTTCCTTCCGAGGAAGATAACAGACGATCGGATCGCGATATTGGATTTGGGCTCTGTAGATCGTTATCGAGGCGTTGACTTATCCAAAGCGCTTCGAAGGGCGGCGATGGTGGCACACGGCAAGAGGACAGCTCACGAATCGAATGAAAAAAGGCAGAACAACAGGCCGTAAAATGGACTCATCTTCACTGGACACACTGCTGTTGTTTCTTCCGCGTCTTGTCCCGTTCCGCCCGATTGAAGTTAAAGACACAGCACGTCATTGTGCGTCTCGAGAATACAAGTGCCGTGGCTAAGGACCGATATGGAGTTCTGAGAAATGCGCATGACACTACAAGATCGCGATTGTTCAAGCAGCTATGTCCATTCGGGACGCATACATGAACACAAAGGAGACCGGTTTTGTCATTGTGTGGGGACATGCAAGATTCCTCAATTACCTGCAGAAAGAGGGCGTTTATGCTTGTGATCGCGATCTAGGATCTGATCGGTCAATGGTATTAGAGTGAGACGAAAGACAAGGCCAAGGACGGAGAGGAGACACGTGAAGATGTAGTCGGGTGGAAAGGGTCTAGCTCCACCTTACGTTTGCCAAGATGACAGGCCCGGTCTGTGCGCCGCGATACTGGAACTTTTTTTCGGAAACATACGAATGAAGAATATCAACCACGAACGCTTCAAATTCTCACTCGTTTACCATGGCTCCCCGTAGAAAACGCCAGCGCCTCTCAATCGACGGTGCAGAGGCCGTCACCGCCACCGCCGACGTCGACCAACCCTCCAACACCTCTGCTGCGACGGCTAAGGAAGTCGCGCGCAGGCAACTTTTCGTTCGCGGACTCGCACCTGAAGTTACCAGCGAAGACCTGACCGAGTATTTTTCCGAATCGTACCCGATCAAGAATGCGCTTGTGGTTCTGGACAAAGAGACGCGCGAATCTAAAGGCTATGGTTTTGTCACATTTGCCGACGTTGAGGATGCGCAAAGAGCCAAGGAGGAATTGAACAACACACAGATCAAGGGAAAGAAGATCAAGGTCGACTTTGCCGAGGCTAGGCAGCGTGAAGGCGAAGAGAAGCGACCCAGGGCTGCCGATAGACTCAAGGCAGAGCGCGAGCAACAGGCCAAGGATGCGCAGGTACCGAAATTGATCGTGCGAAACCTGCCCTGGACCATCAAGACACCAGAAGATTTGGAAAAGCTCTTCAGAAGCTATGGCAAGGTCAACTTTGCGAAGTTGCCAAAGAAGCCTAGTGGTGAATTGAGAGGATTCGGCTTCGTTTCGTTGCGTGGAAGGAAGAATTCCGAGAAGGCAATGCAAGAGCTGAACGGCAAGGAGATCAGCGGCAGACCCATCGCTGTCGATTGGGCTGTTGACAAAGAAACCTGGGTCAACCTACAAAACGTCGAGCAGGGAGACGATGCCAAAGAGAATGAGGACGAAGATATGGAGGATGCCGAAAGCTCCGTGGTCAGTTCTGACGAAGAAGACGAAGACGATGAATCAGAAGACGACAGCGAAGACGATGACGATGATAATGACGACGACAGCGATATGGACGATGAGGACATTTCAGAGGACGACGAGGACGGCGGTGTTAGCCTGGACCACCAAGACAATCGACCAAAGCGTGAGGAATACACAGTGTTTGTACGCAACGTACCATTCACAGTGGACGACGAACGTCTCAAGGAGCACTTTCAGCAATTCGGAGGTATAAGGTATGCGCGTGTTGTTATGGATCGCGAAACCGAGCGACCAAAGGGCACAGCGTTTGTCGCATTCTTCACCGAGGAGGACATGGTCAACTGTCTGAAGGGCGTTCCCCGTGTCAAGCTGCAAAAGAAGGATCTGAACAAGCAGGACGGCTCCACTATTACCGTAACACATTCCGTACTCGAAGACGAAGACGCCGACCCAACAGGCAAATATACCATCGACGGTCGCATCCTACAAATCTCCCGTGCGGTTGACAAGAATGAAGCAAGTCGTCTCACAGCCGAAGGGGCAGCCTCGCGTTTTAACCGCGACAAAGACAAGCGTCGCCTCTACCTTCTCTCAGAAGGAACTATCAGTTCCAACTCGCCATTGTACCAGAAACTCTCGCCCTCTGAGATCAAAATGCGCGAGGAGAGTGCGACATTGCGTCGTAAGCAAATCCAAGAAAACCCCTCGCTGCATCTATCCCTCACCCGTCTCTCGGTTCGCAACATACCCCGCAGTATTACTTCAAAGGATCTTAAGCAACTCGCTCGTAGTGCTGTTGTCGGCTTTGCTGCGGATGTCAAGGCTGGTAAGCGACAGAAGCTCAGCAAAGAAGAAGTCATCCGTGGGGGCCAGGAGATGCTGGTAGCAGAAAAGATGCGTAAGAAGAAGGGCAAAGGTATTGTCAAGCAAGCTAAGGTTGTTTTTGAGACCCCCGCCGGCAGCAAGATCTCTGAAGAAACTGGCGCTGGAAGGAGTAGAGGCTATGGTTTCATCGAATACTACACGCACCGCAACGCTTTGATGGGGCTACGATGGCTCAACGGGCATGCTGTGGACTACAAGATCAAGACGGATCCCACACCGAAAAGTAAAAAACAGGCACAGGAAGCACTTGAAGACAAACGCAAACGTCTCATTGTGGAATTTGCTATCGAGAATGCGAACGTCGTCAACAGACGTTCGGACCGTGAAGGAAAATCTCGCGAGCCCCGGAAGCCGAAGACCGGAGATGGTGAGGCTAACGGTGACGAGGCCGAGCCGGATGCAACTAAGGGCAAGAAGCGCAAGCGAGATTCGAGTACTGGGGACAAGAAGGGCAAGGGCAAGGTCAACGGGAAAATGAAGCAGGGGTCGGACGCGGAAGCGGGAGCTGGTTCCACTGCGAACAAGGCTAAGGACGAGAAGCTCGCGTTAAGAACTAGGATCATCGCGAAGAAGAGGCAAGCACGCAAGGCCAAGAGATCTGGAAAAGCATGATTGTGGTTGATTTAAGCCCCCTCTCAAAACCGCTTAGGGACGTCAAACTTCCTTATTTTACAGTTTTAAAATGTTGTCATAATAGAGTGACTGAGTAAAAGCATCTACAAGTTTCTTCGCAATGTCCTAGAGTATCAATAGGAACCAGAAAACATAACCAGGAAGTAAAGAGACTATCGTGTCACTGATATGAGATGCAAAGTCTGTAGATCGTGATTATTTCTTTCACATGGTAATGCCTAGCTTTCCTAACCACGGTTCGCACTTGCACCTTCATATGTTTATCCTCGCCATATCTTTAGGGGTCGTTGTATTCATTTTGGTTGGTTGGTTAGTCTGCCTGCAGCAACACACTCTTGCAAGTTGAACAATTGATTTCGAGTTCTGCCAGACAGAGGGTGGGACATGGGGTTAGATAATTTCTTTTATATTTCACGTCTTAGAATTTCACATTTAGTGACTAGTGTTTGATCAAAGGCACAATACTGGTAGCGTTAGGAAGTGTCGCATCTGGCAACGTAGCTCAGGTAGTCTTTTTTCCTTTTTTTAAGACAGTTCATCAGATCTTTCTGCTTTTGTGGCCCTTTCTCACAGCGTATCTAAATGTCTGGAAAAGCACTAACTACACTAAACCACTAACTTATAGCGAGAAATGCTAAACTAGTGTAAATCTTACATTACACATTCTGTTAAATAATTTGTTCACTATCTAAATATGCCTGTATCTACCTCGTGTGTTTAACCATCGAGAAGTGCCTTTCATTAAAGTTGGTGGCTGCAGCGAATTTGACTACACCAAGGGCTTTCTGGTAAAATTGAGAACAAGTTCGAATGAGCTATTTATGGTGTCTCGGTGCACCAGTATATTTGAACAAGAATGTGCCTACCAGCACTGAGCAAACACGCTCCTCAGCAGTGAAAGACATGAGGCAGATGCGAATTTTTAGATTGACATGACCTATCATACAAGTCTTACGGCCTAGATTTGTATCAATTGTAACTTTGCGGTTTTGATGAGGCGGTTGTATTTCGACTATTTTAGCAGGTATACCAAGAGCTGCATGACATTTCGATCGACCCACAGAAAAGCATGTCCCAAAACCAACTTCCCCACATTCCATAAACCTGAACGTTATACACTATGCACTGTACCGGGTCACCCTTCCCGGCACTTTGTCAATGCTTTCCGTCTGTCTACTTTGGCGCATCTCGGGTACCAGTTCCGCAATATCGATTCCCCTCTATTATACCAATGTGATGGCTCAGTCCGCGTCTGTCGATGTACGTGCGGGTTCAGGTGAATAGATACATTATGTTCATGGGCAGGAGATGCGGGGAAGTTCCGGTGAAGGGCTTGAAGAGCCTGATGTCTCTTCATTTGGTAGGGTACATTTCAGGTGTTCTTTGCTGAATCCATGTTTCCAAAGTGTGTTATTAGAATTTTTGAACGCTTGGAATTTCGGATTTGTTACTATAATTCCCCTTGGTACTTCCGCTATGGTAAATTGGGATTGATCCTTATCAACCTCCGAAGAACATTCACTTAGATAGTTTGGAGTAGCTCCAAATCCTGCACTGTATCCATGTTGGAAAAACGACAAAGAATCGCGCGTGCAGTCACCCGGGGCTACACACTCCCGTCGTTCGAGTTGTAGGCTGCCAAAAACAACGCCACGCATGTTGCTCGTGCTCACCGCGGCGCCTGCCAACTTTTGTCACACATGTGCATAAGCCTCATAACAGCGCACCAAGTGTAACCAGCACCAAGCAGTCCATGCGAAAAAGGTGGCCCAGTAATAACTCAAGTCCAGTTCCATGTTCCCAGGTATCTAAAGATCGAGGGGATCGAGGGAATCGCGATTGATCGTGCGTTTTCAGTTCCCATTACCAGGCTCAGATTGGGTGGCATAATGGGCCGAGCGCTTGACCTGCCTTTATTAGCCGCCCATCATACTGCCACCTAGTAATGAATAAGACAGCTCTGCACTGCAATGAATATCATCTATTGAGCCGCTGCCATCACTATATATCACTCCCGAATTATCATTGGTCGAAAAGATCGCCAGAGCACAATCCAGCTTCTAGGCAATTCGATTTGGCCTCGTACAAGACAGATAGCACTCCAACAATGAACTATGCTATATTTGCGAGTCATTGGCTTTGTGATTTGCGTGCCAACACTCTTGCGCTCCTTTGTGTTATGTAAAAGCAGGTCAAACCCCTGAAAAGAAATCAAGACTCACGCCCAAACCTGAACCCTTCTGCTCTTTACTGATGAAAGGGGCATGACTCAAGGGTGAAGAAGCCCTTGTTCCACTGGTTGTTTGTTGCACGACGCATGTATGACACAGCGCCCGCAGCCTGTAGTGTAAGATCTTTGGACAGCTAGACATGTCGCTGGCTCTGCTGGATCAACCAGGTAAGTAGTGGCTGCACGAATAGCCTGGCTCAGTTCGCGAGATTTATGTAACAGGCGGCATGCTAGCCGCTCCTCCGCTGCTATCGTGCCACCTTTGACAGAACACGCTTCTCCGATGCAAGTGGCTTCGCAAATGGTTGCTAGTGGCGTCTTTATGCATCTCTGCATGTCAAGAACCATCATGCATATGCTTAGTTCTCAGGAGAGAAGTATTCCAGTTAGTACATCTAACTTATTGCACTGATCTTATAAGCCAGAATGTGTATTGCTACGTCATAATGAGCCTACAAATCGAGGGTGAGTTTGGGCTATGACAAATGGCTCGACAGGTCGTGTCCAAATACCGACCGACAATTCAACCGTTCATAATGAGATTTGAGCAATGCTCGGTAGCCGTGGAGTTGGTGTGACGATTACAATCGTTTGTCGATACGTGCTATGTGGGGCTAACACCTTGAAGGTCATCACATTGAAAGAAGATGCAGCTGGATTGCTGCCGCATTGCTCGTAGAGAGGCCATGAATCCATATTTGTTGTGTAATCTTTTGCCCAATCTGGATCGATGCGCTTTAACTTTCTATATTCGTATCCAATTTACATATAAACCGCCACTATGGGGATGAAATTGTGTATACTTGATTGCATTGCATCAATAACTTGTACGGAAAGACATAACAAGATTCAATGGCACTCGCGAAGCCAAAAAATGGGCAGTGTTATGATTGCAAGAGGATGGATTCATATGCAAAGCATTGGTTTAATACTTTTGATGTGTAAGGGCTTCCGAGAGGCCAGAGATCCCCACGCGGTGTTGCGTAGGACCAATGCACTTACCGCTCGTAGCCTGCCACTATACGATCCCAGTGTGCGTTCTATATAGCGGTAGGCTAAATCCGTTGAAAGTCACACAACGAAGAAGCAAGTGATAGAACTAATCCCATATAAGGAAAATGTATTCGACAATGTTAGATATGAAGATTACATTACGATTCTAGTATTTTGACCTGCTTTAGACTGAGAAATGATGTTTGGGGCTTGAGAGCACTCTTACATAGCGCGGGATACCTACATGTATGAGTTGAGGCATCAAATGGTGCATTTAGACGGCGAAAAGCGCTTGAAGTAGTTACGGAACCCGCCTAGCACTCAGTACACTGTGAATGGAATTCATTGAATCTCATATCTGTTTGTTTGCTGGCACAGTTCAGCAGGCCTGGCAGTTTCGGAAAGATTCTTGAGGACCCGCTCTTCACTCCTCTCTCACAAGGGGTCATAGCCACCCCTGTACAATCATGCATTCAAAGCACTGTATGCGATCAAGTGGTGTACAGATAGGGGCACAAGGACCCACACTTAGCCATCACTGCAGATATTTCACACATCTCCACACCCAAAACTGAGTGTCTATTTGAGGAACGTACGCACGGGAGAACTGGGGAGACTCACTAGACGGCTGGTGTGACAATGTTGTGAATCCCAAGAGTCTATTAAAGTCTGGAAGGTACCGGGCACGCGGTTGACCAACTCGAAGACACTCATGAGTGGATGGAAGTAGAGACCTTGTAACATGACCCCCGCTGCTACATCTTCCTCCTGCTTAATCGAAGTCACTGTTTCTTGATTCACACGACTGCTGGAAAGAAGACTGGGAACTGTGCTGGACAAATTCAAGAGTGCAGACCAGCGTATATAAAGAGCTGTGCATCTTCTGTAGAATACAGTTCCAAAATCTCTCAATACTTCCGCATCTTCCTCAATTCTGGTGCCCTAACCCGTTAACACAAACAACATAACAGCACGTGCTTCATACTCGCTCTACTTGCTGTACAACCATTGACACTGATCCGTATGTAGATCAGAGTGCGTTCCATTTCTCCACTTAACCATATTCGCAGATCTCTTCATCTCGATCCGAACTCCGCTCTGCAATCAACGCAACACAATGTGCTTTTACGAGAAGATCACGTTTCCCTGCAACCACACAGAATATCGACTCGCGTCGTATTGTCATTTTGCACGAAATGACCCCGGTCACCAGTGTTTTGGCGCTTGGAACATCAGACGCGAATGGATTCAGTCCCAGACAAACTGCACAAATTGCACGAGACAGCAAGGATATCTTCCAATAGCATATGGTGCCCAATCGACGTATGGTCTCGGCAGCAGAAAGTGAGTCTCTAGCAGACTGAGGCTAGTTTTGGCATAAATTCAGGTGGTTTGCTGTGTTCTGAGGAGATTTTTTTGGCTTCTCCAACAGACTTTCATTCCGTTTTTATCCTCTCAGCACCGAGTATCCTAGCCAACAACAATTTTTAAACGCTATCAGCGTCCTCAAAATACGACCAAATGGCTGAATGGGAGTCTTTAAAGCTCTCGTCAACTGCATCTAGTTTAGCTTGTATGTAAATACGTTTTAACATAAGGTAATATAAAATCAACCCATTGTCAAACCTGCACAGTGAATTTGTTTCATTCGCTGGTGGCCGAGGCGAGCTTTTTGGCCGGGGAAATAAAGACAAGATAATTTGTCATACTCTCTCTCTCTCGGAACGTTACCGCTTCTGTTATAACCACAGATGATAGGAATAGATGAACATCTTGTGATTATCGATTGCCAAAAAGCTGAACAAGCTCACAAGGACCAGACCCATGTAGACTAGCCCAGAACGGTTTGGCGTTAAGCCCCACTTCACAAGCCGAGGCTAGTCAGCGTGGCTTTGCCTGTGAAGTCTTGGGCACCTACTCAGTATTCCTCTACACACACTGAAATTTAAATACTCACGATGTCTGACGCTGCCGAACCAAAGAAGGAGAGATTCGCTCCCAAGGAGCCCGTCACACTGAACCCTCCGAAAGATGACATCATCGAACGGGACTATCTGGCAAAGTGTGATGGTAAGCCTCTCTCAAGACTGCTGTATAATACGTGAATGGCGGACTGCTGATACGAGATATAGGTACCAATGAGGGCTATCCGACTCTAGTGGCGATCAAGGTAATGATGGGACTCTCATCCGGGTGCATCCCAATGGCACGTGCCGTGAAGCTGATTGTGGCATAGGGCGATGTTTTTGATGTCAGCGGCAAGGAGACATACGCTCCTGGGAAAGGCTACCATGGTCTGTTAGCCATTATGTCATAGGTGTACAGCTGAACACCGCTAACTAAGACCTCAGTGTTTGCGGGCAAGGAGCCCAACCGCGCTCTTGGTATGTCTTCTTTAAAGCCAGAGGACTGTATATCGGACTACTCTGGGCTGTCCGACAAGGAGAAGAAAGTATTGGACGATTGGCACACATTTTTCAGCAAGAGGTACAACATTGTGGGGCGCTTACCGTCAGAAGCCTCGAACCTCTAGATTACCGGTCGTAGAGAGCATAGATACGCATCATGTTGAGTGGAAGAACCCCTTTTGGGTGCAAATATCATCAAATGAAGATCCTTTTGATATCTCAAGCTATAAATTCTGAGATACATCCGAGTATCGGCATCATCTCAACATGTACACTTGTGTTCGCTATTCATCGGCAGCGACTTTTTTCGCCAGTGGTTCATATTAGCATTCAGATTGAAGGCCTCTTGCTCACTACGGAAGCCCAATTGTAATTAACAAAGACCTAGAAATCATCAAGGAGGCTGGTATTTTTGTCCAGACCACTGCAATCTCCGCACACTCATCACTAGAAGCACCACCCTCTGCCTCTCAAGCAGGCGATTTTACCATCAGTCTGATTAGCGAATGGACGACCTCTGCAGCTGCTAGCACTGTGGGCTCGCCCGGGTTGTCATATATAGGCGAAACTTCGACTGTAACAAATACTAGGTTAGAATGCTTTGATCTTGAAGGCAAAATGCCAGTCTAGGAGAACACATACCAACATCCGCGCCAATCACATCCAATCCTTCCAGGCCATCTAAAATAGATAGCAATTCTCGCGTGGTCCAGCCACCGACCTCGGCAGTTCCCGTGCCTAAACTATGCGTCAGTCACACCGTTTAGTCGCTAGAATGCTGAAGAAAGTACTGCTCACGACACTGACTTCGTGTCATACAACAGATAAGCGAAGCCAGGACCTACCAGGTGCAAACGCCGGATCAAGCACATCAATATCAACACTGATATACACTTTAGTCCCCTCCACCCGCGACTTCAGCTTCTCAATGATGCCCGATACACCAATGCGATCGATATCCCTAGCTTTTACCATCTCAAACCCGCACCTGAGATCATTGCGCACATCGCCCTTTGGTCGGATGACGGGCGCTCTGATACCCGCGTGAATCGATGAATTGCCGATTAATCCCTCTTCATGCGCAATGTGCAGGAAAGTTCCATGATTTACGCCACTGTTGTCAAGGTTAGAGATACTGAAACGGGAAATGACCATAACTAGACGTACGCGTAATGAGAGATACCTCCGCCTATGGCACATTAGCACGTCGTCACACATGGCAAGAGCGAGCCTACCTATAACTTTTGGATCCCATGTATCTGTCTAGAGGTTAGTAAGGGTGGGCTTGAAAAGATTGGTGGGAGCTTGCCTATGTGGCTGTCAAAATGTATCACGCTCACTTGGCCCCAGTGTTGATAGGTTGATCGTAGTGCAGGTAGTGTGGTGGTGTGATCGCCACCCAGAGTGATGATTCTGGGTGTACCACGAGCGGTGGAGTTGGCGTCTCTGGAAGAAATGATCTTGAGAAGTCAGACATCTTTCCGCATTGTGACTATGGATGTGCGACAAACCTCGTGAGCTTTGCCGAGCTGCTTCAGAGCGACAGTGTTGTCCTGGCATATTTTTTTAGTCAAGCTTCCTTTGGGCGATGCGCTGGTGATATTACCAAGAAGGTCAATGGAGCATCACCGCAGTCAACGATTTTGGCCCACTCGAGGAACACGTTTTCTCCTATGTCTAGTCAACTTCAGTACTCCATCTGCCTGTGAAAAGCCGCGGGGAAACGGAGAAATTGCTCAGAGCCATAGACAAAGGGAGCGCGGTGAGAAGTGGTGTTTTGAACCACCACATGTCACACAACCCCCAGTCCAAGTACAACAATTTGCAACCGTTACTCGCGGTGGCTTTCGTATGTGATAACAATCATTGCGTATCACCTTCACACACCAAAGCTCTTGCATACAACATCCACACTTCAGAAGCCACAGTAGCACCCCGGAAACATTCACAGCATGCATGTGCACTCACCAGTATAGATGCTCCACGCGGCATCCGCACCAATTCGACGTGATCCGGCTCGGATGCCGCCGGGCCCATAGCGCGTTCCAGGCCGTGCAGTCACACCCTACCATGAATCAACATTTGCAACCCCCCAAAAAACCATAGAAATCCATTGGCGATTCTCCATTCCACATTCATTCTCGAGCGGTACACAAACTTACAGTATCAAATGGCGCGCCCAGTATAGCAATATCAAACGGCTCTACATCCTCTCCTTCTGGCGCTAGACAATGCACATACGGGAGATGAGCATATGTCGTCAGCCCCTCGAACTTGGCTTGAGTGATATCTGCCTCGAACCGCCCTCCACCAAAGATCTGCTGAGATGGGTATCCCGAGACGGGTGGAAACGTGATTTCTCGTGTGTTTGCGAGTGAGAGCAGTGGCGAGAGGGACAGCAGCGAGCGGAGCGCCATGACGAGTGGTAATTGTTTCTATTGAGAGGGAGTTGATGTAAGAGAGAGAATGGTACATGGCTTATCAGTACATGGTCGTACTTAGTTGTGTCTGTATGCCTGTGTAGTACTAGACCAATGACGATAGCGAATATGCGTTCTATTCTTGAACGGGAAGGTCGAGCCGACGCAAACACCCCCTCCTGCTAGCCGCCTCTTCCGTCCAGACCGCGAGTCACGAACCATGTAGATATCCTGTTGCTCTAGTTGTACTGGGCATGGTATCCTGTTGTTCTCGCCTACACACATCGATTACAAAATCTCGGGTTCTGCAGCTAGTCGAATACCATTTCTTGGGACTGCATGTCTCTGAACATATAGGTACGGCTTCGATTTCTTCCTCTTCATGATACTCGTTACCCTCTTGCAGCTGAATTATCACTTTTTCTTCTCTTATTTCTTGTGATAGGTGCCATTACTATGGTTGGTTTCTTGTTTGTTCTGTGGAGAGAGGAAAAGGTAAGATGTTCAGGTATTGTGCACTGTTATACGGTATAGTAGTCTTGCAAATAATACAACAAGAAGACTACATCGAAGTAACCAAACAGCTCCACGTTGACGAGTCATCAAAAACTTGTTTAACAATATACCAAAGGGTTTCTCTATACAAATCTCTCTGCTCCACATATACCTGTATAGATATTTCTCCTCCACGTACTCTCACGCCATCTCGTCCGTCATGGCTGCCAGCACTCCAGCGCCAATGATGCCGCCATCCTTTGCCTCCTTGAGCGTGACTTGTTTGGATGCATTCGCCGCCGAGCCTTCCTCTACCAAGATATCGATCCATTGCTGACATGTCTGCAGCCACTTTGGATACTGAGAAATGGTGCCGCCCGCATATGCTATAACGAGCTCCTCAATCTCGCGCTTACCCTTGGGGTGCGTACCATTACTCGGCGCCTTTGCTCCATCCAGGGCCACTTCGCCCACACAGTTGAGCAGTCCTACACATGCGGCGGCAACTAGAGCCGAGGAACGCTGTTGCACGGCTTCGGCGATATCCCGGATCATTTCTACCCGGTCTACCGTCCAGAACGGGTCTGGAGACCGGCTTGGTTCCGGATACCTGCTCTCAAGCTCCTGTTGCACGATGCGGCCTCCCTTCCGCGCGATGACTTCTGACAGAAACCTAGTCGGTAACGTGTTCCTGGATAGTAATGACAACGGGATCTGTACGTCTTTCTCTTTGGAGACTACATCAACGAATATCAGCCGCACAATCTCGCCAAGGTATCGGCCAGACGTCATGTACTCGAACGGCTGGAATCCAGGTGCGTCGCTGTTTGCATCGAGCGTCATATCCCAGGGGGTTTTAATGTTGAGTTGGATCAAGGGCTTATCGGTGCCACGAATTGTCCACTCGGTGTTAATGACGACCGTCTCGACTGCATCGGGATTGGCCAAAGCACTCTTCTTGGCGGGGTGCAAGCGATCCAGCTTCATTGGTACGGTGGCGTTGGTCCCGGTGCCAACAATCAGGCCCATTGCCACGCGGCTGTTGGGTGAAGCCTTGACTGCGTAGGCGAGGGAGGCAAAAGTAGCCACCGTGTCGTTAGTGATGGCAGCGACTTTGATCCTTGGTAATGGCGACTTGCTTAGGTCGGAAGCTTGACAGTGGCGCGCGTACCCCGCAAGAAGCATCTTTCCCAGGTTCAGGTCGGACGTAATGGCGAAACCCTTACCCATTGGCAGCAGAGTAGCTTCTGACAGACGGGTCTGGCTAACAGGGACGTTAGCACAGGGTTATGGTGGTGTAAGACTGATCTGGGACTTACGCCATTGGAAAGCTAAAGGTGATACCAAGAAGGATTTCGTCTCCCAATGGCGACGTTGGATGGTTACCGTTTTGCTGCTGTTCCTCGAGAGCACCTTCTATGACCTCGGCGATGCAGTCCCCGATCCAGGCAAAGAGGTCTTCGGCCTGATCCATTTTCAGGTGGTCGCCAATGGGCCAGTTCTTGTCATGGCTTCTGTTGATCTGAGCAAAGACATTTTCCCCAATGGTACTGCTTCGTTCCCGCTCATGCTCCGCAGTGCCATCTGGCTCTCCGATTAGCTCAACAAAGCCGACTCTTAGGTTGGTGCCACCAACATCAATGCTCAAGAATTTGCCCTTCTCTTTCCCCGTGGGTAGAGCTGTGACGGGAGTGGCGAGGAAGTGTTCAGTCGAGGTTCTGGCGAGGTCCGAGTAGGTTTCTGAGAAGCGACGGGCCAGGTCGAGCAGCGTCTGGGGATTGATGAAGGAGGTAAACGCGTCAATGGCCGAGGACGCATCGCTTGAGGCCATTCTGAGATTATGCTAGGAGCGGGAAGACGGGGTGGGCAATAATGCAGGGCTGCGCGCATGGACCAAATATAGCGATGACTGGGGTGGAAGAGGCAGCCTCGCGGGCGCAGGCAAAGCAGGAACCGTATGTCTATGGAAACGGGGGGGTTAGAAGAGGAGCCGGCGAAGTGACTCGTTCATGGTGAGCGAGCGTAAGAAAAAACAAGCGGCAGCACGAGGATTGCGTGCCCTGTCCAAGGTGCGTCGAGTGGTTGTGAGGCAGGATGCCGTAAGTAGAGCCCCTCCGGCCTTGGGGTCCACCACCGTCGAACAGACGTGGACGCCGACGCCACACCACCGCAGCGCCACGGCGAATTGTTGTGCCGCCCTCGGCGTTTGCCGTCTCTTCAGGCACAGGACGGCGAGGGTGAGGAGGCTGGGCCTTGCATCCATCATCGTCGACTCGGTCCCGCGGATCGCCATATCAGTGCCCCAAGACGGCCGCCCGTCGACGCCTAGATTCGCCCCGGACCCTAGCTGATGGCGCTATCCACGACATCCACCGTCACCTCATCACATCACATCACATCGCATCGCATAACATAAGCTGGCGCCGCTGCAGCCACAGCCTCCCTCGCTAGTCTACTGCAACAACAGTCCAGCCCAGTACAAAAGCCCGCCGCACACTACCATGGAAGAGAAGACGCCTCTCGTCTCCAGCTACCCCCCGGCGGCTGGTGCACCCACCGCCGACGACACCATGGCTCCGCCCAGGTCCCGCACAAAGAGCCGCCTACACATGGCTATGGCGGTTCTGTTCGTCAGCTTGTTCTGGCTCGCGACGACGTGGACCTGCAATGCCGACCACGACCATGCCCACGATGTCGCAAAGGTGCCCATGGACGTCCACATCATGTCCAAGTGCCCGGACGCGCGCGAGTGCTTGAATAAGCTGGTGGTGCCGACCATGGCAAACGTGTCGGACAAGGTCGACTTCCGTCTGAGCATGATTGGAACGTATGTTTTGCGATTCCGTAACAAACACATGAGGTGCTGACCACCACGCAGCCTGACCGAAGACGACGGCGTCCTGTGCAAGCACGGCCAGACAGAGTGCCTCGGCGACATTGTTATGCTATGTGCTGCATCCTCGTACCCCGATCCCAAGCTCTACCTCGGATTCACAAACTGCCTCATCACCGACTATCCCGAGATACCAGCGCGATCGCTCATCGAAGACTGTGCCCTAGAACACGGCCTTGACTTTGATGTCCTCAACGAATGCATGAGCAAGGAAAATGGCGCATATGGCATGGGTCTACTGAGAGACAGCGCCAAGCATAGCAGTGATGTAGGCGTGACGACGAGCTGCACGGTCAGATTAAACGACAAGGTGAGGTGTGTAGTGGACGGGGGTGTGTTCGTCGATTGCCAAGGCGGAGATCAGCCTGAGGACTTGATCCGCGATATCGAGACACTCTATAAAGAGGCGCAGGGGTGGACATATTCTTGAGAAACAAGAGGGCACACATTTTGTCGTAATCTGCTTTTTGTTTGTTTCGATTCCTTCAGAGGCGTTTTGTTTGGAGTTTTGGTTGATCGGCAACCGGAAACTACTGATGATACCCAGCCCTGTAGCATACACATTCTCGCGCGACGTTGGGCATCTGACGACATTCATTCATATATACGTGCCAAACCCGCCCTTGACTCTTGATGTTGAAATGCCCCTCCAACGCGCCTGTCATGCAAGTCAAAGACGTAGTAGACAGATGCAAAATATAAAAAAAACGCCTTGCTAAATATACAAAAAAGGGTGGATAGACACTTCTCCCCCTTTTAGTGACGGATGGCCCCTCCTACCAATCTCATTGGAACTCGCCAAACTCGCCATCATCAAACCCCAAGTCTTCCGCCGTCTGCTTAGGCGGCAAACTAGCAGCATCAAACGTCTGTCTGCTCCGCCTCCTCTCCTCCTTGACACTCTTCGCACTCGGCGGAGGGGGCAAAAAAGCGCCTCCTGGCCCGCTTCCTGGCGGAGGCTTTATACTGAACAACGCATCCTGCTCGCTCTTCTGCGCACCATCACTCTTATCACTCTCATGACTCCGTGACCTCCGCCCCTTAAGTCCCCCCAAATTAATCGATATTGTTTCCCCGGCCTTGAGACTGAAATCGCGCTTTGCGTCTTCGGCGACAGCGTGTGATGAAGTTTTTGAGGCGCGCAGCGACGAGGAGGAAGAAGGTGTGGGATTTGCGTTTTTCTTGTCGAAGCCAAGTACACGCCGGGCGTCTTGCAGGGCAATAGAAAAGTCAAAGGCTTCGCTGCGCTCCTCGAAGCCCATGCCCAGCACCGCCTTGCGGCCCTCGCCCACGACAGTGATGGCGAAGAAGCGGCTGCTGTCGAGTGCTTGCTCGACTGTGCGCTCGCTGGTGTAGGGCGCCGCGGCGAAGAGATCCCCCGTTTTGGGGTCTTCTAGCAGAATAGTGGTGGTGACTTTTTCGTCTTCTTCGCCACCGCCCCCCTCCTCCTCTGATGTGCTCGGTATCGACGTCTCGACGATGCGTAACCGCGCGGTGAAGATCTGGAGCTGATTGTTGTTGGCGGTCCACGTAGACGCTTGGTAGCCTTTGGTCGTCGTCGCAGGCGGGATCTGGTATATGTGCACTTTGGGCGCGAGGTATAGGATGCGCTGGATCGCGGTTGAAGGCAACGGCGCGCCAGTCAGCGGATCGACGTTCATGATTGGGAGGAATGGGGTTTGGGAGTTGGGGCAAGGTGTTTGCAAGGACCGCTCTCCTTTAAGATGAATGCTTGAAACGTGTGGTCGAAAAGGAATTGTAGGTATCTCTTTTCTCTGCCTGTCCACTCTCTTGCTCTTAGTCTCTCTCTTTCAGACGTCTGGTGGTTGGGAAACAAAAGTTGCGAATATCGATATTGATGCCCAATAAGACTCGTAATTCTGCTGGAGGACCCTGGAAACGGCGTCGCGGGACTACGATCTTAGTGGGGTAACTGGTAAGGCTCCTTGCCCGCGAATCGCAAACTACCCAACAAGCACGAATGCAGATGGTCCAATAATCTGTGTAATCGAGTATGAGGTGGGCTTTCCGTCTCAGACGCTTCTTGGGAACCGGGCGTCATCTGAGGGCATTGGTGCACATGATTGCCTCTGGTGCTTTCTTCAGCGGTGATGCGCTGGCACTGCAGGGTCTCCGCGCCTTTGGACAAGACACCCCGCCCATTCATGTTCGTTGCGGGACGAATGCAGCCCAGGTATGGTGACTGTTTAGCGCTGCGGGACATGTCGAATCGTCGCTTGCTCTGCTCCCTGGGGACCGTCCGAGCTGCGTTCAGGCTTTGATATAGCACCATTTTTACTACAAAATCAAGATAGTGACCTGCAATATTAGACAAAAATAGCAGTAGCCATCTCGAACTTTTGTGGTAGCCCCACTATCACCGCTCCTTTCATTCACTGTGGACAGCCAAGTCGTTTCTTCGTAAAGCTTCTGATGGAGCAAATTCACCCCATTTCTGAGGTCAAGAAATAATCCGCGACCTACAAGGTCCAGCCCTGTTCAGAATTTGAAGTGAGGCGTCATGCCGTGTCGGTTGCAAATGCCAAGTATGTTCCATCTTGTATCTCAATAGTAATTCGTCATCTACTAGGTACAAATATTTACATGAAGGGCGAAAATGCTCCAGCTTAACCGTCTAGATATATGTGTAGCAGAAAGGTCCTCCCATCGTGCTCATCGTCTCAGCAATGGTAATGTCCTGGGGATAAGCATGGCCAAGCGTCATCTTGTCGGTGAGCTTAGTCGCGGGTGCAGTGGGGTCGGAGATGACAGTAGTTCCGTAGATAGCGTTGGTGCGCTCGGCGGGGTTGATGTTTTGCCAGGTCCACCAGACACGATCAATCTGTGAGTGGTGCAAGAAAAAATATGGGTCGCCTACCATACGTTAGTTAATCGCGAATGTGAGAGGATGATCGGCGAGAAAACGTACCAGGGGAAGTGAAAAAGTCAGAACCAGGGTCACCGCCAATCGTGAAGTGACCAGCTGTGTGCACGCCCATGAAGTTGTTGTCAAAAGCTGGGTCGCCGCCTTGCATGTCGGACCAGAAAGTCTTCATGTCAGGGCTGTTGAGCAGCTTGACAACCATTGCATCATTCGTCCACTGGCTGGATGTCCAAGACGAAATGTCACGTTTGAGACAGCGAGGGTTGTATCCCAGACCCACGTTAGGATCCGTGAAATTAGTAATTGGGTTGGGAGGCACGCAGAGCGAGTCAGAGAAGACAGGACCGAGGTTGACAGGCCAGTCCTTGAAGGGACCAGAGGATACGCAGCCTCCACCGTTGCCCTTGGGAATCTTGATCTTAGGCTCAGCGTTGGTGGGAATTCCATAGAAGGTTTGGTTGGAGCATCCAGCAACACCGTTGCCACCCAGGGACAACTCAGAGCCGTCCAGAGCAGGGCTCTTCATAGGATCGTCTGCCCATCGGGGCCAGTTGTAGTACGGGTGGTAGCCCTTGTAGCCACACTCGTTTCGCAATGTCTGTTCGTAGGCCCAGGTGTAGTAGCGGTGCCATGGAAGGAAGTTTCCAGTGTTGTGGACAGAGAACGTCTGCTTGATATGGGCAGCGACAAAATCGTCATAGCGGTTCTGGCAGCCTGGGCACTCAGACTTGGGTGTCTTTGGAGGTTTCTTTGACATGCACTGAACGGCCTCGATATAGTTCTTCTTCTCGGACTTGGTAAAGGTCGCCCTATGTAGGTCAGCTCATGGCTTCTGGTATTTTTCTGGGATACACACCATTCCTTGCGAACTACAATATTTAGGGGGTTGCATTTCTTGAACTGGTCATTCTTCTGTGTAGCCTGGTAAATTTGCTGGTTGATGGCAGCAATTCCGGCATACACATCAGCCTGGAGAACCTTTCCTCCAAGGATATTTGGTGAAACATTCTGCCTTTTGTCAAACGAGACAGCGGGAGAAGATTCTTCGAAGGCGGGAATGGCGCTGGCTAGTGCCGCAGGTGCAAGCCAAAGGAGTGCAGCTGTACGCATGGTCGCGTTTCAAACCGGGTAAAGCTGGATATTTGACGACTTGGAGGGCCTCAGAGGATGAAAGGACTGATCGACTAAAACTGTCCGCAGCTTTGAATATGAGTTCGGACAAAAGGCCTGCACGAGCCAGCTATTATTGAATTATATTATAATGTGAGAGAGGCGCAAACAAAATGTGATGAAGCCCTGCCCAAAGATGCAAGGCTGGACAAGGCCTTCAAATACCCCAGGACGCAACCAACACCTTCCTGCATCTAGTCTAACCAGAGCAGTGGAACACCCAAAATACCAATGCTGGCTTGCTTTCGGACCCAAAAACTCGGCCTGTTGATTCCGGGTAGGTCTCGAGTCAGTAAAGGCATTGCTAGAGCTTATGGTAGACTGAAGTTTTATTCGCCCACGTTCCTCGAATGGCTGAAAATAGGTCTAAAATCTCTCTTGCGTTTTGTCTGGCAAGCCACTATGACCAAAACAGACCCCGAATGCCGACTTTGCGTCGCAGGATGCATAGAGGCTTTTTCTAAACTCCGCAAGCCATGGATCTGCCTGAATCTCGCCCCATTTCGAGCCCCGAGAAAAAGGCATTGAGGCTGCAAATGAGTATAGGGTGCAGGAGTGGATTCTGGAAGCCTCGGCGACAGGTCTATGGAGAAGACAGGCGATGGATAGGCTAGGAATACTAAGGATCCTTCACCAGCCGCAGCATGGAACTGTTTCCGAGCCGTGTGGCGGCTGGCTCCACGTCCATGCATGCCTGCATTCACTCTTTTTCTGTTTAGCCGGTCGCATCGTGCAAAGCTTAGACGCGGGACGGACGGGAAGAAATTGAGATATGTGGTGCCTGAGGATTCTGCCTGCTTTATTCTGCATATACTCCGATAGGCGCGCATTTCAGGCACTGAGACGAATCCAGAATTTGACGCGCGACTTCTCTCTCGTCATGCCTGGCTACGACATTGTAAACTAAGAGAAACAAGAGGGGGTCAGTGGCAAAAGGGCTGGAACGATGAACGGGAGGGGAGAAGTATTGTATGTAAGGCGGCCCGCATGAGCATGCTACCGGCGCATAGCCAATTGCCATACTGCGGGTGATTTCAAGCGCCGGTCCCCTCCGCGGAACCGGCCACCATTCGCCTGGGCCATTAGCGCCTTGTCATTCGACAACCACATCCCATCAGTTCATCTCGCAAGCGAAGACCTGCATCGTCCGCAGCAACAGTCGGACATTGCTGAACCCACTTGCCTGCATGCCGAATTGCTCAGACACGTGTTGCAATGTTGGTCACGCCATAACTCACCACATTGGTGCATGGGAGTACAACCGCAGTGCCACCAGTGCCTTCGCTGGGCCCACGAGGCAAACATACCCAGTTCTTGGATAGAGAAAGACCGTGAAAATTGAGATCTGGAGATCCTTCCCCTTCCATTTAGGAGCAATTGAGACTTTTCTTTGGCCAGGGTGCTTGTCCGGGACTGCTTGCAAAGTCCATCTCATGTGGAGTACTTCAATCTCGACTTCAGTTTTCAGGAAAACTTTGCTACACAGTACTTCAGAAAGGGGAAACAGCTGCGAGCCTGCGTGATTCCCTAAAGAGGAATGTCGCCAACACTCCAAAGTGCCTAAACACAGAGCGATAGAGCCTAGATAGCTTTTTGCTCTGGATGAAGATATGCTTCCCCAACTTGGACTCCCAATGTTGCTCCGGGTAATCCGAAAGAAGCACGTTCCATTTGACTCACAGTGATAATACCCTGGATCACTGATCTTGTAATTGGTATTCGTCGCGTTGTGGATGTAAGACGGTGTCTCGGCCAGTACGTGCACAATGCTACAGTTTTGCATCTTCAAGTGACGAGGAGGAGAAATAAAAGGACTCTGTCTTGATTCTCGATCTGTAGCAGCTAAGTGGCAGGTCTGGGGATTAGGGATTAAACGTCACAATCCTATCGGCACTGCAGACATGATTGGGCACGCAGCCCGCCACTCGGGCTGTTCTCCTGTTGCACAACACAGCCGAGCCGTCGCGTCGACATTAAAACCATGTGCCGTGCATATACGGAGAAGCAGGTGTTAGCCCGGACCAATGCCAATCGAGATGTGGTCGTTTACTGTACTGCACCATCTTTACAGCCTGCGCATGCCCGCCTGCTACTTTCAGACAGGCGGTCATGAGGTGCCTTTAGTCAAAGCCCAACAAACCAGACATATTTCTTCTTTACTATCTACTGACTTGCCGTTGTTGTTTCCATTTACGCCTGTACGAATTCCAACATGGCCTTCCATTCTCTTGTTACGAGACAAGGATTTGGGCCGCCTGCTTCGCCGCCGCGGTCACCGGAGTACCTGGCAGAGAACCAGGCATCCAGGCTGATAGCTGTAGAGGCTTCTTTGTTCGGTTTGTCGAGTGCTGCGGTACTCCTACGGTTCTATGTACGGATATTCATGCTGAAAACGTTTGGTTGGGATGGTATGTTAATGCCACTGTACAAGACTTGTCGAAGGTTACTAATGTACTCCTGCAACAGACATTATGATGGCGATTGCATTTGTTAGTCTACAATGTTCTATGGGATAAACTCCACCTTGACTGAACTAACTGCTAACATTAGCATCTATAGAGTATAAGTTCAACGACACTGGCTTTGTTCCTGAAAGTCATCAGCCTTGGACTGGGAAAGCATGCCGAAGCGTTTCCGCCTGAGAACGTCTTCCCTTTCTTCAAATATATGTATTTTTACTCCATCCTCATCATCGCCGCATACAGCTTGATCAAGTTGTCAATCGGCTTCTTCTTGCTGCGATTAGCAGACCGGACAAAGTGGAGACCATTCTTGATTGGAATGTTGAGTAAGTAGAGGCTGCCAAAAAAAGTCCTAGTCTGATGTGACGGTGACTGACAAGTCCAGTATTTCTTATCGTCTTCACCATTGGCTCGACGTTTGCCATCATCTTCCAATGTATCCCTGTACAAGCAGGATATGACTTTACTTTGCGTCCACCTATGGGGTTTGTACCTCTGCAAGCCTGATTATGGTCCGTTTTGAACAAACTGACATGTGTAGAAACGCCAAATGCTACGACGCGACAATCTTCAAGAACGTGGGTGTCTTCAACTCCTGCATCAACATCGCAACGGACCTGCTGTTCGCCCTGATACCCATCCCCATGGTCTGGAAACTCCAAGTGACTATTCAAACGCGTATTGGTCTCGCAACCATCCTGGGTCTCGGTCTATTCGCGTCTGCCGTAGCCATATACAAAACACCGATGCAAGCCAACTTCTTCAAAATCCAAGATTGGTCCGGGGAAGGAGCGTGGTACTACATCTGGCAACAGTAAGTCCATCCACAGAAGACCATTCGCTGTCTCAAAAAGCCCAAGCTAAAGTACACAACAGGGTAGAAATGCACGTAGGCATCATCGCCGCCTGCCTCCCCACCATGAAACCCCTTTTCGCAAACTTCTTCGGCCAAGTCCGTTCCATTGCGACACGAGGTCGAACAGGCGGCTCCACCGGCCTCAACAGCGCCCCGTTTCGCTCAAATGGGTACGTGAAACAAAGCGAGCAGCATACCGAGAACAGCTTCGTCATGAAGAAGATGAGCGACAGCGGCAGCCACTCGACAGCACGCGACCCGTACGCCGAAGACTTGGTATTAGCCAAGGACACGTACACTGTCGAAGCTGGCAGAGGTAAATCAAACTTTAGCAGGATGGAAAGTCAGGCTCGCGAAAGCGATGAGAGCATCGAGAGTTTCCATGTGGGATGTGCGAATAGAAGGACTGTTCCGCGAGGCTTGACAATCGTCAAGACTACCGAGGTGGCTATCAGTCGATGAGAAGGCATGAAGCGAGACTTTTGATATTTATGTTCTTATTTTGTTAATTTTTTTCTATGCGGAAAGAGATACCCTTCAAAAAGTCACGGATTACTGGGATACTTGAGTATCTGATGAATGTAGCCACAATGTAGTTGTCATTTCCGTACAGCCCAAAATCTATGGACAAACCGAAAATTGTAGATTCTATCGTCTATCGTGTAAATCATGTCTATCGTTCTTCTTGATATCTTTCAAGATGCTGCCCCGTCTATCGCAACCGCATGCAAAAGAAGTTGGTTCTCCTCCGCCGGCACATACGGCCCGCTCACCCGCGCCCGCGGCCACCCTGCAGGTCCTGAGCAGCGTTGAGACATTGGGGAGGATTCGGCATTTGCTGCGCCGCAGCATGGACGCCTTTCCAACAGCGAAGTGTTTTACCGCCCCAGGGTCAAAATTCCCGGGGTTTTCCCCATCTAGTTCTTGAGGCCGGCCTCGCCCTTCTTGTAGGCTTCGTAGCCTTCCTTGGCAGCCGCTTGGACCGTTGTCTTTCCCTCGACAATGCTCTTGCACTTGGCCAGGATGTCGGACCAATCCGCAAAGACGGTAAAGGGGACGTCTTCACGCGCGCAGTAGCTAATCAAGTCATGCCCCTTCTTAGCGAAAAGGAGATCTGTCTCCCGCGCAGCAGACAAGTCGGACACACCGTCGCCAGCATAGAACATGGTTGGGCGAATGCCCTCGGGCAGCGATGAATACTTGCGCAGCTCGATGGACTTGTCGTGGCCGAAGCCAGAGTCTGGGTGCCTGAAGAGAATCTGCCAGCCGCCCTCGTCGTTGATGCTCTTGCCTTCGCGTGCGCCGACATAGTTGCCGAGAACCTGCATCTTACTTGCACTTGGTCCGACGAGCTTCTCCAGCAGCGCGCGGATGATGGGCTCCATACCCGAACTCAGCACTACGACGGGGATGTTATTCTCTAGCGACCACTCGAAGAAAGCCTTGAAGCCTGGGTCCAGCCGGATGTTGTCGACCAGGTACTGGATGCACTGATCATAGGGCTTTGTGACGCTGTCCATCATGTCGCGGAACGAGTCGCGGAAGGTGATTTCATTGTTGAGACAAGCAATGTTGCCGGCGCGGCGCTTCGCTTGGCCGTAGCCAATGTTGTCGGTCATGAAGTCATTCGAGTCCTGGAGGGTGATTGTGCCATCAAAGTCGGTGAAGAAGATGAACTGCGCCGCGGTGTTAGTACGTCTCATGTTGAATGAATGGGTGATGACGTTACCTTGGGGTCGCTCTTCATAGCGGGCAGCTCAGCCAAGTCGATAGAACCCATCTTGAATGTCTGGAAAAAGTGAATGTTTTGGGAAGAAAAGAAAGTCGGGAGGCTCCGATCGAGGGATATCTAGAGTACTCGCACGTCTAAAAGTTGGAGGGGCACTAGGTAAGCCCTGAATCGGCAACCCGGCATGGCGAGGGGAGCAGCCAGTGAGGGCGGTGCGGCGACCCCACGCCGCTTGGCATGTCAGAGCGCTTCGGAGGTCCGCAGGCGGAGCTTTTTCGTCATTCGTCGTCCCGTCCCTTCGCTCTTGATGTGAGGGAAGAGACAGCAATGAGGCCACTGCTTCAGCATGCTTCCCGTGAGCTGGCTGCTAACAATATAGCGCCTTCGCTGAGGCTTTTCAGCCGCCGTGCCGGCAGCGCGTCGTCGTCATGTCTGGCCTGCCAGCATCGCCCAGTCTTTGGTGGTGCGTCGAGGTGGGATGCCCGGCTACCATTGAGCGTCGACGTAGGGACGAAATGGCCGCGACAGGCCTTCTCGAGCTCGGCGAGATGGAGAGAAGAAGGAGGAAAGCCATCGAGACCATCTGATCCCATCCCAATGCCACCGCCCGCAGCACAATCGCAGCCCACACCCCAACTACGACCCAACGTTTCCGCAGCCCCGCCATCACCCGAAGACCAAGAACGATTGCAGAGGAGGTTGAATGCATTGCTCGAAGACCAGATAGCCATCCAAAGAGCAGCGGAGAGTTCAGTAGCAGCACTGAAAGAACCACCAGCTACCGAAGCTCCCAAACCTCAGCCTCCACCGCCAGAACCAGAACCACCCAAGAAAGACGAGTCCCAAGATACCATAGCCCGTGTGCCCGACGAACAGCTGCCCTCTCACCGCGAGAGGCAGAGATGGAGTCTTCTGAAGCGCTTTTCCGATGCCATGGACGAGCTGCTGCCCAAGCTTGCCGTAGTCACACAGAAGGTCAACACATACACGGGAACCGATTACTCTGGGGTCGAAGCTCTGCGGAGAGAAATCAAAGAGCAGGGTATGTAATTTTTGAACCCTCTTGCGAGACCAGCTCTAACCTTTTAGCAGAAAAGCTCGTAAAAGCCCGCCGTCTAGCCATCGATTCTGCTAAACAAGCCCTCGACACTGCCCTCGCCCATCAGGCCACGTCCCAAAAAGAAGTCGTTGCCCTGCTTGAACGAAAACACTCTTGGTCCAATGGTGATCTGGAACGCTATATGGCTCTTATTCGATCTGAGCATCTCAACGACCAAGCCGTCCGAGAGGCAAAGGATGCTGTTGCAAACGCCGAGAGTGCTTTGGAAGATGCACGCGCACAGCTCGAAAAGCGGGAGCGTGCTCAGTACCACGAGGAGCAGATTTGGAGCGACACGATCCGCAGGAACAGTACCTGGGTCACCTTTGGACTAATGGGCGTCAACATCTTCTTGCTGTTGCTTAGTCTGGCAGTCCTGGAGCCCTGGCGAAGAAAGCGGATGGTCAAGGAGATCAAGAATGCATTAGAAGCCCAGCAGAAGATTGCCTCAGAAGCCGCGTCTGTTGCCGCTGCTGCCGCTGCCGCAGCGCCTGCTCCTAGCAGCCAGGTATTTGCGCCCATGGGTAAGGATATTGATAGGGTCGTTGAGCCTGCTGGCCCGCCCACAACAACTGCTGCGCCAGCTGTAGTCGAAGAAACTGTCGAGGAGTCACCTACACAAGGGAACGGTATCTTAGAACCCGCAGAGATAGAGGTGGTTCCTGAAGCTGTTACTGAGGTTGCTGCTGAGCCAATTTCTGACCCTGCGATGCCCGAAATAGCGAAACTCACTCCAGAAGAAGAGGCTTTGACACCCGATGAGAAGGTCACTGTGGCTAAGGAGGCTGCTCCGTCTTCCCGTCCTTACAATAAGCTGGAGACGTGGCAGGAGAAGGCACAATACATTGCCAATGACCTGCTCAGCGAGCGGGTTATTTCGATGCGAAGAATCGACTACACGACTGCTGTTCTGCAAGGGGCTGCGGCAGGTGCAGTCATTACTGCTACTTTGATTGCTATGCTGAGACCTAACTGAGCGTTTGATCTAGTTCTATGTTTTGCTGTAGAAGAACACGACTGTTTTAGCGCATGTACAATAGAGTCCGTGTATAATAGATTTCCCGCCACGTAAACCCGCTGATCGGTCATGTTTGAGGAGTGGCTGCAATGATTGGTACCAATCTGGTGTGTTGTTTTGCTCAATTCCCTACTCTCAGAACAAAAATGTGCCTTGGCTGGGCGAGTGTGTGAGATCCGGAGCAATGGAGCGTGCTACAGCTCTCAACTGTAAGCACATTGGTCCTCCATATTATGGAGAACGAGTTAAGGCCGAAGTCCAACATACAGGGCCGGTCTTGCGGTTTCGATGTGCTCGTATCCGCTATGTCGTTCCGTCCATGGCAGGTTGCTTTCAGACAGGATGGATGCCCAAGTCCGGAAGACCGTATCTACTCACTCATATCATCGCTGTCGCTTCCGTCATCGACAGCAGCAAGCACCTGTGTCTCTGCTCTACGCTCTTTATCCACCGCCTTCTCCACACTCTGCACCATTGGCAACTGTCCTGCGCCATCCCAAGCCCTTGCTCTCTTGACAATCTCCTGTGACTGGCGTATAACCTCTTCCTCGGCCTTCCTGATCGTACCGCTGACTCTAGCCACCCTTATGACGACGGGTATGTCGACGGGCCGTGGAAGGTGCGTCGTGTATGTGAGGGCTGCCCAGACCATTTCGTAGTGGTCGCGCGGACACCGGATTATGGCTGTACTGGTTGAAGGGGAGTAATAGTTCACTGCGCAGGAAGGCATCAGTCACATATTCCAGGAAATTATATTCGTGCATGTAAAGAACGGCATTTACCTTTCAGCCCAGAGGATATCATGCCCGAGCCATAATCGCCAAATAGCTCTTCGACTCCATCTCGTATCATGCGCACAATGAAACCTTGCTTGAGCGCATCCGGCGTGGGCGAATGGATCTGGACTAGGTCTGGAAGTACGGATTTGCTCTTCGTCGTGGGCTCTGGATACAGGAAATTGACTACGAGGTAGCGGTGCTTGACGCGAACCATGGTGGCTCAATGCGCTGGGTGATTGGTGGTGAAGCGTGCGCAAAAGAATTGTGGGACAGAAGCAACTGAGACTACGACTCTTGCATGCGCACAGACGAAGCGACTCCGCGCGTATATCGCTTGCGAAAGGGTGGATATTATCTCTACCGCTGCTATTAAGACGGCCGAGTCTATATCAAAAAATAAAGAATCCAGAACGCGATTTGGTCGCATGCATTAGCTAGCGCATAGCCGGTCGGGTTCGTCTTGGCCTATGACGCACATGGTTAGCACATCCCCAGCTTTTAGCGCCTTGTCCTTGCGCAGTACCAGCATTCAACATCCTGTAACCTGCGACAACGATCCAGACCCGCATCCACCAGCATAACTGATACCCCCAACTCTCACAAAGACTCGAATCGCGTACAGAATCGCCCTTGACGCCACCCAACAAGAAGTTATAGTAGATCCGACTCTCTCTCTATCTCTCTCTCTCTCTCTCTACCAAGCGCAGTCTTGTCACCCACTCCACCACTCCCCGAAACACCCGTCCACAATGGCGTCCTCATCCTCCTCCACGCCGCTGCTATAGTACGTCCTCACTCCATCCTCCCTGCCCTCCGAATCAAACGCAGAAAACGCTAACCAGCTCCAGCGCCTGCATCGCACATAACACGACGGTACTCACCGAACACACAGCATCCGCCTCGTCCAACGCCTCGTCTCTCGTCTCCCTCGTCCTCCCCCGCCTCACACACGACAAATCCGCACACAAAACCATCGACCAGTCCAAATTCTTCATCCACTGCCTCATCAAGTCACCCTCTGACTTCGCCTCCTCGCACCCCAGCGCCACGGCCAGCGGCCTCACGTTCCTCGTCATCGCCGAGCGCGAGCTAGGCCAGCGCATCCCCTTCGGCTTCCTCGCGACGCTCGAGAAGCGCTTCTTCGCAGACTTTCCCCCCGAAGACACCGATTTCGCGGACCTGCCGCCGTACGGGTGCGCGAGCTTTAATGGCGCGTTGAAGAGGCTTATGCTGGAGCAAGGGGGCACGCAGGCTGGGCAGCAGGATGCGCTGAGGACGGCGCAGAGGGAGATTGAAGGCGTGAGGGAGATTATGACGGAGAATATTGAGCGCGTGCTCGAGAGGGGCGAGCATATGAGTGTCTTGGTGGATAAGACGGGCAGGCTGGGCGAGAATGCGAGGGACTTTAGGGTCAGGAGTCGCACGCTCAAGCGGAGGATGTGGTGGAAGAATGTCAAGCTCATGGTGCTGCTGACGCTCGTCGTCATCTTTTTGATCTATCTGTTTGTCGGGTTTGGATGCGGGCTACCTGGTATGTTTGACTTCCTCTCGTTCGCCGACGACTATCAGAAACGATACTAACTATCACTAGGCTGGAGCCGATGCTTGCGTCACTAAACGTCCTTTTCCTTTCTATTCCTCTCTCTCTCTCTCACAAACCAATAAAATGTAAATCACATCTCTCAAGCGTAAACGAAATCTTTTGAAAGGAGGATGATGGGAAATGACGTAGACAACGTTTTTGTTGCCGCCTACGTCAAACACGCTCCAAGGCGTGTACACATTGTATTCTTCATTGTAGACGTTACGACTGGCAAGGCGTCTGGCGTCTGGTGTCTTGAATCCTTTTATTCCTCCCTTTCAATGCCATCCGTAGTAGTCTTCCAAATCGACTACTCCATAATGTTTTTCCCAGCCAGAGGGAGAGGAAAAAAAACGCCGCCCAAATGCAGATCCCTTCCCTATCATAACCTGATTTTCGGTTTCCCCCTCTTCCCAAGGAAAAAATATACGCGCCTAAGATATGCCATCCATCCCAACCGAGCTAAACCCGCCCCACCCAAACCTAACGATCCCCAACCCAAAACCAAAACGCCAGCAAAAAAAAAGAAAAAAACAGACTGAAATAAAACTGAAATAGCTCCCCCCCTACCCTGATAATAGTAATCATACATCATATATATACCCTTATACCGTGTTTCACAAACTCCGTGGAAATGCTTTTGAGTAATGTCTATCTATGGTTTGTGTGTGTCTACCCCGGAACCATGGAATAGACTCGAAAAAAAGGAAGAAAATAACAGCGGAAAGGAAACTTTTTTCTGGTTTTGTTCGTATTCGTGGAAAAACACCGCCAAACGCCTGCCATGAAGTCATACACATTACTGTGCATCTACGGTGCCATGACCATAGCGAGCAGTGCCATGCGGGTATACAGTCCATATCTCATCTGTGTACATGTTAGCATACAGCTTTCCCAGCTGTACAATCCGAGACGTACCTGTCTGAAGTATGCCGCCCTCGGGTCAAAGTCCACCTCTTCGTTGATCTCATTGTTCCTGGGCAGTGGGTGCATGACAACCATGTTCTCCTTGGCTCCCTTCAGCAACTTGTTGTCAATAACAAATGCGTCCTTGACAGCCTCGTAGCTCGCCAGATCGGGGAAGCGCTCCTTCTGCACACGAGTGCAGTAAATGACATCTGAAGAAGCGACAATGTCTTCGGAGAGCTGGTTGGAAACCTTGTTGAGTTGACCTCGGGCCTTGAGGGCATTGGTCACACCCGAAGGCATAACGAGGGACTCAGGAGAGACGAGGTTGATGGTGACGTCGTAGTGAGAAAGAAGCTCGCAGAGGGAGTGGACGGTGCGGCCGTACTTGAGATCACCAACAAAGGTGATGTTGAGGCCGTTGACAGTTCCAAGCTCCTCTCGGATGGTGAAGATGTCGAGGAGAGCCTGAGTCGGGTGCTCGCGGCTTCCGTTGCCGGCGTTGATGATCGGAACATCGGAGAACTTGGTGGCAATGTCAATGGATTCCTCAGATGGGTGGCGGAGGACAATGGCGTCGCCATAGCAGCCCAAGGTGCGGATGGTGTCCGCAATGGACTCGCCCTTCTGGGTAGAGGAGACAGACTCGTTGACAACGACGACCTCACCACCTAGGCGCTTCATGGCAGCATCGAAAGAGGCCGACGTCCTGGTTGATGGCTCACAGAACATAGTGCAAAGCACACGGCCCTTGAGGATGTCGAGGCAGCCCTGTCGCTGAGTACCCAGACGCATCTCCTGGGCAATGGTGAACAGAAGATGGAGATCGGCTCGGGTGAACTGCTTGACAGACGTAATGTGCTCACGCTTGAACGGCGACCTTGCGAGGAGCTGCGAGAGAGACAATGAGCCATTGAGGTTGGACAAGGCTCCAGAAGTCTGGTCGTGAGATCCAGGAGCAACAGTAAAGTCCTGGAAATCTACCTTGCTGACCTCCATGTCGTAGTGGCGGGAGAGAGCCTCGATGAGCAGCTTGGCGTTCTTGACGTTGGTGACCAAAGGAGTCTGGTAGTCGACGGCCATACGGCGCGTCTGGTAACCCCTACTCATGTAGTTGGCAGGTCTGCGGAAGCGGTTGCTCGATGGCAAGTTGATGTAGAGATCGATGAGGTTGTTGGACAAGTGCTGTGTGAGCGAGTACTCCTGCTTCTGTTCGTCGTGCTCGCCGCTGGAAAGGACTTCCAAGAACTTGACTGGAATGCCGTGCTCTTGAATGTAGTCAGCAGTTCCGGCGGTAGCGAAGAGGTTGAAGCCCATCTTGTGCAGACGCTCGATTGATGGAAGCATCTCTAGCTTGTCCTTGAAAGAACCAATGGACAGCAGAATGTTCTTCTTTGGCAGCTTGAAGCCAGTAGCAATGAGACCCTTGATATAGGCCTCGTACTTGGTACGACCAAAGCAAGCAACTTCACCAGTCGAAGCCATCTCCACACCGAGAACAGGGTCGGCGCCAGAAAGACGAGAGAAGGAGAACTGAGGAACCTTGACACCGACGTACTCGGCGGGAACGTTGACCGGTGGGTACTCGGTAACAGGCAGGCCGGCCATAGCCTTGGTAGCCATCTCAATCAGGTCGACGCCCATGACCTTGGAGACGAAGGGGAAAGATCGCGAGGCGCGTACATTGCACTCGATGACCTTGATCTCGTTGTCCTTGGCGATGAACTGGATATTGTATGGTCCGGTGATGTTGAGAGCGGCTCCGATCTTGCGAGTAGCATCTTCGATCTGCCTCACAGTTTCGGGGTCGAGATCCTGAGGAGGCAGGATCAAAGTGGCATCACCGGAGTGGACACCGGCGTTCTCGACGTGCTCAGAGATGAAGTGTCCAATCATGGTACCATTGTTGGCGACGGCGTCCATCTCAATCTCCTTGGCGTTCTCGATGTACTTGGTGATGACGACGGGATGTTCCTTAGACACATCTGCCGCCTGGTTCAAGTAGTTGGCCAGGTCGTGCTTGGAGTAGACAGTGTTCATAGCCGCACCGGACAAGACATAGGAAGGACGGACCAGGACGGGGTAAGATACGCGCTCGCAGAACTCAGTCGCCTCCTCAATGCTCGTCAACTCCTTCCAGGCAGGCTGGTCGACGTTGATACGGTCAAGCATACGAGAGAACTTGTATCTGTTCTCTGCCGTGTCGATCATCTCTGGTGAAGTACCGAGAATCTTGACGTTCATGCGGTGCAGTGGCAGAGCAATGTTGTTTGAGGTCTGACCACCCATGCTTACAACCACACCGCTCGAGTTCTCGATGGTGTAAATGTCGAGTACGGTTTCCAGCGAGATGCACTCGAAGTAGAGGCGGTCCGCTTCGTCGTAATCAGTGGACACAGTCTCGGGGTTGTAGTTCAACATGACCGTCTTGAAGCCCTGCTGTCTCAGTGTGCGAATGGCACGAACAGAGCACCAGTCGAACTCGACAGAGGATCCGATACGGTACACACCAGAACCGAGCACCATGATACCCTTGTCGTTGAAGTTAACGTCGTGCTCCGTGCCGTTGTATGTGAGATAAAGATAGTTCGTAACGGCAGGGAACTCGGCGGCGACGGTATCGATCTGCTTGACAACAGGGAAAATGCCAGCATCGACACGAACACGACGCACAGCAAGCTCGTTGGATGCCCAGAACTTGGCGAGCTGACGATCAGAGAAACCAAGCTGCTTGGCCTTCTTGATCAGGGGCTTGGTAATGCTGACCGTGTCGTAGTTTGCCATGAGCTTCTCGAAGTCGCTAAGAGACTTGAGGCGGCTGAGGAACCACTTGTCGATCTTGGTCATCTCCCAGATCTTGTCGACGCTGTAGCCAGCCTTCATAGCATTGGCGATGGCGAAGAGTCGCTGGTCGGAAGGTGTCTGCAGCTCCTGGTCAATCTCCATCAAGGCCGGCGTCTCGTTGAAACCCAGGTTGCTGGGGTCAATCTCGCGAATGGCCTTTTGCAGGGCCTCTTCGAATGTCCGGCCAATGCTCATGACCTCTCCGACACTCTTCATAGATGAGCCAAGAAGAGTGGAGACGCGGGTGAACTTCTTCAAGTCCCAGCGGGGGATCTTGACTACAACGTAATCAAGGGATGGCTCGAAGCAGGCGCATGTAGAGCGTGTGACTGAGTTGGAGATCTCGTTGAGAGGAATGTTGAGACCAAGCTTGGCTGCGACGAAAGCAAGGGGATATCCAGTGGCCTTGGAAGCAAGAGCGGAAGAACGCGAAAGACGAGCGTTGACCTCGATAATGCAGTATTCCTTAGAGAAGGGGTTGAGGGCATACTGGATGTTGCATTCACCAACAACGCCAAGATGACGGATGACATTGACGGCGGTCGTCCGGAGCATGTTGTAATCAGCATCCGAAAGGGTCTGCGAAGGCGCAACGACAATGGAGTCTCCCGTGTGGATACCGAGAGGGTCAAAGTTCTCCATGTTACAAACTGTGATGCAGTTGTCCCGGGAGTCACGGACGACCTCGTACTCGATTTCCTTCCATCCCTTCATACTGCGCTCAATGAGCACCTGGGGACTGGCGGCAAAAGCCTTGTTGCAGAGATCGAGAAGCTGTTGCTCGTTCTCGGCAAAACCACTTCCAAGTCCACCGAGAGCGTAAGCAGCTCGGACAATGACTGGGAAGCCAATGTCCTTGACGGCGCGCATGGCCTCCTCGACGTTGTTAGCGGAGGCAGACTTGGCGCACTTCTCGCCAATCGACTCCATGCTACGGGCGAAGAGCTCTCGGTCCTCGGTAGTGATGATGGTGTCGATGGGGGTACCAAGGACCTTGACACCAAGACCCTCAAACTCATCCTTGAGCTGGATACCGACCTGGAGGGCGGTCTGACCACCAAAGGTTACGTAGATACCATCAGGGCGCTCCTTCTGGATGACCTTGCGGACGAAATCTGCGTTGACGGGCAAGAAGTAAACCTTGTCGGCCAGGCCCTTTGAGGTTTGGATGGTGGCGATGTTGGGGTTGATCAAGATGGTGTAGATGCCTTCTTCCTTGAGCGCCTTGATAGCCTGGCTACCAGAGTAGTCAAACTCTCCAGCCTGTCCAATGCTCAGACCTCCACTTCCGAGGACAAGCACCTTCTTGACGTCCACCCTGGGGGCAAGCTTCCGGTTCTCCTCGAAAGTGCCGCCGGGGAACTCGACTGGCTGTGACATGACCTCAGGCGACGCCATGGCCTTTTGGATGGTGTTGATGAAGACGTCGAACAGGTACTCGGTGTCGCGGGGACCAGGTGTGTGCTCAGGGTGGAACTGAACACTGAAGTATGGCTTGTGCTGGTGGCGGATACCCTCGTTGCTGCCATCGTTTGCGTTGACGAACAGCTCCTCCCAGCCGCTGGGGAGGGTCTTGGAGTCGACGGCATATCCGTGGTTCTGTGATGTGATGTGGCACTTGCCAGTGAGCAAGCTTGTGCAAGGGATGTTGGCACCACGGTTACCAAACTTCATCTTGATTGTGCTGGCGCCGGCTGCACGGGCAAGCAACTGGTGACCAAGACAGATACCGAAGATGGGTGTGCGGGCCTCGTCCATGGCGGCCTTGATGTTCTTGACGGTAGCCTCCATCATGGCTGGGTCACCGGGACCGTTGGAGATGAAGAGACCATCGTAGTCCTTGCCGGCAAGCTTGGGGAAGTCGTAGTCCCAGGGGACCTGTAGAACTTCGACTCCCCTTCGCACCAGACATCTCAATTGGTTGTATTTGAGACCTACGTCGACGGTGACGACACGGACAGGGCGGCCCGAAGGGTGCTTGAGCGCAGTGGCGGGATCAGGCGAGTAGAGTTTGGGCTCCTTGATGGAAACTATTTCATGTTAGGAGGGGTGCTTTTTTTTTCAGGTTTCGTCTCGCATACCTTCAGCGACCAGATTCTTCTTGTTGGGGTCGACCCAGTCAATCTGCTCGAAGCTGCCCCTCCAGTCGGCCTCGCCTTCAGTGACAACAGCCGAGGGCACTGGGCCAGTCCTCTGCAGAAGACGGCCCAGCATGCTTCCCTCCTCTCGGATTCGCTTGGTCAGCGCTCGCGTGTCAACGCCTGTGATGGCGGGCACGCCCTGCTCCTTGAGCCATGCACCCAGCGAAGAGGTGGCCAAGTGGTGGGAGTATTCCTCTCCAGCGTAGGTAGCGACGACCAATCCAGCAATGTGAATCTCTTTGGACTCAAAGTGCTCTGGAACGTCCTTGAGCAGGCTGTCCATGTCCTCTCGCGAGGGCACGCCATAGTTGCCGACGAGAGGGAATGTGATGACGAGGATCTGGCCTCTGTAGGAGGGGTCTGTTATGGACTCGGGGTAACCGACCATGCCAGTCTGGAAGACAAGCTCGCCAGAAATGCTCTTGTCGGCACCGAAGCTTTGTCCAAAGCAGACGTAGCCATCTTGAAGCTCGAGAGCCAGGTTGTGGCTCTGGTCGGGCAGAGGGGCCATAATTGAGGAAACAAGAGACAGCTCTAGGGCTATGGAACCCTTGGGATGCGAGACTGCCAGACAATTTGGTGGGGGAGAAGAGTTCTTGAAGCGTCGACAGAAAAGAAAAAAAAAGTTTCGGAGCCTCACTGTAGTGGAAACGAGAAGGGCTTAGCTGCAGGTGTATGGCGGGGTTGATTGGTCTGCCCCACCACAGCGAATGACGAGGCTTTGTGTATGGCCGAGCCTGTCTATCTGGACCGAATGCAGCATAGAATCTTTCGGCTTGACGCAACCACCTGCTCAAAGGCTGAGAGATGTGTTGAGGGATGTTGTTTTTGGACTAGTGTGTGTGCGCATGTTGGGAATTCTACAGAGCCTACAGCGTGCGCCTGCCCACGGAGAGCCAGTAGGCGGGGCCCCTCGAGTTGCACATAGTACGACAACAGTGACTCGATGCTATCTACACGAACCAGGTGCTCGGCGGTATTCAGGGCGCAAAACTAACTATATATACTTGGCAGCGCAGCCGAGTGTAGGCGAGCAGGATCTGCGCGCGCTGGGACGCGGTCAGAGAGGGTGTAGACATCGCGCAGGCTGTCGAGATCGCAGGGTGGCGGCGGGGCGGTGAGAGGCCAGTGTCGCGAGCACTGCCAATGGCACCGGGCGGGGAGCGTGGGTGGAGCCATGATGCGCAGGATCCAACGGTTGCTGCAGCACGACATCATCGCCGTCGGTGCTTTTTGCAGCCAGAGGCATTTTTTCTGTTCATGTGCGTGTAGGAGACGGACAGACGGCGAGCAGAGGGTTCAAGTAGCAGAGGTAGGCCGTCAATGGCCGCGCGCCGTCCGATAACAGGCTAGGGGTGACTAATGCCATGGCGTATCGCGTCAAGGGAACATGCAGGGCTGGCCTGCACCGGTAGCGAGCGTCGAGGCCTGTCGCAGGGCGGCCGCTGTCCTCATCTAGACGGCCGCCGACCGCGCGGGGCAGGGCACCCTCAGCATCTGATGCCGTCGTGATCCCATGCGGATTGACAGAGCGAGCGTGGCGTGCGGCTGGGCGCAACGGGAGGGCCAGGCCGGGAGTTGTTGCGGGTTTGCGCCTAGCGGTCGCGAAAAGCAACCCCAAGCAGCATGTGAAGGTGCTGGATGGCACTGATGGCCGTGGATGCCATGTGCATGCTGCACCCCGGATTGCGCGCAGGCGAGCACGGCGATGCGCGATAAACCAACCGCTTGCAGGCATGCCCGTGTCGATGAAATGGCGCTGCGAGAGCTATCCAGAGCGTGTATCCGCATGGGGGTGGTGGTGTGGGCATGTGGTGCGCTCCGCCTGGGATTGGCTGCGGCGGGCGATATGGCGGTCGCGTCTCACGCTCCTCATGATGCCTCGACGGCAAGCTGCCGCATGACAATGACGGCCTAAACCTGGACCATGGCGGTGGACCATGTGCGGCACAAGTGGGCAACAGCGCCTTCATCGCCTTCTTCTGGCCTTCATTTCCCACCCCCGTGGTGAAACCTGGCTAACCTCGACCCGCTCCCTCTTCACCTCGCGGCCCCGTCCTCGGTCTGCTCCGACACTGACGACGACTGACGCCCATGTTCTCTTCATTCCTGGGCTCAACCTCACGTCGGCCATCCGAGACCACGCCCCTGCTCGCCGCCATCGACAGGTATCGCCGCCGCCATCATGCTCCCGAGTCGGACGCGGCCCCCCACGAGCCCAGCGCGGTAGCCCAGTACGACGGCGAGGACGAAGACGACGACGAGGATGAGGATGAAGACGAGGACCATGGACACCGCCAGCGCGACGGCCCCTTGCTCCCCGTCTTCTCGCCAGAGATACTGGGTACGAGACACACCAACTACAAGCCCTAGGCGCCTGCTAACCACGCCCTGTAGATCGCATTCCCATCTACAACACCACCCACGCAATCCGCATAATCCTCACCCAGCGCTGCGAAACAACCCTCTCCTGGGACCAATTGCGCTCGCCCCAAGTCTCCCAGTTCCTCGTCAAGCCCATCCAGCAGCAACTCCGCGCCAACAACTTCTCGCGCGGACTGCTCTACTGCTTGCTCGCCAATTGTCTACAGTTCAAGAAGGAGGGCGAGGAGAACCCGGGCAATGTGGGCGTCAGCAAGACCCGCGCCCTCATATGCGAGCTGCTGGCCGTGAGGCTGCTCAGGGAGTTTTCGACCCGCGAGCTGATCGATGCCCTGTCCTACGACTTCGACCCCTTGCAAGGCTTGGCCCTGCCAGGACGCGGCAACATGACCCCAGGAGGCCGAAACTGGTCGCGACAGGCCCCCCGTTCGGCGCGCATCTCGACCCTCGAGATTGCCATTCGCGCCCAGGCCAAGAAGTTCCTCGCCCACCCCCTAGTCGTGCGCCAACTAGAGGCCATCTGGGCCGGTACCATCGTCTTCCACTCTACCGCCGACAACCTGCACAGGAAGCCTGATTCTCCCCAGCCGCGCAGCTCCAATGGCTCAGGCGCCGCCTCGCCGAGAACAGGTCCCTCTTCCCGCAGACCTCCACCCACCAAGCCCTCCCATCCTCCGCCCCAGCAAGCCGCCATTCTCCGCCGCACAGTGACCCTCTACGACCCTCATGATGCATCTCTCTTCAAGCTCTCCCGCTTGCGTGTTCCTCGCTACCGCAATCTCTTCTCAACTCTCTCCTTTGCCATCATGCTGGGCTTGTTCCTCGCTGTGCTCTCGCAAAAGTCCGACGACATTACCGCCCTCGAGGTCCTCTTCTGGTTTTGGAGCGCTGGCTACATGCTCGACGAGGTGGTTGGCTTCTCGGAGCAAGGCTTTGGTTTGTACATTATGAGCGTGTGGAATGCCTTTGATCTAGGCATCCTTCTCATGTTCATGGCATACTACATCCTGCGTCTGTACGGCATCCTCATGCCCGACGTCAGCAGCAAAAGGGTGGCCGCCATGGCATATGACGTACTAGGGTCAACCGCGGTTTTGCTGTTCCCCCGACTCTTCTCCGCCCTCGATCACTATCGCTACTTTTCGCAGCTGCTAATTGCGTTCAAGATGATGGCCGTTGATTTGGTTGCGCTTCTTGTGCTAATCATCATCAGTTGCAGCGGCTTCTTTGTAGCCTTCAGCTTGGCTTTCAAGCGAGATTTAGGCCCCTCGAATGCTGCATACGCAATCTTCCAGCTGGTCATGGGATTCAGCCCTGCCGCCTGGGACCTCTGGGGAGAGATGAACTTTCTCGGCAAGACGTTGCTTGCCCTGTTCCTCTTCATTTGTCACTTCCTCATTGTCACCATCCTCGTCACCGTCCTGACAAACTCCTTCATGGCTGTTGTAAAGAACGCCGATGAGGAGCACCAGTTCTTGTTCGCCGTGAACACAATCTCCATGGTCAAGTCGGATGCACTGTTTTCCTACATTCCCCCCACCAATATCATTGGGTGGCTCCTGATCCCTCTAAAGTACACGATGCCGTTCAAAAAGTTCCTTCGTATGAACCGCTCAGTCATCAAGCTGACCCATCTGCCCATTCTTTTTACCATCTTTGTGTACGAGCGCGTTGTTCTTTCACATCTTGCCTATGGCCCGACTGACCTTGTCGAGCGACGAGGCCGGGCAGAGTCAAAAGCACCTGTGCCTGCGTTTAGCATTCGTGGCCCTGTAGATTTGTTCAGCCCTCGTCTGCGTGAGCCTTCTGTTACCACGTTCCAAAAGGACCAAGCACTCGAGGAGGTGTTCCGTCGGCCCTATCACGACCCTAGCTTCCATCCCACCCCTCGGTACCCAACGCCGAGAAGAAATTCTGGCAATATCGTGTCGGATTGGATGAGAAAGATGGGCAATGACGATGAAAACACTCCGCCGCAGGATGACTCTCGGTCGGTCCTGGATCGACTCGAAGGCCGCCAGCGGCCATATTTGCGACGAACCAGGACCGCTGGCCAGACAAGGCGAAAGCATCCGCTTGCTACCGCTAGGGCGGTTGTTTCGGACCCTGATGAAGCGGTAGCACCCATCACTGGGCCCATAGCAGAAGAATCGGAACCTGACATCCATATGGGAGTTATGGAAGAAGCGCCGCAGCAGACTGACGCTGATGGAGATGATGAAGACGATCAAGCGAGTGAGGATCAGAATGTCACGCCTCGGCTCGAGCCAAGCATGAAAGAGAGTAAGCGGCCCAAAGCTGGCTATGAATCTTCTGAAGATGAGTTTTTCCGCACGCCCATGACTGCCATTCCGCGGACACAACCGCGCCCGTCGGGCATTGCAGCCTCGCCCTCTGGGTCTAGTTTCACGGGGAAGAAGCCGTCCTCACCTGGGAAAAAGCGATTGAAGCCAGCCCATAACCGGAACACATCAACGGGTACGATTTTGTTCAGTCCTATCAAGGATACAATGAGTACGTCTCGCGCAGTATCGCCTGAGAAGCGGCCCAAGAGCGGCACTCGCAGCGGCACGGCCACGGGAACGGCCACGCCCGGTCGCCTCGAGGGCTCGAGTGGCACGGGTGCACGCACACCCAAGCGGGTGCTGCCTCCTCCCGCTCCCGCTTCCCGGCCTCGTGCAATCGCAATCATGCCACCGCGAAGGAACTCGGCTAATCTGCTCCTCAATGACGACTTGGTGCGAGAGCCCTCGTTCAACGCCATTGCCTTGGACCTCGCATCCGACATTGGCGACAATGCGCTCAACCCCAACTTTGGCAACATTAGCGGGCTGCCTGCGTCTTTTACCACGCAGTTCGAAATGGCTGCCAGGATGAAGGCGCGCGAAATGCAAAAGAACAGCGACAATGACTCGGACTCGAATCGCATGAGCAGGATCATGCTCGCGCGAATGACGACGCTCGAGGAGGGTTTCCGCGACATGCTTCAGGAGGTCAAGGGCCTGAAGCAGGGAGAGAGCCAGGTGGGCAGCCGAGGCACGCATTCGCCGCCCAACGAGCCGGCTGGCAAGAAGAAGGGCAAGGCAAAGAAGAAGAGTAGGCGAGACGACGATTCAGACGACAGATTGGGTTCGAGTTTGTAAGAGAATCAGGCATGGCGTAACGTCGTCGCGTTTTTTTGCATATATCCGGTGTTATCAGCGCATTTACAAGACTTGTTGTCTTTTGTTAGGGGCATGGCATTCTGCTTCGAGCGAAGATACCCCATGGGTATTTCTGTCTGATCAGCGGCGTCTGGGGTTCTTGTGCATTTGTGGTGATTACACCTTGTTTGTTTTGGTTTCGTTTACTTGTATCGCCATGGTCGGTCGGCTCATTGACCTCAGGACTTGATAATTTCTTAATTTAATGCACGTGCTGCATCGGTCTACAGTGCTGACCGGAATCGGTTTCCGTGTCATGCACTTCGCTTGTTCTCACTGCACGGTCCTCCAGTTCCTGCGCCGTACTCTGTGCCACAACGCTTCTGACCTGGTAGGATGACGAGGCTGACAGGGAACATTTTGCCATCAACACAGAGCCTCACATGATACCAAGATAGCCTTACTCTAGATATATTCTTCAAAGAAATCCTTTCCCATTTATGCTTCATCAGTCTACATTCCTAACCCAGTATGCGGCTACTCAGAACCAACCCCGACGGTAGCTTCAGCCTAACCTGGTTTGTTGGCGATCGGATTCCTCGTTACGCCATCCTCTCGCATAGATGGGAAGAAGGCAACCACGAAGTCACTCTCGAGGACCTGTCGAATGGTGCAGCAAGCAGTAGAAATGGCTATAAAAAGATCCAGTTCTGCGGAGAACAAGCCAAGAAAGACGGATTGGAGTTCTTCTGGGTTGACAGTTGTTGCATCGACAAAACAAGTAGCGCTGAGCTTTCAGAGGCGATCAACTCCATGTTCCGCTGGTACCGAAAGGCAGCTAAATGCTACGTCTACCTCTCCGACGTTACAGCAGTCAACTGCTCTCCGACGCAATGGCAGTCAGCGTTTAGGCAAAGCGCATGGTTCACTCGAGGCTGGACACTTCAAGAACTTCTTGCTCCGCGATCGGTTGAATTCTTCTCCCATGATAGCGAGCGCCTTGGTGATAAAGTCTCATTGGAGCAGCAAATTCACGAGGCCACTGGCATCACAGTTCGAGCACTTCGAGGAATGCCTTTGGCGCAATTCAGCCTCGATGAGCGACTGCGATGGATGGTTAATCGGAAAACTACCATTGAAGAAGATTTTGCCTATTGTCTGCTTGGAGTTCTGAATATCCATATACCGCTTCTCTACGGGGAGGGTGTAGAGAATGCGTTGTTTCGGCTTTTCGAAGAGATCGACAAGCGTTCACAAGTCTATCTATTTTCCCAAGGTAGGTCCGCATTTTGCACAACTAAGGAGATCACATGGCTGATTCAAGAAATAGACTGGCATGGGGTCAAGACTGATCCAACACCATTACTCTTGGCTGCAAGGCTCGGAATAGCGACCTTAGTCAAGCTGCTGCTTGAGGGCGAGGCTAGGGTTGATTTACAAGACCCCCAGGCCGGTCGAACGCCACTGTCGTGGGCGGCCGGGAGCGGGCACGACGTCGTAGTCAAGTTGCTCCTCGAGGCCGAAGCTGACATCAACTCAAAAGATAAGAAGGATCAAACGCCGCTATTATTAGCGGCTAGGAATGGGCACGAGGCCGTAGTCAAGTTGCTTCTCGAGGCCGAAGCCGACGTCAACTTAGAAGATAAGGAAAATCAAACGCCGCTGTTGTTAGCGGCTAGGAATGGGCGCGGGGCTGTAGTCAAGCTGCTGCTCGCGACAGGTAGAGTTAATGTCGACTTAAAGGATTCACGCAATGAGACACTGCTGGCGTTAGCAGCTAAAAGAGGGTACGAGGCTATAGTCAAGCTACTACTCTCGATAGACAGAGTTGAAGTCAACTCAATGATAGAGTGGGACAGGACACCGCTGGCGTTGGCAGCTGAAGGCGGGCACGAGGCCGTGGTCAAGCTGCTGCTCGCGACAGGTAGAGTAAACGTCAACTCGAAGGATCTACGCAATCAGACGCCGCTATCGTTGGCAGCTAAAGAAGGGCATGAGGCTGTAGTCAAGCTACTGCTCGCGATAGACATAGTTAAATTCAACTTCAAGGGTTGGTTCGGTCGGACACCGCTGGCGTTGGCAGCTGAAGGCGGGCACGAGGCCGTGGTCAAGCTGCTGCTCGCGACAGGTAGAGTTGACGTCAACTCAAAGGATCGGTACAGTCAGACGCCGCTATCTTTGGCAGTTGAAGGCGGGCACGAGGCCGTGGTCAAGCTGCTGCTCGCGATAGGCAGAGTTGACCTCAACTCGAAGGATCAGTACGGTCGAACGCCACTATCGTTAGCAGCTACAGGAGGGCACGAGGACATAGTTAAGCTGCTGCTTGCAACAGGCAGAGTTGACGTCAACTCAAAGTCACCGTGGAACGGTAGGGCACCGCTAGCGTTGGCAGCTGAAGGTGGGCACGAGGCCGTAGTCAAGCTGCTGAAGTCCTTCAGCTCCAGATAATTCTCTGCCTCCTCCCTATCCTCCACCTTCCTAGGTCCGTGCTCTTATATATGTTATTTAGATATACACTAGAATGTTCTACGAGATCAATCTATTAAACTCTAGGAGGTCATTGTATTAGTACATAATATCCAGCGGCTTTGAAAATGTTACACGTGTGGGTGCGGTCACAAACTTGATCTGTGTTGTGTCTGCTATCTACCATCTCCATTAGTGTGTCGTGTATAGCTATTGTCTTTTCTTGTTGAGGTATTGCATCCTTGTTGCCATTACAGTGGCTTGTTGCTTCGGCTCAGCTGAAGTCATTGGTTCTGCAGCCTTGCATAAGCTGCGACGGGAAACTATGTGACCATATAGCGATTCAGAGTAACGATAATATTATGAGATAAGGGCCTAAGAGCCTGAGGCGTTATCGTCTAAAGTTGGTCTAAGTACACCGTACAACATGCTCTAACTATATTTCAAGGAGCACTTGTTTTAGCCGAAGTTCAAGTTTAATCCTACTAGTTCAAGCACCGTCTAGGTAAAGCGTTAGCCAACTCATCCGTGCGGTGAGAACAAGTGAATGTGCAAAGCCCGAAAACCGATTGTGCTCGTCATGGTAAGAAGTCGCATGCTGTGTTTGCTATGGTACTTTGATCTTCACATCATCGAAAGAAAGAGTAAATTTAGAAACAAAGTTCTAGACCAAATGATCGTTCCTTTTGCCCTGTTTACGTCATGCGAAGGTAGCCCACATCGTAAAAAAAAAGAGAGAGAATAGAACACGCAATCCTGGGCTCGCTCTCACCGGAGATCTGCAACTCCACAGGCCCCCGAGGTCCCTGACGATCTGGGCAAAAAAAAGGCCCCAGAGTTTCTGTGACGCAGCAAGATGCGTTGGCATGTTTTGTCTAGAACGCGAGACTACGAGGCAAACGCGCAATGAGGGACGTGTGTATTGACACTCGCAATTTCAATGAGGATTGTGCATGGGGGGAGAGGGCAGTTTTTGAACGATGTTCCGCCTCATCTTGTCCGGAGTATCTACAGCATCTAAAATTATCCTCGCTAGCCCAAAACTATCATTATAGCTGTGTTATACGTGGAAATGCTATTATACCTTTTTTGTGAATGCGGAAAATAGAAAATAGCTACGGTTTGCATCATTGAAACGGTAGTTGGACACATATGCGTAGATGATTCCAGCAGCTTCCCTTTTCTCATCTTCTCGTCTGCAAGATGCCAAGTTTGCATACTTTCGCCCCAGTGAAGCTGACCGTGTGTTGGGAAAACGGACATCCACAACAAAGTTTCTCCGTTGATTCTAGACTCCCAGAAGAAAAGCGGGCCGAGTCATTTCGTGTGAGTGCATTACTTGCATGCCCGTGCCGAAAGCCACACAGCCACAGTAAAGTTTGGGCAAGTGGGTTGGGGGGTGACGACGCGCGGTCGGTTCGTTTTGGCTGTTCCCCACAAAATGCAAAGGTGGGGTGACGGAGGGCAAAGCAACACACGGGTCTAAAGCAGGGAAAACCAAGGAACGGAAAATGGGGAGCCCGTGTTATTTTCGCGCGCGCATGTCCAATTGCGTGGTATATTAGGAAGGGTAGCCTGATTTTTAAGAGACGAGGCTTTTGGTGCAAGTGTTTTAGGTACTTGGGTTACGACTTTCTCTAGCAGAGCTACCTTCACCGATAACAACCACTTGTTTAACTTGTCTCTTTTCTTTTTGTCCACTTTAGGCTTTGTCTGATAACGCCAATTGAGCTTTCCCCACACTTTCGAAGTCCAAAAAAGTTCGGCAACGTGCTAGAAGGACCTACTCGGGGAACCCTTTGTTTTTTACCCCGCAAAAGACCCTTGGAGAGGTAGGACGCAGGCCTCACGCGAGTTGTTGGCCCTGTTCCTTGTCTACATACACACGCCTTGCAACAAAAAAAACCCCCCTGAAACGAGATATACACACCGGATATCGAGGAAACATGGCACCTATCCACAAGACACCCAGCGAAGAAGGTACGTTTGCAGCGAATTCCTCCACCCAAACACCAAACCATTCTTTCTCCCTCTACTACAACTACAACACCACAAGGAACCACAAAACTAACCTGCGCACAGAAATCGCCCAAACCCTCGGCAACCTCCAGCTCTCCCCCTCGCACCCAGAAAAGCCCCTCAAAAAACCAAAATCCAAGCCCGTAGCCGACAGCTGGGACGACGACGACGCCCTCAGCAGCAGTGGCTCAGATACAGAAACCGAGGACGTAGCCACAAATAGCAGCAATAGCGCGAAAAAAACCAAAGAACAACAAGAGGAAGGAAGCAACTCACCCCACGACTCGCTCCAGCCCCTCTCGACCAGCACATCGCGCGACCTGCCGCCGAACCCTCCGCCACCAACGCCCGCGTCCCCGACAGCATTCGATTATCCGTACGGCGATGGGGCGCGGAGTAGCGACAGTTCGCGGAGCAGGGGCGGGGGTCCCGACAAGCGGCCTGAGAAGACGACGGCGGTGGCGGGACGGATGATTGCGGGAGCGCTTGGTGTGCGGGCGCCGAGGCGGACGGAGGAGGAGAGGGAATTTGATCGGGTGATGAGGGAGAAGGAGAGGAAGAGGCGAGCAGAGGAGAGGGAGAGGGAGAAGAGGGAGGCGGAGGAGAAGGAGGAGAGGAAGAGGGCGGTTTGGGAGGATTAGAGAGTCTATGTATGCATAGATTCTGGAAGAGGGAAATAGGCGTTTTTGTTTAGGTGGAAGGATGGGATTATTCTGGCTGTATTTTTATATCATGAGTTTCTGGGAGAAAAGGGAAACCCCGGGTAATGGTATTCCGCATTCTAGACGATTGAATCTTGATTTTTCAATGCGATACAACGGAAGACTTAATGGTGAAAAAAAAAATACAGACGCAACCGAGGCTCAATGTAACAATGAGTATGTAGTAAATTCAATCCATCTTCTGCATACAGCGTATCCATGCATCCTCTCTCTCTCCATCTCACCGCTACAAAAGGGAAGACCACCAGGAGTGCTGCCCCGCGCGGGGTGGGACTCTGGTAGTTCCGGTTATTCCCCCATGACGCCAGAATCCGTGATATCCATATCTCGTCGAGTCAAAAAATTGAAATTGAAAGAGAAAAAAAACATGAGAACTGAAAACAAAGCACCTCCTTCTTTCCGCCACGCCACGCCACGCTTTTCTTCGCTCAAAGCAGTCATGTCTCGTCGTAGATCTCGGCTAGTCGCAAAGTCAAGAGAAGCGTAGACAAGAGGAATGTCTAACCCCCCGCGCCTGTGATCAGAGGGTTGCGGAAGTTTGGCAGCCGCGCCACCGCGAGGTAAGGCTTGTACCGTTGTTGGCCCTGGTTCAGCAGCAGCCGCCAATCTGTTCCTGGTGGACCTCGAGAGTATCACCGTCTTGCATATCCAGCTGTGTGGTCTTGTTAGCGCATGGCTGCTTTTTATTCTGCGCCCCGCGGCAATGACAGAAAGACAAATCTACGTACCGTGTCGGGGTTGTCGGTGGCCGTGACTCGCTGGCCGTCGAAAAGGAAACGGACGCTGGAGATATTCTTTCCTTGGCGGTCGCAGAAGGCGTTCATGAGCTTGCCGAGCTGGGTGGTGCGCTTGATCTTGAAGAAGACTTCGTTGTTGTTGTCTGTGACCTTGATGTTGAGGTGTTCGCTCTGGCCGCCGTCTTCGGGCTTCTGCTGCGGCTGGTTGGGGGAGCCGTTCTCAGACATTTCGGCGGTAGAGTGTTTGTGTGTTTACGTCTGTGGTATTGTGCGGCAGAGGTGGCTACGGGCTCTGCTCAGAGGGCGTCAGTTGGTGGAGCTGGGAGGTGAAGAAGGAAACGATTTGCCGCGCGGGATGAGGCTGCGCTGTGCGGTGAGCGCGGAGATAGTCGTACCTTAATACCGGCGGGCAGGTTGGCAAATCACGTCAGGTAATAGAAGGGTTCTGGGCAGCCGGGCAGACGCGTCGAGAGGGTTGTGACGATGCAGACGGGGTGGCAACGCGTGAAAAGGACGCTGGGAAAGGATCAAGGCGCAACGGTGAGGTCAAGGTGCGAGCACTCAGAATTAGTGGGGTCTGTCTCGCTCACCAAGATTGGCCGTGTCTAGGCCGCCAGCCTCAGCTTGACCTTGATGCACGTTGACCGCGAAGCCTGACTTGGGTCTTTTGCATGGTAATTGCCGCCTAGATTTCAGCTACTATCTCGCTATACATCAGCCTCAAAACGTTGCGGTGCTTTGAGCAAGCTCATCATGGTATGCCTATGATGTCACGCTCAAGACTGGACCGAAGCGCCGGACTGACAAGGTCGTAGGGAGACATGGAAAAAGACTTGCGGACAGACCCGCCGTGCCATCCTCGAGCATGTGCAATTCAGAGTATGTCATGTGTCAGATGCCGTCTCTGTCGTAGGCTAATTGGCAGACTGCATCCAAAAGAACAACTACAACGAAGACAAGTGCAGAAAAGAGGTTAGATATCTCCCAGCACGCTGCAGGACAAGCGCTGACGAGCCGCAGGTGGACGCGCTGTACGAGTGCTGCAATGCCTTTTACGAGCGGCAGGGCAAGGAGGCCAGCACCGTGAGCTGTCCCAAGTACTCGCTGCTGAAGTAAGCCATTCCGGTCGACACCATGTGCCGGGCTAACAAGCAGCAGGCTCAAGATGCAGCAGCGCGCCAAAGGCATCTCGTAGACGACTGTATAGACAGCACCATGTATTTCTAGTCGAAGCATGTAACAATTCCTCTCTTTTGTCCGCACCATCAAACTCCCGAGGAAGTCCAGGCGGTTTTACCAGGAAATGTGTTTCTCTAACATGGCATGAGCGCGTCGTAGAACACTGAACAATTTCCGACGAGACTCTATAGTAGCACATGTATTACATTGTTAGAGAAAAGAAAAGCAGCGCAGCCCATCTGCAGCGAGGTTTTTGTAGTTTTGCTAGCGCACGCCGGCCTTGGCAACACGCTAGCCCGCCAGGCACGTCCGGGCGCGACTTCTGTTTTGTGACGGCCTGGGGTGCTCAACCACGGCCATCGCACGCCCTCGCACGCCCATTGACGTGTGCTCGACTCGGTCGCTTCACCGTCGCCCCATCTCCTGGCTCCCCAGCACACCCAGCCCTTCTCTCCGCCATCACCAACATGGCGCTACGGCCCTTCTCGCGCCAGTCGCAGCAGTCGGCAGCACAGGTCAGTCGTCAAAGAGCTTCGAGCATCCCAACAACAGCACACCAAATAGTTTCGACGCCCGCTGACACCTCTCCCAGTCTCCCCACAGCAATGCGCTCTTTTCCGGCGCTCCACGACCCACGAATGCCACCGTCTCCAACGACCCGCTCCAGCCCTTGCGCGCAATGGCCGACCGGGTGGGAAAAGAGGTGGAGAAGTTCGCAGAGCGAGTCGACCACTGGCACACGCACGGCAACGAGTCCAAAAGGGCCAAATATCACACGACAGTCAAGCTGGTTGGCAAATTCCAGGATGTCGCTGAATCTCACGTCAAGGAGCTGAAGCGGACTACCGAAGCAGAGAACAAAGGCAATCTGAGCAGGACTGTCCGCCGCCAGATACAGAGCATGGCAGATGTACCGGAGAATGCGACCCAGAGCCTCTTCAATCACTCGACCCAATCCTTCGCTTCGTCCGTCGAGAACAACACCGCCCCTGTTTCCGCAAACGTCCAGGAGCTCAGAGAATGGCAGGCCGAGCTTGCGACCTGGAAGCTGCTCAAGCTTGTCATCGAACACTACCACCCTGATCCCGACACCGACGTGGCTGCGGATAAGAAGGCGCGCTTGGAGACGGTTGGGGGCACTGCACGGTATTGCAAGAATAGTGAGATTTGGGACCGGTTCATACTAGAGGACGATCAGGCGAAAGAGAAGGCTCTTGTTCTTCGCTGGCTGGAGCAGACCGCACGGGATGGTGAGAGCGATATCAAGGCCATCACCGCAGCGCTCGAGGAGCACTCCGGCAAGGGTGCGCATACATGGACAAGCGGTTGGCTCGACACAAAGGCGAAAATCAAGCAGGCGAAGCGTATGGAGGGTGCTGAGCAGCCTTTGAAGCCCGCCAGCACGACCATCCAGACATCAGACAAAACTGCAAACCTCGTTACCCAACTCGATCCAGACGCTCCCTCAAGGCAAAAGCGTGCGCTCGAGAAGAACGACGAGTACTATGAGCGCTCCCTGTGGATGGTTGCATACGAGATGATGCGACGTGGCTTGCCATGGACGACAATTGTCGAGTGGTGCTATGAACGAAATGAATCCTGGAGGGGAGTCAGCATGGGAACCGCGTACGAGAGTCACCCAGAAGGTAGTCCTAATGTTGCTGGCCCAACCGTCGGCTATCTGTTCCGTCGCATGTGTTTCTATGCCGCAAGAGGAGCACGGATACCCTATGAAGGCGCCGTCTACGGTCTGCTGAGTGGAGACTTGAAGCAAGTACAAGCAGTCTGCCGATCCTGGGACGACCATCTCTATGCGCACTACAACGCCCTCCTCCTTTCGCGGTTCGATTCATACCTCCAAAAGAACTACCCTTCCAAAGTGTCAGAGAGCTTGACTCAGAAGTTTCTTTTCCAGGATGCAGTAGCCAACATCGGAGACTGGGAAGCATCTCCCGAAAAAGTCATTGGCTTACTAAAGCAACAGAAGAATACCGTCACTCAAGCCGTGTCACCCATCAAGCTCATTCAAGGCGCGCTTATTGCCAGAGATACTGATGACCTGATGCTGAAGGTTGGTGTGGCTCTAGCGGACATGTTTGCTCACGACAAGCGGCCTCACAGCCTCATCATACACCCAGACTCGCCAGAGGAAGATCGATCACCTATACCGGCAGGCGAACACCGAACTTTTGAAGCAGAGCGATACTATCAAGCACTTGTACAAGATCCACATGCTTTCCGCATCTTGGTACATATCTTCATTGTCCTTCGCAATGGACTCCACACGCTCTTTGAGGATACGCAACAAGACAAACAGTTCCTGACCATGGACAACGTCATCGCTGCCTACATCGAATTCCTGCGCCTCACCCAGCGTTTCGATGCCATTCCCCTCTATGCGGCGCAATTGATCGAAGAGCGAGCGGCCTATACCCTGGCACGTGTTCTTCCGGATATCAAGAACAGCACCGAGCAGCGGCACTGCGTTGCACTGATGGAGTCGTATCGAATTGATGTTATCCAGGTCGTCGCCCAGAGCTTTACGTTTGCTGCACGGGATAGCGGCTTCACCCACTTCAATAGCGAGGGTGTCACCGTCATCACGAACCCCATCAAGCGTTTCAATATTCTGGAGAACGTCAGCGCACCTCAGGAGCAGATACTGTGGCCTAATGTGCGCATAAAGCGTTCGTTCGATGGTGAACAGATCAGCCAGCAAGACGACATCATTGTCGATGCTTTGCAATGGTACAACTACATTGGCAAGGATTACGAACACACGTTTGAGCATTTGAACAACGCGCTGACCATCTTCCTCCGTAAGTGTTAACTACATTCTGCAAAACTTTTCTTAGCTAACACACCTCATAGTCAACGGTCGTCTAGCTGCTGCCGAGAAGGTTATCAACGATCTCAGTGTCGAGTCTCTGTCTCTGTCGCGAACAGAGGCTCTCATGGGCTATCCCTTTGATCTGATGACCCCCGGCGCAGAAGAGCAAGATGAGCGCCAACTCCATGAGCATCGAGACAATCTCTCTACAGCTGCACGAGCTGCTGCGATCCCAATATCAAAATTGCCCAACGCCGACCAGCACAGGGACCTGGTCATGCACCTCCGCCAAGCCAGCTTGCCATACTACAACCTCCAACTAATTGTTCGCCTGCTTACACTCTTCCGCGAATGGCGTGAGGAGGAGCAAGCACTTATTCAGTCAGTCATCTCTCTTTCAAATGTCTTATTTCATGTCAGCTAACAGACTATGCAGGATCCGTGCAGAACGTCAAAAAGAGAACGGCGGCGCAAAAGTGAAACCAGACACGCAAAACACAAAAGCTCTTTTGGACTCCATCTCCACCATCTTCGACACCCTGCTCCCGTCCATTTCAACCTCTTCCACCGTCGATCCAGACTACCTGACAGAGCAAACATGGGACCTCCTCAAGGCTTATATCCCCGACATGATTCTTGCCTATCTCTCCGTCCTGCAATCGGCGTCGTGGTTCCTGAACAAGGACCCCGCCATCAAGGCAATGGAGGTCGCTGTCGTCATCGCAGACAAGAGCAATGAGTGGGTCCAGCGCTGTCTGCTGGAAACCGGCAGGATGAGTGAGGTGCTCGAGTGCTTGGCGAGTGTCTCCAAGTGCATGTTGAAGCTTACCGAGGGCGGCAAGGAAAAGGGAAATAAGAGGCGAGGCGGCAAGGGTGAAACGCTCAGGATATGGGACTTGGGTGCTAGATAGGTGTTGGGAGAGAGAGGAAATGACTATTGCATGTGTAATATATATGTATTTTCTGGTTTCGCCTGGGCTGTGGTTGCGATAGGAAGGGCTTGTTGATAGAAGAAGCATACGACCTCGTTGTAACAAGCTAATTTGTTTTCAAAAGTTGCATATGCACATGGGTGAGTGGGATGGACTCATCTTGCTGAAGTTGCACGTGCACAAAAGACCGAAAAATTTGCGTTTAATGTCCATACAACTATCTTTCATTATTATCAACATAGAAAAAGAAAAAAAGACTACCACGTGTCTCTTAAGACATAATCTACAGCTCACGCCAGTAGCTAGTGAAACGCCCTAAGTGTCTGCTCAACCGCAATGCCCAAGCCACCGAATCCAAGCACAGTCCACAGCCACTTATTCTTAAGCTCATCGACACTAGGCCAAAAGGCATTCTTATCCTGACGGAACTTCTCCAACTCGCGGAGCTTCTCGGGAGACGAGGCTGAGTACCTACGCTCCTGGTGCTTTTCCTTTTCGGCATCGCCTCCGAAGAAGCGCAGGAAGGCGTAGTTTGCGGCGGGGCCGAGGAGTTCAATGGGTGCGAGCATGTCGGAGCCGTAGAGCATGACGATGAAGGAGAGGTGGACGAGGGCGTCACCGAGGTAGCTAGGGGAGACGTTTGTTAGACAGAACGGTTCGAGATGAAACAGAGGGGGGACTTACTTGGGGTTCCGGACGATGCTCCAGACACCTTCGCGCAGGATGCCCTTGTTGCCCTCGGCCTTGTATTGGTCAAGCTGGTAGTCTGCCAGCGTCTCGAGCGCCAGGCCAGACGAAAACAAGCCGACAGCGAGCATCTGAACCAGAGGGTGGTATCCGGTCATAACGGCGCCCTCGTGGCGGAAAGGAGCGGTAAACGGAAGACTGATGAGCATCTGGAAGAAAGCCTCAGGGATAAAGACTTTGAACAGCGCAGTGTTCCAGAATCCCTCCTCTTCCTTGACCTCGACGTATCGGGGGTCGTCTTCACCCCGCTGGATAGAACGGCGAGCAATGCGGTAAAAGAGACGTCCGCCCCAGAGCGTGACGCCCGTGAGCATAACGCGTTCGTGCCATGACAGACGGCTGAAGGCTTGCGAGACAGTGTATCCAGCGGCAATACGGCGTCCGACGGCAGACCACCAGGCATTTGCGACTTGGCCACTGGGCCACAGCCAGTCTTTTGCTTCAACACGGTTCGTGTAGCGTGCTGCTCCGTATGCTAGGACCGCCAGACCGGCATGGAGAGAAAAGGAAGGGACAAGCGTGTCTTTCAAGATACCGACATCGAAGAGCGAGGCACTGTGAACATGCGTCTTGGAGTGAGTCCTATCAACCACCAGTTTCGGAAGCTCTGAAGTATTGATCGCAGGACTCTGGCCAGAGCTGGGCTGCAGGTAAAAGTCATGTGGTCGTTGTTCCGCGACTTGGATGCGAACATCTGGAGCGCGAGCCGGCTCGTTTGACGAGCTGAACCACCCAGACGCCATGATGCTGGAAGGCGGAAAAAAGAGGAGTGTATACAATCAGAGTGTCATAGAAGGATGTCGCGCGACCACGCTTGAAACCAAGCTACTTTATCCTTTCTCAATGGAGCTTTCCCCGCATTCAGACGGGAACAGGCGCGTCCAACGTTGGTTGCTCATTCGTCCGGCTGTCAGTGGAAGGTCCATCGTTTCCTTCTCTGCGTCTCCACTATGATCCAATCATGTGGCAAACATATATGCAGCCAATTTCCCAACGTTGGGCGCGTCCGTGGTACGCTGCGCGTTGAGGAGACATGGCGTGAAAGCTGTCGGTGATGTCACGGTTGGGAAAGTGGGGGCGGTACCCACGGCATGTGCAGCCGAACGTGCCCCTCTTGCCGCGGCATGTCATGTCTCCATGTTAGCGATCTTGATCCAAAGTATCTATCCAAGTGATTCTTGAGTTGTGCTGTGGACCGAGAACGTTGAGGGTCATCATGGCGTCCAACAAACCTCAGGCGTTCAACCCGCCTTCTGTGCCAGAGCCACCGCCAACCTATTGCCAGGTTTGCGTTACTCCTATCGTCTCTTCATCTTCTTTGGTTACGCTCGCTGGCCAGACAGGCCTTCAGAAAGATGGGACCGTTCCGCCTGGTATCAAAGCACAAGCAAAGGCTGCCTATGAAACCATCCACAAGTGTTTGGGAGCGGCCGGTGCAACACCGCGAGACATTGTACGCCCTCGCCTACTTTTGAAAAGATCTAGAAAGAGTGGATATGCTTCGTGATCATGTTACTGACTGTATTTCCAAACCTAGATCCAAGTTCGGCACTACATTGTCAGAGAAACGGGTGATAAGGAGCAAGACGCAAAGGACGTTGTAGACCGGGGCTGGGGAGAAGAATGGATAGAATTCATGGACCAGAACGCCGCTGGACATCGACCACCGGACACGGTTGTTGGCGTTGCGAGTCTGGCTAAGAAGCAGTTGTTGTATGAGTGCGAAGTCACAGCGCTAATAAGCCGCTGAGAATGTGTCCATGCAAACAAGTGGAATATGAATCGACGCTGCAGCTATTCTTTCCATCTGCTATTAGCTCTACAAATGCAATAAACAAGCTCTCCCACCTCATCATCTCACGGGCAACTGATTCTGCCACTCCGGATCCACCTTGCTTTGCTTGAAAAAGCTCTTGCCCCTCAACCACTGCCGATATGCCTTGTACCGCTTCTTGCTTGTATCCTCATCCTCAACATCAAGCGGATTCTCTTTGACCCTCAGAAACTCTTCAAATTCTTCAATGTCCTCCTCTGGCGTCTCGAACTTTGTGCCGGACGCCTGAGGGTAGTGGTGGGGCTGATGATGATTATGATACTGGGACTGCAGGGGGACGTCGTTGTATACGTGTGGATGGTGGCTGTATGTTTGAGAGTACAAGTACGAAGGGGCGTGAGAGAAGGGCGTGCTGACAGATTGTGAAGTCATGGGCCGGTTGTGGTGTGAGGCAAAAGAGCGGATAGAGGCAGCGTCTGTATCGAATCTTGGCTGGTCAGAGAGTGTGATTTGAATGCCATCTTCGTCAAAGCTCTTAGGCGCTGGGACGCTGCTTTCGGTTACTGAGAGGTAGTCGTAGTATTCCATTGCAATCGGATCGTCGGCGCTGGGCATTTCGCTGCTGACAACTAAGGGGAGGTTAAGTGGGTGCTCGATGTAGCGCGAGTATTCGTCTTCTTCGCTGGGTGCAACGGAAGGGTTCATGCTGTTTTCGTAAAATTGCCGCAGGGTCCATTGATGGACTAATGCTTTGTCGGCTGGCTTGAAGCCTGGCGTGAGCGTTGACGATAGGCCTGTGGATGTCGATGACGAGTTGTTCATTGACTGGTAGGCTGATGTTGCGGAACCCGACATGCGAGTCTCAAAATGAGGGTCCCGTAGAATAGACTGTCTGGCTGGCTGATCTCCATTGGGTATATTGGGATGCAAATTCCTCCCACGAGGAGCTGGGACGCGGTCAGGCCTTGATTCAGTCTCGCTCGACGGGTCAATGATAGTGACGCCTTTTCGCAACCCCTTCTTTTCGTCTCGCCCTTGCGCCTCGAGTTCCTGTTGCTTCTTGCGAGGCACAAATGGGGACATGTTTTCCTTCCTTGATGGATATGTTCCGTCTCGCCCAGGTCTTGGCTTCGCCAGTCGAAAGGCAAAGATCTTGAGGTAAGAAGAGATGGCCAGTGGCCGATAATACTCGAGCCAATAGTCGTCACGGAAACTGACAAAGTCAAAAGCAGTCTCTTGCATCGGCCGCGCTGGCATGATTGCGGGTGGCAGCGAACGTTGCTGAAGATGTGCAAGAGTGTACCAGTGGATGTAATCTCTCCTGTTTCGCTCGAGAACGGTCTGCGGACTCTGGTGGTGGAGATAATAATCAGTCGATAGGTCCCACAACATCGGCTGGCCATGCGAATAGGTATAGTATCCCAGGAACAGATTATAGGCTTCTTGGCGTTGTGAGTCGAGAAAGGAGTTGTGGTAGTATCGCTTGAAGCTTTCCACCATGTCGCGCGAGCTGCTTTGCCACTGATTGATCTTCCGGTACGTGGCCATGGTATTGACGAGATGTGACCCACCATATTGAATTGCAATGGTGTCACCATGGCCGTGAAACATCTGCGTGAACAGTTCCACACAGTCGGAATCGTATTCCACAGTGTTTCCAGAAATGACGCCCAGCGCCTGCAGCTGGCGGCCAAGAGCACGCTTTCCGATAACAAACTGCGCTGCGTTGGTTCGATCTAGACAGTCAATGCAGTTTGTTCTAGCAACACCATTTTGCACTTGCGGGCCATCAAACTCGCCGTCGCCATTCCGGAAGAAACCTGTTTTGCGCATCACTTTCTCGGCAAGGTTCTCCAGAGTGCCTATGACATCCTGTCCTCTCGTCTTGGCTGCCCTGGACATGTCAAAGGCCTCATACAGAATCTTCTTGTCTTTGGGCAGAGATTGGTTGAGATAGTCGACAGCGTGTTTGTATTCGTGCAGCAGCTTAGACTCTCTCGGCGTTCGTTCTCGAGCCTTGATCAGATTAAGAACATAGACAGGAGCTCCGTATCGTTCGAACAAATTGTCGAAATGTAACGCTGCGGCACTATAGAAGGGGTCAACAAGGTTGAGATCAATGTCAGGCTTTGGCGTTACACCGGTATTGTCTTGCGTCCAATATAGCGGAATGCTGCCTCGATGCTGAACATAGGATGTGTAGCTGGGATTTGCATATAGTTTCGGTCCAGGTGCATGGAAGGATGTCGTGGTTTGTTCGGATACGATTTGCTCAGTCTCAACATCGTTTGCGACATAGCCCAGATCGTTTGTTCCTCGCTTCAGGAATCGGGCTCCAGCAAAGAATCTGGATCTTCGGGCGATGATGGTAAGGTATACCCGACGACCGAACACATCAAGGGAGGCTTGATCGACATAGCCATGTATGATTGGATGACACCAGTCGTACATGTTCTTGAGGGCATCGCGTGCTGGGTCGAGAAGATGGTGGTTCCAGACGAACATGTCCTGATAGTCGCGACCCGGATTTGGAATGCCTTCGTTTAGCGCAGTCCGCTGCTGTATGATGTTCTGCTGCAAACTCCTCGTTATGTTGTAGGAATACGAAAAATAAAACGATCGTGTAAGGTCCATGTTGTTGAGAATGGACAGAAATCTCGCCTCTTCTGGATTCCTATCTTTCTGGTATTTGGACGTGGACCCCGTCGTCAAAGGGATCATCTCTGTGCCATCGATCTGGTAGATGTAGTGGCCACCCAGCATAGCTACTTGAGACCTCTTAGATATCAAGAGCATATAGTAGGCCTCTGTGAAGCGAATGAAGCCCAATAACCCCCAGGTGCTGCATTTCAACTTCATGCCTCCCGTGGCCTTGTTGCCGTCAGCTATGGTGTCTAGGAGCTGGTGCATTTCTCGTCGGCTGTAGACTATGTCATCTTCGAAGATGTTGAGGTGTCCCGGCGCAGCCGTTCGATCGATCTTCAACACACGAAATTGCTTATCTGTGATGTCGGCACCGATGAGATAGAAGCGGGAGCTGGTTTCGTAGAGGGAAAATTTGTGCATTCTCTTAATACCACCGTCGCCCACATTTTGATATGTCGCGCCCTTGATCTTATGTACTGTCGAGGGTGTCGATGGTCCTTGGAATGCTACGTTCACGTTCGGGTTCTCTTCCTCACCGCCAAACTTTGTAGATGCAGACTCTCTTCGGGGTTTCCCGTGACCGGGAAGTTTTTCCAAGTCAGCTTCCGGCTTGAAGTTGTGATCATGTTCAAGTGGTAAGACCTGCGGGCTTCCGACAGCAGTTGGAGCTTTCTCAATGTCATCTAGCTTGTCCGGGCTGATGCTCTCGTGTGATGTGGTTGCTCTCGAGGCAACTGAACTGGCCCGTTCTGGAGAGTCCAGTCTTGACTTGGATCTCTCCATGATTAGTGATTAGTTGGCGGATAAGTTTGAAGCGGTATAACGAGAGAGATGGCTGTCATGTGGTCACGTCGTGTTCGTCGGCAACTCAAAGCGGTCATGTGTGCACATGATGCATCTTGATCACAACTCAGACACAGAAGTCGCGTTCACAGACCAATCGTTGCGAGAAGTAAGCTAGGTGAATGTCCATCCAGGTGTAGTGCTTCGTCGACTGAAAGGGTCCTGATGCGTTGTTTTCCCCACTAGGTCCCAGCTCGTGAAAGCTTGGCGCACGTCAATGCGCCTATCGGCACCTGAGGTTGGCTTTCGGTATTGCACCGGGCTAGTTCAGTCGCTTTTGATTAGGTTACACTAGAACGAAGATATCTAGAGCATGAAACTAAACCTCTCCCTCTTTGATACCATACTCGCACCCTCATCCACCGGCACACCTGCATATTCCGCGCTGCCGCTTTCCCTCAGCTTTCTATTCTCTTTGACAAGCACCCACCTCAACAGGGCAGCGAGCACTCCAACAAGCAGCATAAATGCAGCACATATGCCCATTCCTCTCGCATAGTATGGACCATCCCGGTCGGGAAAGATGCTCGTGCCGATCAATGGCCCCGTTTGTCCAATGATATTCAAAATAGCCATGCCAGTGCCCTTCTTACTGTCACTTTCCTGATTGTTGATCGTCCACGTTATAATACACGTGATTGCGCTGAAGAAACCTGCTGTTGCTGGAAAAAGGGCTATGTAGCGGATTATTGTGTTGTCAGACTCAAGATACCCAGATATTGCGAACGTGCTGTATCCAACGGTGGCCAACAGTGAGTGGAACATGATGAAAGTCGAGCGAGACTGCAAGCGATCCGAGTAATGTGCGGTTGTGAGTACCGTGAGGAAGGCGAACAAATACGGAGGCGCTGTCAAGCCTTGTGCAGTGATCGACTCGTAGCCCATGTTTTTTATGACTGTCGGTAGGAAGACTGGCATTGAACTAAACGCGACGTTGCAGGAGAAGAACATGAGCGCAGTTAGATAGCACTTTGGATCCTTCAGAGTCTGCAGCACCTCGCGAAAATTAATACCCCCTTTCTTTGGCGCGCCTTGGTACTTCTCGTTCTCACTGTCTTGATATTCTCTTTCTTTTTCAGACCGCAACCTCAGCACTGCAACTTCGCGCTGTCTTGGAGTCAGCCACTTTGCAAGTCCTGGACCATCAGGTATGAAGTCCCATGCCCAGACAGCAACCAGAACGGACGGAAACCCTTCCACTAAGAACAACAACCTCCATGGGCTGAAGGGGCTATGCTCTCCAAGTTTAGTGATGAGGTAGGCCAAGGCGCCAGCGAATGATGCTGAAAGTGGGCTTGCGCTGACAATGATTCCGGTCCGAAAGGCGAGTTCATGTCGACGGTAGAAGAACGAAAGGTAGAACGGTATCCCTGGGGAGAATGCAGCTTCACTGACACCGAGTAGAGCTCGCAGTATGATGAGGAGGCTGAAAGAATTTATTACGGCTTGGAACGACGCGGCGAGGCCCCAGGATGCGGCACATAAAGCGATGTATATGTGTGGCGGCACAATGCGATACCTAACCATACTTAGCGATGCTCGAGCCTCTGGTAGATCATACAAACAGGAGTGTCATCCATTCAAATATAATGTAGGGCAGATAAAATGCCCATAAAAGCCATTCATACTGATTAGAGCTGAGGTTCAGGTCGTCGGCCAGACCAGCTATGCGCGCATTGCCGATGTCTAACATTCTTGGTCAGTATGACAATATTGGCTCGCCGGCCTCCTATGATTCGCACACCTGAGGTGGCAACAGTGGTTGAGTCCCTCTGGGTATAACATCTACTTACTCGACCGATCCAGAAAGCTCAACATGTACAGGAAGGCCATGAATACTACTAGCCTTCGATCAAGCTTCTTCACGACTGCACGGTCCTCATCTGGGGTGTACAGCTCGTAGCTTTGAGCGGAATCGAGCGACGGACGGCGCATACTTGGTAGCAGGCCCTCTTCTTCGTCATTTTCCAGTTCTGACTTCGAAAGGGGTTCTTGGCGTGGTGAGACTGTTTGTAGCTCAAAGGAGTTTGAATCGTGGATCTTGGATGGACCGCCATAGTGATGCGGTGATCGAGGCAAGGACGTTGCCCGCGGTGAACTTTCGCTGGTGCTACGAGATGCTAGTCTCTCTGAAGAACAGGACGAAGAGGAGGACATGCTTGGCTTTGTCCTTAAAAAGAGGGGTGCATTGGCGAGACAAAGGATTACATTGAGTAGCGCGTAAGGGTCAGCACCAGCCGGGACTTCCGAAATCTAATTTTCGCACTGATGCGAGATCACCAAAAGTGTCATAGAGATGACCATGACCCTGGTCCCAAGGTTGTACCGTAGTGATGACGCTTTGAGGCCCGTGCAGCTTACCCCACAGTTCTAGGGTCTTGGTCTCTTTGCCTGATCGACATACGCGTTCCGCATCGCTTTACCACGTGTAGGGTGCCCCTCGCCAGTGCCTTTTGACGATCATCTCCTAGAGATGTCATTAGAATCTCTATCGATACCTTTGACAATATCGTGCCGAAGAACTTGTGGTGCTTCTCAAAGTCCCTCATCGAATTCCATGTCCACTCAGGGTGTCCTACCAATTATTGCACGTATATCCAGTGAAACATCGCTGCCCATGTCCCAAAAATCAGCAGATGATACTGGATAACACGTGTAGTTCTACCAATCTTCAACTCCCACTTGGAGAGTCGAAGCATTCGCGGGCTCGCTAGTATGCTTTTGGCCTACTGCCGTCTGTGAGTAAAACGGAGACATAAATACAAGACAGCATTTTTCAGATCAGATGAAAGCGACGGTCGCGATAAAAAAAATCATATTCGGAGATCTGGAAGAACCCCAACCCCTTCGTGTCCAAATATGGACGTCTATTTTGGCAATTGCCAGTCCTTGTAACTCCACTTTTCGGATACCGTGTACTTCTTTTGCTTCGCGTATGGGATCTGTCTCCTTGCTTCAACCTTGCCTTGAAGCATCATGGTTCGGAAGCGATCTTTGAGCAAGTTTCCTTCGGGTTTGAGAAGACGAAGTGAATCTCTCAGCTCGTCTGGAAGCACAACTTCGAGTGGGGCTTCGGGTATTCTGGGGTATGTTAGCGAGCAGCACGATTTCGGCGTAGAAAGGGACTCTTACGGGGCCTTGCCAAACTGCCTTTTCCTAAGCTCGATCTCTTCGCCATCATCTTCAGTTGCTTCAGCATTCTGCTTCTCCAGAGCCTGGCGTACAGCAGCTCTAGCCTTCTCCTTCTCCTCCACACTTTTTGCTAGCCTCTTGATTTCTTGAAGTTGCTGTTCTTTTGCCTTCATCTTCGCCTCATGCTTGGCCTTCCTCTCCGCCTCTTTTCTCTTCTTGATCTTGTTCCTCTGCGATATGGTTTTCCTCTCTGGCCTCTTCTTCTTGACCTCTTTGTTCTCATTGTCGCTGAAGCCCTCCCACTCGCTTTCCCAAACGCTCTCTTCGCCAGAGTCTGATTCCGTCTCAGCGGCCGCGCGTTCCATACGCTCGGCCTCTTCACGGGCCTCCTGTAGACGCTTCTTCTCCTCCTCGACAATTTTGTCAGACTCGCGCATAAGTTCGTTCTGCCAGTCTTCAAGCAAGGGATTATACGACTTTCCGCCGGCAGGTTTGCGGACTGATGGAATGGCTTTCCCGGTCTTTGCTTGAGAGACAGGTGCGCGCTTCAGAGTCTTTGGCTCGACCTTTGGTTTCTTTTCCTCCAAGTACTCAAACTTGGGGTCCTTCTTCACCTCTTGTACTGCCCATGGGTCATACATGGCATCACCAGTTTGTACGACATCCTTCTTGACCTGCTCGCCGCCGTAGGCAATGGCTCTTAACCTGTCGTATTCCTTGCCGGAGACTTTGGCCTTCTTTCTCTTGCTATCGTCCGCGACATCCGAAAGACGCTTCCTGGTGGAGACAGCAGGAACGGCAGAACGCTGGGCTAGGATTTCGTCGACCTTGAGGGGCTTATGGCGCTTCGCGATGGATTTCTTGATCTCGGCAGATCCAAGGGTATCGACGGCGAAGAGTTCGTCGGCAGTCTTTTCTGCAATCACACCACTACAAACCCGTCAGCACAACCTAGTAGTCGTGGCTAGCACAAGACTTACCCTTGGATTATCTGGTCGCGCACTTCTTCGAGGCCAGATTGGATTTCGGTGACATCGACATTTTTGCGCCAAGCCTTCTTGCCCTTGCGACTGGCCTGCTTGTACTGCGCGGGCGCTGCTCCCGTGTCTGCCATTGTATCTTTCGCGTTGTTGTGCTGGCGAGTCGTGGGGTTGGTAGTCGCAAAAAGTTCAATCCAAAATTCCGACCAAGGCATGCACGGACTATCTGGGCAGGACCCACTCAGGACCCCTGCGCTTCTCGGTAGTCGGTGTTGGCCGCCCAGGGTGCGAAGCCTCCAGTTCGACCAGGACTCCTATTCAGACACCGCACCCCGCCAAGATACAAAAGCCCCCAGGCTTGACTACTGCCTATACGCTCCGTCCTTTGCTTTTTCTTCATATTTCGTGGCTCCTCCGACCCATCCCTCAGTATGGCGCAAGCAGGGTATTCGAATCCGCTCAAGAAGTTCAAGTGAGGTGTCCTCCGCAGCCACCCTGTACCTGGTATACTAATTTGCTACAGGCTCGTATTCCTGGGTGAACAGAGTGGTATGCAAGCGTCATTCTAACTCAACAGCGCGGGCATGTATGTTGACCATATGTCTAGTCGGCAAGACATCTCTGATCACCCGGTTCATGTACGACTCATTCGATAACACCTACCAAGCGACCATTGGCATCGACTTCCTGAGCAAGGTGCGCGCTCCCCGCTCCCAAAATTCTTGGACATTGTCTGTAGAACACCTCTGACTAACCTTTCAGACCATGTACCTTGAAGATCGAACGGTCCGTCTACAGTTGTGGGACACTGCTGGCCAAGAACGATTCCGGTCTCTGATTCCCTCGTACATCCGCGACTCTAGCGTCGCCGTGGTCGTGTACGACATCACCAACAAGCAGACGTTTGAAAACACAAGGAAGTGGGTGGATGACGTGAGAGGTGAGCGAGGCAACGATGTGATTATCGTGCTGGTGGGGAACAAGACCGACTTGAACGACAAGCGCGAGGTCACAACAGCCCAGGGCGAAGAGGAGGCCAAGAAGAACAACTTGATGTTTATCGAAACCAGCGCAAAGGTCGGACACAACGTAAAGGCATTGTTCAAGAGAATCGCACAGGCGTTACCGGGCATGGAGGGCGAAGGCCAGCAAGGGCAGAGTCAAAGTAGGTTGCAATACCGGCATCTGGGGGCTTGCCATGCTAATCGAGTGCGCAGTGATCGATGTAAACATCGACCCCAGCCAGCCCGCAGCGGAAAACTCATGCTCATGTTAGAAATGTCACGATTCCTTCCACAACCGACTTTTTGTTCATTCGCTCACAGCGGTTTGTAATTATTTGGGGGCCTCTTGCGAGTCTGCGCAAGTCATTATCAGCAAGGCGTTTGGATATGGGCAGCATGCATCTTTGACGTCGGAAACGTGTATTCTGTAGTATACCAGGGCATATACGTGCGTGTTATGGCATGACGTCAATGGAGAGACGCCCGGCGCTGTGGGATTACATGCATTTTCGAAGCCCGCCTATGCCACCCAATTGTGCTATCCAGCTGCATCATGCTGAACCGGAACGCCAACCGTGAGATGACCACATGGCGCCAAAACATGTACCAGGAAATTACATGAAAATCGTGATCAGATGGAGAGGGGTTCCGTGAAAGCTTGCTGAATTTGATCAAAGTGCTATTGTCGAAACGACTTTACTCGAGATCGCCTGCTGAGCCTGCCTCAGACGGTGTCTTGCTGCCGCCGACCGGGATTGAAGTGTCTACGGCGATCATCTCGGCTAGGATGTCTAGAACGGGCTGTGTGTCGAGTTAGCAAAATCTGAGCAGTGGGCATGTGGCGAAATGCTCTTACCTTGGGAACAGTCTTGTCGTAGATGTTAATAAGTTCCCTAGGGTTGGGGTAGACTTTCAATGCGCGGTAGAAGCACAGCGCTGCCTCCACGTTATCCGCACCTGTGGCAGACAATTAGCACCACATTCTGCCAAGACAACCAGCCAGCATGACAACAACATACCCTTCTGCACCATTCCCTCGCCCTGGGCGACCTCCTGCATAAAGTATGCCTCGACCTCTTCGGGGTCCTTGGGGAAACCCTCGTCGTTTGCGCGCTCAACCGCCGCCCGGATGGCCTTCTTTTGCTCGGCGCCTTGTGCCTCGGCCTCCTCCTTAGCCTGGCGCTCTGTCCGCTTCGACTCCTTCTTGAGCTGCTTGCGGAAGTTGGGGTCGTTTCGTCGCTTGTAGTCGAAGTAGGCGGCATATGCGAGAAGCCCTGTGACAATGGTGCCAGCGCTGATGGCCACAATGGTGGACGTTTTTATCGACGAGTTGGACATGATGGCGGCCGAATGCGTGGAATTGATTAGCGCTTGGGGGCGGACAAGGCACGGCGGTACAGCCTGGAAATGGAGGTCGGATGGCGGAGGTGCGTGTGTGTGTGGTGTTCAACTTTTTCTCCAAGTTCAGGAAAGGCACGATCCGACATGGTGGAGGGTCCGAGCTCAAGCGCTCGACCGCGGCCCCATGCCCTACCGTGCATGAGGCACTCCCGCTTACCTGTCACGACTACTACTCTTCGCGCCAACCCAGCTCTGCTTGCCTCTGCACATCCCCGGGACCGTCATTTCTGCAGGCAGTATGTCGGAGAAGCAAAAGGGCATCTCCCTCCGCAAGAAGCGGGGGGACAAGAGCAAGAAGAACGCGCCCCCGACCATCAGCGCGCCCCGACAGATTAGTGCGCCCATGCCCGTGAGCATGCCTCCATCTTCACTGCCAGGCTCCGGACGCCCTTCAAATGAATCCAGCAGATCGAGGACCAGGCCAGATGCTCTCCCATCGCAGCCAAAGCCGCAGCGACCAGATAAGACGGCCGATCTGGTCAAGAGGAGGTACTCTCAGAAGATTACCACGGCGCCGCCCGACTTCAGAGACAGATCGCAAATGCCTGGCATGCCTGAGATGCCCGCCCAGTACAGGGCGAACAGAGAGCGCAGTCGGTCGAGAGAGCCGAGGCCGCAGGACATGTCCAATGCGCCCAATGGGTCCAACGGGCGGGCGTTGCAGGTCGACCCCCGCGCGCTGAGAGACCCCAACTTGAAAGTGGAACAATGTGAGGAATAGATGTGAGGTTTATGCTTATAACTGAGTGCTGATTGACTGCAGACGTGTCCACCATCCTTGCAGACGCCTCCGAAGCTGACATCAACCGCTACCAAGATGAGCTGCGCAAGACCAAGCACCGCACTTCCCTTGATCTCCAGCACAACGTGTACCAGAACCGCACGCAGTTCATCAAGATTAGTAAGGAGGCAGAGAAACTGAAGGGCGAGATGCGAACTCTGCGTCAGTTGATGTCCGACCTGACCACAACACTCGAGCAGACGGCATCGGCCACTGGCGCGAACACTGACGCTGCAAGTTCACGGAGAGCCAATCGGAGCTCAATTGGTGACCTCAACCAGTTGCGAGCAGGCCAACTACAGCAGCTATACAGAGATGTCGAGGGCTCGCAAAAGTTCCTGCCTCCTATACCTGGGCGATATATCGTGTGGAAGTCAGGGAAATGGTTTGAGCTGGACTCTGCAACTTTGAAAGCGCGGAGGAGGGTCAGGCTGCTTCTATTGAACGACCACCTTTTGATCGCAACAGAAAAGAAGGCACGAAATGATATCCCTGGTCAACAACGTGATGGCAACCGAGCGAACATGGAGTTCACTGCACAGCGATGTTTTCCCCTCCAAGACATGCATGTTACTAGGACGCCAGAAGAGCGTATCATCATCCGTGCTGGAGCGGAAACATTCACCTATGACACAAAGAAAGAAGATGGCGGCGACAAATCGGCTTTTGTTGCTACATTCCGCAAAACCAAGGATGATTTGCGCAAGAGTCAAGAAGCTGATGTGCAGGAGAAGGATCGAACCCAGGACTCCTACAATCATCTGCTCTCCCGTGACCCCGCGCTCATGAACAGGACCGAGCTCCTGGATAGCTTGTCTGATGGGATCAACAACGAGCAAGCCAATACTTTCATGGACGCTGATGGCCAAACACGCAATGTTCGCTGGGTAGAAAGCCAGCTCGACGATCTGGATATTGAGATTGCGCTTCAGCATTTTGAGGAGGCGGTCATGAAGGTCGATCGACTCAAGTCTCTTGCAAAGAACATACGGGGCAATGAGATGGCAAAAGCCATTGTGACGTATAAGGTCAACGAGCGCGCTGCTAAGCTAGCGAATGTGCTAGTCAAGCATATGGTCGAGCACAACAACTGGTTTTCCTCTGTCCGGCAGCACGTCGGGTGGGTAGTTCAACTTGGCTTCGAGGACCGAGCACGAGAAGACTATCTTGAGGCTCGCGGCAACCTCATCAAGACTCGCTCACGGTTCGTCATTTTCCTATTCCCCTCAACCTCACATGAATGTCCGGCTAACATCTCTCAGGCAATGCGTCTTCGAAGGTAATCTCCCTGATTACATCTTCCAAATCTCGTATATCTACTTCACTATCATCAAAAACACTGTCGACATGTTCCAGAGGTGTTTCCCGCAACAGCTTATGTCTGCGTGCGTCAAATGGGCAAAGGAGCATATCGATCAGTTCAACGTGTTGCTCAAGAGGCAGTTGAGCAGCGTAGAAGAAGGCGGAAACGTTTGGAATGAATGTCTAGGACTGGCGCACGAACATGCAGAGATGCTCAGGGATGTCGGATTGGATTTCACAGAGTTGGTGGGCAGGGGCATTGGTGACCCGGATGGCGACGAGGCTCAGGCGCCTGTGGGGTTGGGAGTGTCCTAGATACTTGAAGGACCTCATCAAGAGTCGCCCATTGATGCGTACCAGATGCATTGCATCTTACTACAATATATAAATACGTTTTGACTACAGTGCACATGGTTGGACGCAAGCTTGTGCATTGGCTACGCCGAGATTTGTTGAACTGCGGTTACCATTACGCAGACGAAGACAATACAACCTATTGCAATCGCTCTTGAACGTCTGAAGGCGGTCACGAGGCAAGTAATGCATGCACGGACAGACTTTTGAAGTAAGGCATATGAGACAGGACTAGACTGTTGAAGAACATGGAAGTTTTCACAGCACTCGAGAAAGTCTACGGGTGTGGCTTCAAGAAACACCAGATTCTTATCGTGGAACAGTTTTGTATTCGCAAGCGAACTTCCAAATGGATAACCATTTGGCTACTACCCCATGGAATCGTGTTTGCATTGAATATTTCCTAACTTCACAAGTTTTTTCATCTCATAAATCTGCTCATCTACGGTGTCAGAACCAACTTTCCAGTAGTCTTCCTGCCCTCAATATCTTGTGTTGCCCTGACAATATCTTTTAAGGGATACACATCATGGATCTTAACATTCAATCCGTCCTTCTCAATAAACTTCCATAGCTCATTGGACGCAGCGAGAACCTCTTCGCGTGTAGCGAGGTAGTTGAAGAGCGTCGGCCGGACGAGCTTTACATTCTTTGCTGACAAGCGACTACAAGCGCATTAGTCGCAATTCTCAAGGAATAGATGTACAAAGCGGAGAGGACTTACCTAAGCGCGAATCCTTCGACAGGTCCAGACGCGTTACCAAACGAACACATGGTACCCTTCCTCCTCACGACAGCCAGGGAGCTATCAAAGGTAGACTTGCCAACCGAATCAAAGACGGCATGTACGCCCTCGCCCCCAGTGATTTCTAAAACCTTTTTCACAAAAACATCGCGGTCTTCCTCATGGTACTCCAACAAGAACTCAGCACCGTTCTGTTTCGCCAAATTCCTCTTCTCCTCTGTGCTAGCTGTCGCAATGACCCTCGCGCCAACAGCCTTCAACAACTGGCACAGCCACAGACCGACACCACCGGCGGCAGCAGTAACAAGGATCCAGTCGCCCTTTTGCACAGGGTATGCGTCACGGATGAGGGTTACGGCAGTCAGGGCTTGGAGAAGGGATGCAGCGGCCGTCTTGGTAGGGATAGAGTCTGGCAGAGGGACGGTGTAGTTCACTGGCGCAGCAACGTATTCCGCATATGCAGATTGACCCATGTACGCGACACGGGTACCGGTTTTCAGGTCGGCGGGTGCATTGGGGCCGGTGGCAGCGATGGTTCCAGCGCCTTCGCGGCCGAGAATGTAGGGGAAATGTGTGGGCTTGTAGACGCCTGAGCGGAAGTATCTGGAAATGCGGTTTGAGATCTTGTCGCTGATATGCAGGATAGAGGGTTGAACTCACGTGTCAATGTAGTTGATACCGATGAACTCGTTCTTGACTAGAACTTCGCCTTCTTTAGGTTCAGGGACTGGCACATCGTTGTATGTCAACACTTCGGTTCCGCCCGTCTTCTCGATGTACACGGCTTTCATGGTCTTGGGTAAGGAAGACATGGCTCTTGTAGTGATAGCTCTAGGGCTAAGGTGCGCGCTGATGGCTGATAGTCGGGTTGATACAGGTGATCTGGAAAGCAATTGCGCGGAGCGTATAGCTTGCGGGGCGAACGTCATGGATAGAATTGGAACTGATTAGCTCGGTACTTTGGCCGAAGCTTGTTCATAATTGTAGTGGAGGGATACTCGTGATGATAAATACACAGCGGCAATGCCCCGCCCCCCACTCCCCGCTCCCTGCACCCGTCACGCCATTCATTGATTCCACGGAAAAGGGGTATTGTAGCGGCTGATGTATGGGAAGAGATTAGTATGCTGCATTGATCGTTTCCGTCTGGTACTGCTAGGGCGTCTCTCAGTCCACCGGTGAAACCGGAAAATGATGGCCTACACAATAACGTAAAACCCCCCAATCTTATAGAAGAATCGATATAAAGAAGTATAGTTAAATACTCTAGATAAGATTTAGAGCTTTAAGACTAAAAGATGTTTATTTTTAGAGTAATTATCAGTTATTTGTGGTGTTGATAGCGTGTCGTCGTAGACAAGCTCGAGGTTTTGCTTTTCCGGTTTTACCAGCCGACCAAGAGGGCGCATGTCGTGTAAAGGGCGTGCTTCTTACAAATTGGCGAATTCATGGGTATGTGGAGAAGACCCACACCGATTTCGCCCGTGGAGTAGAAGTACAATTGCAGTCCAATGACGATCATGGACTGTCTTCAACATCAACTTGCGGAAACGTCTCTGCTTGCTAGATACGACACGTCATGTGCACTACAAAATTCGCGATTCAGGGAATATTGGTTTTGTGGTCATTTGCCTTATCATCTTATCCCTCACTGCGCAATCTCCAATTGCACTCTTCCATTGCGGGGCCTACCGTTACGTTTCATCTTAATTTGAAATCAGGTTCCTGTTGTTGAGATGAGCATGCTAAAGCTGAGGATATTTTTCTGAGTTTACCCCCGAGCTGTTGCAGCAACTTTGGCTGAGAAATCAAAGTTACAACATCGGATTCTCAGAAAATACCTAGGCTGCGATTAAAGGGTGGCCAGGCATCACCCTTGACGTGCGCATACTAGCTTCGTAGAGCTGACAGCTAGAATTGAGGTTTCAGTTGAGAAATATGGTTCATGGAGGTTGCAGCCGACGTTTATGGCTTTTGCAAACAGAAAACCAGTTGCAATGACCCACCCAGTTCCTCAAGGCATAGTTGCTTTTTACTCTTGTCTTGACGTCCAAGGCTATAAGCTGCAATACGCACTGCCCTTATTATAAACTCAATATTTCAAGATGTTCTTGGATTAATCTACCTATTGCCTAGTTTCAAAGCATCCGGAGCCTTGGTACTTCCCATGTCATGTTCGCCAACAATCCATTCGTGGATCTCTGAGTACACGCAGGGGCTCCACAGCTTCCGCGGCAAGCTCGCAAAGAGACAGGCCAATACGGAGATGGTAATGGGTTAACGAGGACAAAGACATGTGTAGTTCGCGCTCGCTTGTCTCACCAACCTGTCGCCCGCGGCAAGAACCAAGTTCAACAGCCACTCTAGCTACGTCATCGATCACACATGCAAATTGCAACACGACCTTCCAATCGCGCGACAATGTGCGTTCCCCACTCCCCTGATGTGACAGCATACATACATTTCCCTAGAACACTGGCATCCTAGTATCGCATTATTGTAAAAAAAAATTATTACATACGCTTCCCAAAATGGGCGCATTCCTATCGTCCATCCTCGCGCCCATCGCCCTGCCACTGGGCTCCTTCCTAGCCATCCCTATGTTCAGCTCCTGGTCTACCAGCCTAAACATCATATTCCTATCAGTCGCTTGGACGACAATCGCCGCGTCATATTCGCCTCTCGAGTTGGAACTCATTGCTCCCCTAGTACTACGATTATCACTGTATATCATACCTAGTTTGATTTTCCTTCTCTTCGACATTGGCGTACCCAGTCTCGCGGTCGAGTTTAAGAGCCAAGGGCGATTGGGCATCCCGAGTAACCAAAAAGGGGGCGCGAGGGCAGTGAGAAGGGTGGTCGCGTGGAGTTGCGCCAATGTACTACTTACAGTAGTGCTGCAAGCCGGTATCGAGTTTCTGGTTACGGATATATTGCAGATGAGAAGCTTGCTGCTCATCAAAGGCAGCAGATGGGGACTAAACCACTTACCGAATCCGTGGACAATGATGAAGCATGGCGCCATTGGCTTCTTGTCGCGAAATGTGAGTTGACTGTTGACTGTGTCGCAAATAAGCGCATGCTAATGTCCGCATCAGACGCTCCAATACTACATCCACAACCATCTCCTGCATTCGCCAACTGGAGGAGCCCTGTCAGATCTGCACCAAAACTGGCACCATAGTATTCGAATCCCCTACTCTTTTGTGGCAAACTATGACCATCCTATCTGCCATCTCTTACACCGTTTTCTTCCTTTGTATCTTCCAGCTGTGGCACTACGCATGCACATTTTAACCTATCTGGTCATGGTTGGGCTGTTCAGTCTTGAAGAAACGTTTGTTTACTCTGGCTACAACGTGCTCCCTTCAACTATCATGTTGAGAGGCATGGCACGTCGTGCAGATGCGCATATGATGAGCGAGGGAGACGGTAACTATGGCTGCTTAGGGGTCTTAGATTGGTGTCACGGAACGACCTTGGGAAAGGATGTTGTTGAGGATCTAAAAGCGGAAATGGAGAAGCACAACGTAGAAGCAAAAGCAGGGAAGGCCATCGACGAGGCAGGCAATGCTGCGAATGGGCTTGCTGGGAAACTAGGCAGATCCAAAAAAGGGAAAGGGAAGAGGTAAATTGCACATCGACACAAGATGGGACATGAAATTGGGCATTGGGGTTTGGCGCGGTTGGTCCTCAGGTCATGGGCGTAGTTTCGGTCGTGGTCGTTCCTAATACCTTTACGTCGTGATTGGATGGGGTTCGCGAAGCAGCCGGCGCAATGATCGGTCGAACAATGTCAATGTCTCTGTAACTCTATTCCATGCATCAGTACTCGATTACCGCCCAGTATGTACCGCGCCAAATGAACGCCCAACTATGACATCACGCAAGCGGAGACCAAATGTTCACTTCTGGACCGTCTCAGATTCGCTTGCTCGTTATAAAGTCTTATGGTAAATGCCTTGGCGGTATCCTCCATGAAAAAAAATTGGCTGCCCTGCCGCTGCGGTTCTTGATCCTCGCTAGTACGGCTGCAGTATGCCGAAGTCATCTTTCATCCCATGCACTGAACGCCGAATGCCCGATCGTTATCCGTCGCTTAGAAGACCATCTGGTGAGGCCTGTCTGAGCTGCGGAGGCTGAAGCTGGCACCGAGGTAGTCGACGAGGTGAGGCTCCTTCTTGATGGTGGCCAGAAGGGCCTTGTCGACGGCCTTCTGGTCCTCGACGCGGTCCTTGGAGGTCTCCTTCTTCTGTTGCAACTGTTAGCATCGCCGCACAGGGGCGCTTGGGTCGTTGGCTACGCACCTCGGGCTTCTCGCCCTGCTTGAAGAAAGCGTCCTCGCCAGGCTTGTGGGGGGCCTTGTCCTTGGTGAAGTAGCCGTCTTGGCTGGCCTTCTCGATAACCTTCTCGTCTACGCCCGCAAGGTCGACCTTGGTGGAGGTAGCGATGACATATCGGGCGTTTACTCGGCGGAGGGGAACACCGTTGACTTTGAAGGGACCGGTAACAAGGAGAACACCCTGGGCAAGGTGCTTGAGGACAACGACGCGCTTGCCGCGGAAGCGACCAGCAAGGAGGATGACGACGGTACCGGGCTGAAGGGACTGGCGAACCTTCGCAGGGCGGACAGTCTTGCGGACCTTTGGTCGCAGTTAGCGGAGCTCGAGAAGACGCTCTATTCTCCCCAGTTCCACAATGGCACACCCGCTGCATGCTGGCACATTGAGTCGTCTCCAGCATCAATGCACTCCTTCTCTTTCTTTTGAAGCTCCCGTCTCTATTGCGAACGTACCTTCTTGGGGACAGCGACGTCCTCAGCAGGGTAGTACTTGCTGGCCTTCTGGCTGTGGTGCGGTATCGACCTCTCCCCCTTGGAGAACTTCTGGGTGGTGGGCTTCGTGTCCTCTTGTGTGGCCGCCATTTCGTTTCGCTGTGGTCGTTAGTGCTGGTCGGTGGTGTTGGCGATGGAGTCGATTTTCGTGAATTCCAGTGTGTGCCAAGCTGTCCAATCGATACGCGTGACCGGGCCGAGCATTGTTCCGGGGCGCTCGGAGTTTCCCGCCGCGTCGCCGCCAGCTCCACCGACGAGGCCTAGGAAGCTCGAACATCATAGTCCCCAACATCGCCTGCAACACATCAACATGTCGATCCAGCCACTGATCACGTTCAAGGCGGGCCAGTGCGAGCTTACGGTAAGTTCTGGGCACGTTTGCCAGTTGCCTTGCCCTGGCTAATCGCACATCCAGCGCCGAGATGGCAACCAGCAGACGGTTAAGCCAATACCGACACCTGGCTACGTCTACCTGTACCAGGGAGAAGATGGTTTGTCTGCAGCTGCACTGCCGCATGCATCAACTAACAGACCCCAGAATTCGTACACTTCTGCTGGCGACCCCGCGACAGGCCTCTCGACCAGTCCGAGCTTGACCTCATCATGATCCCCGGCGACGGCTCATTCCTCCCGTACACAGGCAAAGAGTCCGTCGACGACTCGGACAACCTCAGATCACCCACCGATGGCCGCATCTACGTCCTCAAGTTCTCTTCCAGTTCACAGCGCTACCTCTTCTGGTTACAATCCAAGTCGGAGCACCCACGTGGCGCAGCCTGGTTCAGCGAGCGCGATCAAAAGATTGGACAAATTGTCGACCTGCTGCTGACCGGAGAGGAGCTCGATGTGCAGGCTGAACTTGCAGGTCTCTCTGACTCACACGGCGGCAATGACGAAGATGAGACGATGGAAGACGTAGACCACTCATCTAGCCGAAACCGCCACGGTAGCACCGGAGGCGCTGGAGCTGATGCTACTGGCGGTGATATCCGAGAAGAAGGCGAAGAGTCCCGCGAAGGGGGTGCTGATGGCGGTAGAGCGTAGGTCCTGTCTACTTGTAATCGAATGCGGCGTCGTGGCGTAGTGGAATCTTTAAGCACACTGAAACTGCTGTGGAAGACTATACCAGGGTTCCATTTAGGAAGAAGAAAAACTTCAAAAGATATCCTGTCATGGTACGGCGTTTGGGAAGAAGCATAAGCCCAACCAAGAACATGTATATTGGTACTGGCTGCTCATGTACAACAATAGAAAATAAGGCATCATGCTACGTCTTCCACTGGCCACGCCGCGACGCCCGCACTTTCGTTCTCTTAAGCTTCAGCGTCCTGAGCGTAGTGCTAACGTTCCCGACAGAGCCGCATCAGGCGATGTCTCCGCTATTGTCTCGAACTTCATGGACTCGCTCAAAGGCAGCAACATGGGTGGCAGTTCACAACAGCGAGGCTCAGGCGCTCCCTTTACTACCCTCCTCGACCTCCTCTGGCCTTCGCATACCGTTCCCGCCGTCCAAAACGCATCTGATGACATCATCGATGCTCTGTGCGCCCAACTTCCTACAACGCCTTTCCTCCTAGAAGCCGAAGTCGAAGATGTAGACCAGATCGACCCGAACTCCGAGACTGCACAGATGGCCATCCAGACGCTGAGCCGAGAAGAGAAGATCGATGTGCTCAGCCGGATTCTGCGGGCGCCGCAGCTAAGAGCCGCTCTTGGCAGTCTGACCGAGGCCCTGAAGACAGGCGCTCTACCGACAGTCAGCCAGGCGCTCAACATCGATGTCGAGAACGGCGGTTACATGAGGGGTGGAGCCATGCCTCTCGGTGGTGGAGATGCCGTCAAGGCTTTCCTGGATGGTGTCAAGAAGACAGTTGAGAAAGAAAAGAAGGGAGGCGATGAGATGGATACCAGCTAGATGTCCTGAAAAAAATGCTTTGAGAGTTGAATATCCCTCGATGCTAGATAACGACTATCCATGACTGATGGTATATATCCAAAGAATAAATGAAGCAGGCATGGCAGTGCTTGTGATGAATACAAAGTCATAATATCTCGTCTTCGCCCGCAACGTTGGAGTTGAGTGTTTCATTTTCCATTGGGGTGGCTTAAGTGCGGCAACCTCTTGCATGTTACACCCCACCGTTCTTCAGCTTCCGTCTCCTCAATTGCAGCAAAGCAGAGGACTAGCACATTAAGCCGTAACCGACTAACCGATGATAGCACAAGGTAGTGCAGACTATTTGTGGTGGCTGTAGCCATGATTTGCAGTCATTTGTGACACATGACAGATGGGTTGGAATACGAAGGCATTGATGGGTTCAGTGCCTGAATGCAAGTGTGGTTGGGAGTCAGTGGCATGGGCAATTGAGTGTAGCATAACTGTATAACAGGTATGAAGGCTGCGACACGATACGTTGACGAAGCCCTGTCAAATTGCCATATGCTATGATCAAATGCCACGATGACCTTTTAGCTGCCCTAAATCATCACCACTCGCTTGGCTATGCTAAATACCGCTCACTGATTTCTTGCAAGGAAAGCGCACGCGAGGTTACTGTTTGGGCCAAGACATGCATATTTGGATCTATGCCAAAGGCCGTATCGAACATTGTAAACTCAAATGGCTAGGTAACCACAACCTCTTCCCCATGACGTGAACACCGTGCCATGAAACTCCATGCAACCAAATACTCAAATAAGACAGGAAGCCAGAACCCCTACCGACAGCGGTCCACTAGTAGCTTCGGCCGAACAGGATCCACTGCTTAGCTGGAGTGGTGCAGCTAGGGTTGATGCACTTGGTCTTGCCAGGCTCGATTCCCTCAGGCTGTTCGAAAGGAATGCACAAACTCTTTGCGCCCATAGCAGGAGCTTGCTTGTCCTCAGCGACACCATCGCCCAATGCTGTCCTCGCGCTCTTGGCCTTGACTTCATCCTCACACTTGTCACCCTCACAGTGGGGAACCAGGACAACGTTCTTGTTGTTGAGAGTAGGAACGAAGTCGTCCCAGTTGGTGAGTTGGACGCGGTGGCTGCGGTAGTTCTTGTCGGCCTTCTCAAACATGTCTTTCTGAATTTGCTCAAGCAGCTTGGGAACTTCTTGTGTGAGGTCATCAACGTTGATGGTACCGCGTGCAGCATCCTTGTCGTCAATATCACGGCGCGAGGTAGTAACAACGCCCTTCTCGGCGTCCTTGGGTCCGAACTCGATGCGTAGAGGGATACCCTTGAGCTCCCAGTCGTTGAACTTCCAGCCAGGAGAGTAACCTTCGCGGTAGTCGGTCTCAACGCGAACACCTGCGGCTTTCAGGTCATCTGAAATCTTCTGGACTTTGCTGTAAAGGCTCTCCTTGTCCTCAGCAGACATCCTGTTGCAATTAGTAATAAATTCTTGAGAAACAGCAAAAGTAAAACATACTTAGCTGTGACACCCACAGGGATAACCACAACTTGGATCTCAGCAACGCGAGGAGGAATGACCAAACCTCGGTTGTCACCGTGAGTCAGAATCATGACACCGATCGAGCGAGTGGTCAAACCCCAAGAGTTCTGCCAGACGTGGACGTGCTCTGACTTTCCAGACTCCTTGGCGTGAGGGTCCTCGACTGTGATGTTGAACATCTTCGAGAAGTGCTGGCCTAGACAATGGGAGGTAGCAGCCTGGATACCACGACCCGTCGCAGGAATGAAACCTTCGATGGTTGTGGTGTAGTCGGCTCCAGGGAACTTCTCGTTAACGGTCTTGGTACCCTTAACAACGGGAACAGCGAGCAGGTTTTGATAGACATCAGAGTACCAATCCAAGATCTGCAGAACTTCGGCACTAGCCTCCTCCTTTGTAAGATGCGCAGTGTGGCCTTCTTGCCAGAGAAACTCGCGCGATCGGATGAAGGGCATAGGGTCTGGAAAATGTTAGATAGAGCGTCGAGAGAAACATCGTCAGAACCATACGCTTGAATTCCCATCGTACAACGTTGTTCCATTGGTTAAGTTTCAAAGGCAGATCGCGGTGGGACTGGATCTTGCGGGCGAAGTAGGGATACATGGCGGTCTCGGAAGTAGGGCGGACAGCAACAGGCCTCTCCAGGTCCGACTTGCCACCCTTGGTAACCCAGGCGACCTCGGCAGCAAAACCCTCAACATGCTCCTTCTCTCGCTCCAAGTTGTCCGAACTGATGAAGATTGGGAAGTAGGCATTTCGGACTTTGAGTGTTTTGATTTGCGAGTCGAACCAGGCCTTGATGTTTTCCCAGATGGCATACGAGGAGGGTTCGAGAATGTAGCATCCGGCAACGTCATAGTACGAGATCATCTGGCCCTTGGTGATGACCTGCTGGTACCATTCTCCCAGGTCGACCTCTTTCGCGACATCGATACCGATCAGCGCGGATCCCTCAATCTGTTGCACAGTCAACACAACGAAAGCTCCCGCAACACGCCCAATCAGTGTAGCCGACCTTCTTCTTTTGCTGCTGAGGCTTCTTGGCAGCCTTCTGGGGGTTTCCGTCCTTCTTGCTCTTCTTGGTCTCCGAAAGGGAAAGATCCTTCATCTGACCATCCGCTGCTGTAGCTTCGGCCATGCTGCTATGGACAACCAACGTTAGCACTGTTGCTAAGAGAAAGACAGCGACGGCAGATTCAGCGATGTTCTGGGGCTCGATATCAAAACGATTGAGATATCCAGACAGCATATAGTCTATTTGTGACAAGCACAGGCAGTAAAGGGGGTGTTGGCGGGGCAGGCGGGGTATCCTGACGCGACTTTGCAATGCTTACATGCAATTGAGGTGAGAGAAGTTGATTTAAGAACTTGTTGCTGGTGAAGGCGAGAAGGCAAGTCACAGCTACGAGCAAAGGGCTCAAGCAGATACGAAGGGCGGCCTGGGTTGCAGTCTCGTGTGAGCACACAGCCAAATGTGTGGAGGGGCCGAGTCATCGGTGCAAGGGTCCACTCTAGCGCGACTGCCACATGGGCGGAGCTACAATTCGCCGACGCGGGCGGCGGGCAAGCTGCTTGGAGATTTTCTGGACCGCGTAAAGGCAGCAAACAACACAGCGAAGCAGCTTAGGAGACGACCAAATGGCAGGAATTTTCGAGCAGTCACGCAGCGGAGGGACTCTGTGTAAGCCTGGGGAGCTCTAGCATCGGGAACACGAAAAACGGGCTAACTGGGATAACAGTCCTTGGAGGCCAGAAAATCAGCGGCCAGGACATTCGCGACCAAAACGTCCTTGCCACGACCGCCATTGCAAATGTCGTCAAGTCGTCTTTTGGGCCCTCGGGCCTGGACAAGATGATGGTAGACGACATTGGCGATGTGACAGTCACCAACGACGGCGCCACCATCCTCAGTCTGCTCGACATTGAGCACCCCGCAGGCAAAATCCTCGTCGACCTCGCACAACAGCAGGACAAGGAAGTCGGAGATGGCACAACATCAGTAGTCATAATAGCAGCCGAGCTGCTGCGGAGAGCCAACGAGCTCATGAAGAACAAGATCCACCCCACCACCATCATTACAGGCTACAGGCTGGCACTGAGGGAGGCGGTCAAGTACATGAACGAGAACATCAGCACAAAGGTCGACGCTCTGGGCCGCGACTCGCTCGTCAACATTGCGAAGACGTCCATGTCTAGCAAGATCATCGGCTCTGACTCGGACTTCTTCGCCAACATGGTCGTAGACGCCATGACCGCTGTCAAGATGACAAACAACAAGAACGAGATCAAATACCCAGTCAAGGCTGTCAACATTCTCAAGGCACACGGTCAGAGCGCTACTCAGTCAATACTTGTCAAGGGCTACGCTCTCAACTGCACAGTTGCCTCGCAGGCCATGAAGACACGCATCACCGACGCCAAGATTGCTTGCTTGGATATCAATCTGCAAAAAGAGCGAATGAAGTTGGGTGTGCACATCACCATTGACGACCCAGAACAGCTGGAGAAGATCCGTGAGCGGGAAGCAGGCATTGTCACGGAGCGTATCGAGATGATCTTGAAGGCCGGAGCCAATGTTGTCCTGACCACAAAGGGCATTGACGACCTCTGCCTGAAGCACTTTGTTGAGAAGGGCGCCATGGCGGTACGAAGATGTAAGAAGGAGGATCTTCGAAGGATAGCAAAGGCCACTGGAGCCACTCTGGTCAGCACATTGTCCGACCTGAACGGTGACGAGAAGTTTGAGGCAGCGAACTTGGGTTACGCAGAGGAGGTATCACAAGAGCGTATCTCGGACGACGAGTGCATCCTGGTCAAGGGCACCAAGGCTTTCTCTTCTGCATCCATCATTCTGCGAGGAGCAAACGACTATGCACTCGACGAAATGGAGCGATCAGTGCACGACTCGCTATCTGCCGTCAAGCGCACGCTGGAGAGTGGACGCATTGTCCCAGGTGGTGGTGCTGTCGAGACTGCGTTGCACATCTACCTGGAGGAGTGGGCGACGTCAGTGGTGAGTTGATTCGAATTCCCCTTTGCACAATCGCATGGCTAAACAGACACTCAGGGATCTCGTGAGCAGCTTGCGATCGCTGCCTTTGCACAATCTCTACTGGCCATCCCCAAGACGCTTGCAATCAACGCAGCTAAGGATGCCACCGAGCTTGTCGCCAACCTACGGTCACGACATGCTCTGTCTCAGCGGACAGTGAACCCAGCGGACCCCTCATCGCAAGACGCCAAGCAGCTTGCAAAGTCAAAGAACTACAAGAACTACGGCTTGGATCTCACTAATGGCAAGGTACACGACACGCTCAAGGCTGGTGTTCTGGAACCCAGCATGAGCAAGGTCAAGCAGTTGAAGTCGGCAGTGGAGGCGTGTGTTGCCATTATGCGAATCGATACCCTCATCAAGCTGGATCCGGAGGAGCAAGGCGGTGGTGATGATGGACACGGACATTAACACAGTGTAGAGGTGGCGCAAGAAAGAGATAGTCGAGAAAAAAGATAACGACAGTGTAATGAAAGGCTTGAAAGCGCCCACGTGCACGACAAAGATCCACTGTGCCACATATCCCTGCCCTAACATGTTCACGGGATCTTGCCCATGGAACGACTGCGGAGTGTGTACAAGGCTGATCCGGAAGCGAAATTATACTTTGAGCGAGGGGCGGAGCAGACTTCGTTGTACAGAAAGAGTTACGTGTGGACCGGTGAGCCATGGAGACCGCGAGAGTGACCGACGGGGGCCTGGCGGTCGCTTCAACAGGAGAATTGACTGACTAGCGCCTGCGGCTGTGCCCAATCACATGCCTGGTCTACGCGATGCGGGTACCGCCCGCTGGCTCTACTAACTCAGCTCTCGCTTACCCTGGAACCTCGCAGCGCCATGTTTGTTGTACAACCGACTGTCCCTGCGCCGAGCGAATGCGGAGATCGACCTGGACAAGAAGCAACGGCAGAAACGGTCATTTTCAACATTGACGACGCATGAAAAACAACTGCCATGTTGTGAACACTGGATATTTACAAAGCAGCGCTGCTACTACAAGGTTCACCTCCATTCTTTCCAGTCAAACTTCTTGGCACGCTACTCCAGCTGATCAGCCTTTGGATGTATTCATCCCGTATTTGTACTGACATGCAAGCCTCAGCGGGTCCCTGCCCGCCTGACGGCACTTCATTTAGCATCGCTTGTAGCCCAATTTGTAGGCACCTGGCTGGGGTCAAGTCTGCATTTAGTCCATGGCTTGCCCTCTATCTTTTGTTACCCTTTTGTGAGTTTCATAGCCATGGCATCCGCTATGCTTGGTCCTTTGCTTCTCGCCCTTCTTGCTCAACATGGCGCTGCTGCTGTCATGGCACCGCCCGAGGCCAAAATTACCCCAGCACCAGCACCAGCTCTTCTAAAGAGAGCTGTCACTACGATTGGTTATATTTCGACGCGTGAATATGATGGCACCACGTACTGTGAGTCAAAACACTCGGCCTGGACCATTCACCACTGACCTGTCCAAGGGGATACAATCACAGCAAATGAACAAGGCAATGCAATTGCCACGTCCAGCAACCTGTTCCAAATTTGCGACCCGGCAAAGCCATGCACGTTCTTCTCCTGCTCAGGCGACTATGTCATCCTGTCCACTTCTTCGCTATTTTGGTACGCCAATTCATAAACATTAATGTTCTATGTCGTTTACAGTTACTGACACATATTGTACAGTGGAGGAGCGTCTAGCACATGTAGTTTCTGGGAACTGAAAACCGACATCAACGACAAAAACCCCCTGACGAACTATTGGTGTGATGCGAAGACGAGCACTGGTGGTATCATCTACATGACAACACCTCAGCCAGGTGAGTCCATCTCTCTGTATCATCGCAAACAGCCTCACTGACAACACGTTCCAAAGGCGCGGGATCGGCCACAGGAGCAACGACGACTAGCGCTAAGCCAGTCAGTGTATCTTTCGCCTCAGTTTCTAACGTCGCATCGGCCTCCATTGACGGTTCGGGACCCCAAATCAACAGCCCAACAACAAGCTCGAGCTCCAAGAAGAAGTCAACTCCAATTGGCGCTATCGTTGGTGGTGTCGTCGGTGGTATTGGTGTTCTAGCCGCCATAATATTCGCTGTTTGGTTCGTCTTGCGCAAGAAGCGCAACCAGGCTGCATCCAACAACACTGTTCAGCAAGCCACTCCTGGTCCTCCACCACCGATGCAACAAAATGCCCAGCAGCCTCCTGCAGGTGTTCAATACTACCACGAGCAGAAGCCTGTTCCCCAACCACAGGTTCAGCAAGTGCCTCCCCAGCCATATGGTCACTACGATCCCAACGCGCAACAGGCGCCAGCACAGCCCTTTTACGACCCAAATGCCCAGCCGGCATATGCGCAGCAGTCGCAAGCCGCTTATGGTGCGCCGCCTCCAGAAAAGACTCCTGCGCCCTTGGCTGTAGGACACCAAACACATGCATATCACGCAGATAACGGGCCGGTGAGCCCCGTGCCACAGTATTCACCTAGTCCAACGCCTGCGGTGCCAGCCAATATTAATGAGTTGCCAAGTGGGCGGATGTAGGATTTGTTAAGCTGGGATGTTCGCGTGTTGTCGCTTAGATATTTTCAGACATTGTATAGCGAGGAAGTTCTTGGTTATGCATATCGAAGTAGATTAAACTCAATGCCCCTGTGTTCGTTAGTTACCACTCTACTAATATGTGATGCGCCACCCACGGTTTCGCAACTGCGCTTGACTTACCCCTTAACTTGTAGAAGAACTAAACCTATTCCCTAATTTCGGAGTCTAAACTAAACACTTTGTCAAGAAACTGGCCCCTATTCTTCTTGAAGCAACCAGCTCACTCAGTCTGAGTATCCGCTGCTGTCTAGGTGCAAGAAAGCTTGTGAGAGAAAAGCAAAGTTGATGCAGCAATGGTTTTGGCTACTACTCTACATAGTATGTGGAGTGCTAGCTATAGTTCGCAGCTGCAGCTGCACCCTAAACTTCAGCGTCCAAACAGAAATCTGCAGCCATGGAACGTCTTTACTTCAACTACATTCTCCCACGTCCACTTCCACCCTTTTCTTCAACTCCGTTCTTCTCTGCTTCAACCCTTCTCTTTTCGTTCGCGATGGTAACCAGACGGTAGCAGTTTTGCCCTTTCAAATGTAGTCACACGGCAGAGATGCATCCTGCAGCCAAGGCGCCGCCCTCGGAAAAAGAAGCCCAAGCAACTCGATGGCTTGAACCCTGATGGCTTAGCACATAAATATAGAACTATCAATACTACTCTGCTTTCGCCAGCTCAGAGACTAGGCTTTACCATAGCCTTGCTATTCGACGCCACATCGCCCTTTATGTATAATGGCATGGTACCCGGTGTTGACCTCAACGCCTGCTCAATGATGGCCAGTGCCTGATCCAGCTGCTCTTCAGTAACAGTAATCGGGGGCGCAATCCTAAATACGCCACCAAACGACGCCATGGTAGCTAACTGCGCCCATAGGCCCAGCTCCTCCATTTTACGCGATACGGCGGCGCCGACTTGAGGCGCACCAGCTTTTGTAACTCTGTCGCTGACGATTTCAACGCCGGCCATCAGACCGCGGCCGCGCACGTCGCCAATGCATCCGTAGCGGGACTGGAGCCGCTTGAGTCCTGCTTGCAACTTGATGCCGAGATGCTTAGAGCGAGCGCAGAGATCGTCTCGAATGACGATTTCCAGGACCTTGTCGCCAACGGCAGCGGGAAGCGGATCATTGATGTGCGTCGTATAGAACAAAAAGCCGTTGTCTTTGGCGTGCTTCGCGATCTTGTTCGATGTCAGGACGGCGCTAAGCGGAATGCCGTTTCCAAGCGTCTTGCTCAACGTCAGGATATCAGGGACAACGCCCTCGTCTTCTTTGTGGTGCGTAAACGCGAACATGTCGCCTGCCCTACCCAGGCCGGTTTGCGCCTCGTCTACGATCAACAGCATGCCTCTTTTCTCGCAATGTTCTTTCAATGCTTTGAGGTACCCTGGTGGTAATTCCAACATGCCGCCGCTTGACAGAATGGGCTCAACAATGACTGCTGCGAGCGAACCGCAAGACTGTTTGTCCAACAGGTCAAAGCCATAGTCTAGCTCCGTCTTCCAATCATATGTCCCATCTGCATGTCGAAAAATTGAGCGATATGAATTGGGCGTCGGCAACGCCAGATTCCCAATCATATTGGGCCCATAACCTGAGCGACCGGCGTGATACTGCGCACCGAGCGATGCGCCCGTCATGCCATGCCAGGATGCTGCGAGTCCGACAATTTCGAATTTCCTGGTATAGAATTTTGCCAGGCGAATCGCGGCTTCGTTGCTCTCGCCGCCAGTACTCAGAAAGAATGCTTTGTCGAGGCCAGTTGGTGCGACTCTGGTCAAGCGCTTTGCAAGACTAATCACAGGAGGGCTAATCATGCCGCTGAAGAGATGGTCGAGATGTTGTGCATGGTCATGAATTACCTTGACCACTTCAGGGTGCCCGTGACCGATCAATGTGCTCATTTGGCCGGAAGTAAACTGAGTTAGGAACACTTAGCATAGTTCTCCCGAAGAACATACTTCAAGAGTGGAACTGGAATCGGCATACATCCATCATTCGGTGGCCAGAGGCAGTTTGCACATAGATGCCGTCGGTAGATGTAATGATTTCTGGGTGGAAAGCAGTTCCGTAGGTAAGCAAGCAGTCGTCCGCATCGCGTTGGAGTTGCTCGGCATTCACGTTGTCGTACGGTCGAGACATTGTAGAGTTCTACTATAATTGTAGTGTTATGTATAGAATATTACGCAAGCATATCGCACAGCATGGTTGAGGAGATACGTGCATTTAAAACAAGTTGTCGAGCGGTGTGGCATACGTGCTGCATGGGTCTTATCTTTTCCGACGGAGAGAGGGTTAGCGAGTGAAGTGCAGCGGAGTCGCTACCTAGGAACTACTCAGTCCTGCGTTTTTGCACGGATGGCGGATTGATTGCGATAGTCGAAACTCCTCCCGTTGCGCTTACGTCAAATAAAAAGAGGATCTTATTCAAATGCTAGTTCTGCGCAGCGAATTGTTGCTGATAGCATTGTATATACCTGGTTGCGCTTACATGTCGGCGCCTTACCCGAACTGTAGCATGACTCCCCCACCTGCTATGATACCACAGGAACGAAGTGGGTCAAACTATACCTCTTGTTTCCATGGGTGTTCGCGGGTTAGTTTGCAAAGAATATTATTATCCTTACGAAGACGAGATTCGCAAGCAGAAGAGATTCATGTCCTGTATTGCCTTCATCTCTTTGGGCGTTGGAAATTGCTAAACACATTAACATCAGTTAGTATCGAGAAGAGCTTAAAGTGTAGAGCTGTATTAGAACAATGCTGCCGTGCTCGACGGCTGTATGGGGATACTAGCAACTCATGTGTTTTGCCTTGCCCATTGCTGAGCCGACCCCATCCTTGTGTGAACATTCAAGATGGTATGCCATGTAAGGATTGGATAATCGCTGTATCTGACGTCCCCTGTCATGGGAGTGCGAGCACTGCAGATCAATTGATTGCTGATGCGGGGAGCGAGATTGTTCTGTCAATCAAGGTATTGTGGCAGCAGTTTTGTTCAGATGATGATATTCTGTTTTCTTTAACTGTAATAACAGACTAATGCTGCTTTGAATTAGTTGGGGCGCCGGAAAAGCTTGGCTTATTTGTAGGCCATATCATATAATTTTATGTAAAGATTTCGGTCATGTTCTCGAGACATAAATTCATATATAGGTGCGACACGAAACTGGCTAATCAGTCAGCTCATACACTTCACTGACCCTCAAGGAGATTGTAGACGTTGTAGTGTTGACCTGTTTGCGGTACGGTAGCCTTACATGTCTCTGCAAACGCTCCGATAATCGGCTCACCACTCATACTCAAAACTATGCGGCCTCTCTCACGATGCAGTATACATATGACAAAGTCACGCATCTTGTCATCAAGCAAGACTCTCCCGTCAGTATTAGCTCGGTGACACCATAGCACGCTAGCACGATACTGGGTGTTGAAATCCAGATACTAACAGGCAGGCAGTACTAACGAGTAGGGAGAATAACTACTAACAAATAGGGGTATACAACAGCATCGCGTGTCTTGAATAGCTAGAAAGAAACTAGGGGTTCCCCCTACTCAAATTTGGAGAGGTTTGCTTGGTTTTTGCCCTTTGTCGTGTTTTTTCTTTGCGTAGCTACGAGGAATTTTATCATCCAACACATTCCTTTACGCTAAAGGAAGCCGTCTCTTAATCATTATATTCAAATATAACAGAAGAACTTGCTAGCAGCCTTCTGATTAGTATTTTGGTAGGTGATTTATGAAGCTGACAGTCTTTATCTACTAGGGCTGAATATAGATGCTTTATCTAGTCAGATTATAAAAATAATCATTGCTAGCTTTAGTTATTGATTAGCAGGATAGTTATCATTCAGGCTGTTCGAGTGTTTGGCAAACCCGTAAGCGTTTGAGTCCGAGAGGAGCTGTTTATTATCATGATATCTAATATGAAAATCTAGTCAAGATTCTACAAAAACGCAGGTATAAAAATCTCTTAAACTCCACAAGAGTAAGAAACGCTACTGAAGTCCATCTAGACTGACTGAAAAAAAAAGCTACACGTACCGCACGCCAAGACAACTACTTCTGCATCTCCGCCAGAATCGCCACGAGCTGATCTCTCTTCCAATCCTGCGAGATACTATAATGCGTGTCCTCTTCCATCAACCTCAACACCGCCTTCCCCTCCTTACCACCCAACCTCTCCGCAATACCCTTCCCATGATTTGGCGGCACAAACTTATCCTGCCCACCATACCATAGCAGTACTGGCAGATCCCTCCTTATATCCTGGATCTTAAACCCCCAATCACTACAAATAACCCTCCCATCCATCGCTATACTCTCAAACCCCTGCTTGTTGGCCTCTCGAGTCGCCTTCAGCCCTAATCTCAATAGATCCACATCGTTCATAATCCTCCTATCCTTCTCACTCTTGACTTTCGCCAGCATCTTCGGATCCAACATGCGTCTCTCCCTCTCCTCATCGCTCAAATCCATGCGTCCAAATGCATCGAGGCGGAAAAAACACTCTATTGCGGATGCAGGCGCATATCGCCATCCGTACGGGAAAGCCAACCAATGCATCCACTCCGCGTCCCACATACTCATGTCTGGAGGACCGAGACCGCATATCGACGTCACGCATTTGAGCTGTGTTGAAGGCAGACCCGCCGCGCAGGCGAGTGCGTAGGGACCTCCGCCCGACACGCCCATTACAGCGTAGGATTTGAGCCCGAGGTGCTGGACTAGATGCGCGACGTCCTGCGCCCAGCTCAGAACTGTACGGTTGGGACAAGGCGTGCTGCGACCAATACCAGGTCGGTCGATTGCGATGATGCGTGCACCGAGGGATAAAGCGAGGGGATGGTAGGATGATGCTTCGAGGCGTGAGCCGGGAAGTCCGTGGTTGTAGAGAATGGCATGGCCGTTGGGAGCACCGTATTCGGCCCAGCTGAGTTGTCGACCTGAGGGGAGGATGAAGGTTGAGGAGGTACTAGAGTCGAGGAGGTAGCTGCATTTGGGGAGGGGAGTATCTGGGTGTTGGGATGGGGAGGTAGAGTTTAGGTCCATGGTTGAGTTGTTTATCTAGGGCTCTATGTGGAAAAAGGGTCTTGGTGATGTATAATTTTATAGTGACTGATATTCTGGCGCCTCCATTGCTTGTTATATATCATCTGTCTTAAAAATAGTCGAGGAACCGTGGTCGGTACGTCGGTAGACCGCCTAAGGCGTCCGTCATCTCGCTTCCTCCGGTCTGTCCCGTGGTCAGGCTGTGAGACTGTAAGGCAGCAGCCTAATCTCTCTGAAGATGCAACAAAGGGCGAAAATAAAGATCGTGGTTTCTGCCGGGTTATTCCGAGGTATCAGCTGCGTGATGAGTATATGTAGGGAGAGAACACATGACTGGCGTTCTTTGGGCTCGTTGAAATTTGACGTTTGTTGGAGTTGAAATGATACCTCAGCACAGGAAAGCTCCGATATCTTGAATAGATAGAGACTATGTGTGCTAGAAATGTTTTGCTACACCTGCTAGCTCGAACTTGTGATCAAAGACCCTTAACACTGACATGTTGCACAGTCATGAATTTGACTCTGTGCTGAACCACGTCTGTCAATATCAAACATCCCAAAAAAATACTTCCACCTTACATTTATGTTTCGGCCAGTTTTCCGTAATTACCACGGCCGCAACTAGCCGCATGGCGCAAAGTGCATAGTTAGCTCTCGAAATTTATACAACCTCAAACCATCCTCTAACCTAGAACCACACACAAAACCGGTCAAGGTATCTTTCAGAGGCTTCAAAAAGGTGCTCTGATGTTCTGAGCATATTTGTTCAAGTCTGTGTACTGTAGTGCGACTTGCATGGCTCATTCGCCAGGCCTTTAATCTGGCAATTAGATAGTGACGCAGAACTAACAGAATTGCGATCAAACTGTAATATGTTCCCTATTCGTCGATGCAGGACAATAGAAGAAGGTATAGTGAGCTAAGGTAAAAATGCCACGATTAGTGCTGATACCGCAGTGCAACTTGAGATGATCTGTGACTAATGTGGAAGAGCTATGAGACATAATTCACATCGAGTGTATCCCGAAGCTGAAAGTATCTTCGCATTTCCAAAAGTAATGTTGACGCTGTTGAACATGACTCAGTGTCATTCATCGCCCGTCGGATCTCACCAGGCTCCTCTAGGCCAACTATGCGCAGCTGGGGTGACCTGAGACAGCGCGTGGACCAGAAACATACAGACGTCCTACAGTGAACGAGATATTGTGCTCGGCTAGGCGTTAGGCGGATCGCTACTTGCGAGAAAGCGCGGTAATCTGTACGTTAGATGCTCAGCCAGTCATGAGATCTCGGCGGTGTTGAGGTACGTAAGCGCATGTTCTAAGCTCTGCTGTGTAACTTTAACGCATTCAATGGCAATCTGGTTCTTTTGCATACCGATCGTTATTCACGACGAAGTATGCAATCTCGCTAATTGTTGACATGGCTTCAGCCAGCAGGACAGCCACGCTGGAACATATGTATTGGTAAGCTGTATTTATTCAATCAGCAGCATAATTATCATGGAGAGGTCCAGACTGATGAGTAATTATAGTGTCGCATTAAAGCTATTGGTCACGTGCAGAGACTATCAGGTAAGTGTTAGACGCAGCTTGGCTCTGCTGGATCTAGGCTAGGCTAGCGTTTTCACACGTGAAGCTGTGCGCGGGCTAGCTGCTAGCTAAGTCACACCCGAAAACATCAAGTCGTGTTTGATAGCACAATGACACGCTTAAGAAATCGCGTAGACACCCCAAGCGGTAAAGAAATAAACGGCATGATGTACTAAACAGTCTTCTCACGGCTTGAACCCTGGTTTCCACAGCCCAAGCAGGTTTAACGATCTAAATTTTGAGACGAAAATCTACAGCACAGAAAAGCTAACAGATTCCCAAACTTGCGAGTTTAACAACAAGTCCCAGCGGAATGTATCTCCCACGCATCCATACTCTTCCACATTGATGCAATAAGCCCAAGTGCTTTGCTGAACTAACGAATGCTGATGGAAGATGTGGAGTTGGAAGCCTAGGGATATAATTCCAGTACGCGAAGGGAGATTTTCACGAGACAGTGAGATCTCAGCACGAGAACAAATTGGGTTTCACCGATGGCCTGCTTCCTCTGGATGACGTGATGTGAAATAGAGTTTGGGCTCCATTACCCCGCAAACGCCCCAAACGCACAAAGAAGAGGAGAAGGGCTCGGCATGAACATCTGGTCCGTGGCCATTGAGACCCTTAGACAAAGCAAGAATGAGGGAGCAACAAAATGCATTGTATACGACATATTTTTTGGATTTTCCAATCACTTATATGAGCCCATGACAAAAGAAGAGACAGAGGTGATGAAGAGGCTGTGGAACAGGAAAGCTGCATAGCCTGCTGAGTTCATTCCACACTTCTCAAAGCAGTGTTCCTACGTTGCTTCATATAGTGAATCGCAAACAATGTCTTTGTTATGGCTTTCCTCGAAAACAAAATCATTGGTTAGACCAGAAGATCTATCTAAATATCGGAAGCAATCCTCCTTTCCCTGGCATTGATCGACGCACGTCAACGTATATACCGTACTGTCGTAGCGGGTCAGCACTTGCTTATCACGTGGCATTCCAATAGCCTCCCATATGTTGAAGCTACAGTCTTCTACCAAGCTACCATTCTGTCAAACAAGAGGATCGGAGATGTCTGCCGTGGCATATCTAGAATTTTGGCCGCATAGTTTAGACCTTCCTGTGTTTGGTCTGGCGCCTTGCCTATGGCGCAGTCTAGACCATGGCCTCACCCCACTCAACTGGGACTTCATACGTGCAATCGCCGATTTGGATCGTTGAACGTACTCCTTAGCCACTGCTGTCAAGAATATCAAGCTTAGGCACGGGCGTGCAAACATGGAATATTGACATATGATCGACGGACTTTCACCGTATGATTGTTAAATTGCATTCAGGAATACTTAGTTATGCATCGCTACGAAATATTTGAAGACGGATATCGGTGCCTTCCGGACCTCTTGAGAAGACTTCACCGTTTTGTTGGTTAAGGTCCCTTACGCATTGGGGACTTTAACAGCTCATTTTGCGGGGGTTTCCCAAGAGAGTCTGTCGAGTCACAAGTACCACTCAGCTGGCGTTCTTCTGGGAATCCGATTTGACATTACTTATCTTCGTTGACCAGCTGGTTGAGTCTAGTCTGAGGAGAGGCATGCTCGCGTAATCGTGGCCTTGGGCTGAAAGTGTGGTGACTGGTTTAATGACGGCGCTAATGCTAGGGGAGCGTGCAAGGATAAGATAGGGTCCTCCTGAACCTAGGGACGACCGCCCCTATCGTGAGACACAGGTGGCGGTAGGGTTTCCGTTACCGAAATCCAACCCCGGTCGATCGCGATCATCGACAGATACTACACCGTGCTATTGCGACTCTGCTTGACAATTGTCTGCTTCCTCTGGTGTGACGTGATCATCGTTCGATAGCTGCTTGAACAGAATCTCTCCGGCATTTCGAGGGAGCTGGGCTGAGCGTGAAGATTGGAAATAAAATAAATAAGACGGAGAGACGGTTACACATGCTATCGATACCCTTGATGACATCCGGTCCAAGCATTCGTTATATGATGAACACCGGCTCATTGTTCTTTGCATTACACCTTCTCCAGTATCCGACATCATCAAGCTTGGCTGAGGCCTTGCGCAACCCCAGAATTCAGCATGGAAGCTGAAACGCAATCCTTTCCCTCAAGGTCGGACTGTTCTCCCCAGGAACCGACTGAAATGATTGTAGATTCCATGGATCCGTGTGAGCAGGGATTCTCCCAGGATCTCTACTTCACTCAAGATTGGTTCACTGGCGAAAATACCTCTTGTCAGGCACCACCTGGCACATCTTTACTTTGGCTCATCAACAATCTACCCGTGCCGTGTGACTATACGGATCCCAATCTGGGTTCGGCTTCAGACTCGTCCATCAAAGATCAAACCCATCAGCTCACTTTCTCTCCTACGATTAGGGGAACGAATTTCACAAATAATATGGTACCAACAGAAACCTACAGCTTGACGGCCCTTTCAAACGATGTGCCAACTGGCGTCATCACTAGCAGTGAAAAGTCTCTCATCTGGATGTATGAGAACGCTGCTGTGTCGCCAACTTTGTCAGATAATTCAGATCAAACTCGGAAGGCTAGGAGGGGTTCACATCCCAGCACATGCCGCAAGCGGGGTCGACCACGGAAAGACTCCCAATCTCCTGAGACCTCTGGTCAAATTTCACGACGCAGTCAAGGCGGCACGAGAAGAATTCCTCATAACGAGGTTGAACGTAAATATCGCGACGGTCTCAATGCATCATTTCGAAAACTGCAATGCGCAGTGCCTGCGATATCTAAACTATCAGATGCAATCATTGGCACGGCACGGCCTAGCAAAGCTGTCATCATTGATAGCGCCATCGAATACATCCACAAGCTTGAAAACGAACGTGACAAAGCACGACTCCTTTTGGAAAAGTTCACAAACTGCAGCTCTGGCTTAAGTAAGGACGCATGTTCTGTATGATAGCTCGGTGCTGGAGGGCTGATTGATGTGTAGTCGAAATGTTCGGTTCCTCCTCTACCGAATAGTAAGGGGCCTAGTATGGGAAATTACAACGGCGATAAATACTTCGAGAGTTTGTATTTTTAACAAATCCATAGGTTTTAATACTGTCCCCAATGTAGTTCGGCTCAATATATGTAAGTTTGGTTTCATCGAGTCCGTGCTTTGCCAGATTTGCTGCATTCTTTGGCTCCTGTCATTCGGCTGTAAAACACGAAAGTCGTCTCCAGATGATGCCAGGTATTGTCCCAACGGGAGAGAACGAATCGACTGGCTGATTGATCGATGAAAAATTTTGTATCAGTGCTGACCGTTGATTGTAATCCCGTGGTTTCTCATTGAAGACCAACATTGGTTACTCCAACAACGCCTTGGACGTGTGCAGTGTCGATACTCTGGGGATAGAAAGAAGAAAATTCAAGACGCACGGGTACCTCGTACTGCAAAGTCATGAACCTATGTTTGACTAGGCTGCTCTGCGTCACGTGCCCGAATCTAGTTGGTACAGCCGCAGGAAAGATTCCTGTTGTGGGGATCCGTAATCCCACAGCAATAATTGCTTCTGATCCTCTCAGTCTGTAATAAGTTGTGACCTTTGGAATGATCCATTGGAAAGTACCATAGATTATCTTTATAGTTCTCACTTAGGTAGTAGGTCAATTTCCGCGCAAAGTCCAGGACAGATAGTGATAGCCCTTCTGCTTGGTGATTATCACATCGACTCGAAGACCTTTCTTTCTCAAGATCCAAAAGACATATGCCTTTATATGAATTGAAAACAAATATACTTATAGGCGTGTCATTACCGAATTGAAGAGTGTAGATATGCAGAAGTGTTGCGAGCTTTTAAGTTCGCAAATGAAAAGAGAGGCCCATGCATGTGACCCCGTACCGAACTCAGACATATCTTTCGGCTTCATTATGGGCAGAGTCATGCCATGGCATGATCGTGTGACAGAATTGTTCTCTAGATTAATATCAGCTATTCAATGCTTACCTAATTTGGTTAAGGAGAGGATATATACTATTCCCTATGTGGCTGTTTTCAAAGTTTTCAGTCAAGACATCTCACCACCTTTCATGTAGGCTCAGCCTGCTTCAGCAAGGATCCTGATAAGTTTCCTGATGTGGCCCCATTGGGTTTGATGTACTGCATGGCATGATCCAAAAAGATGAAAATGGTGGTGAGACTGCCTTGCGTTCTTTACCTTTGGAGTTGATTGAACATATATTGCTACCTTCACAGGTTATGAAGAATTAGATGTCAGAATAAGATACGCTCTTCACCTTACTACTTGAGACACTCACCATGTTGCAATTTGCCAACGTCCACCAGCATAACCATCCTATCGCAACACACGGAAGCCATCCTCGAGGGACCGGCCACCACGTTGGCTTCTTTCATCAGGCTCCTTTATTCTTTTTCGACACACTACGGGATAGGCATGAACTCTGTCCAAACTTTGATGTGCGCGAAACATCTACCTCGTACTGCCTCGAAGGCGAATTTCCGGGTATCAGCGGCCCAGAAGCAATCAAGATAGAGTGGATCAATCAAAATAGATTGCGGGTTACTGGTCAGATCGAGAAAATTGACCTGAGAGCAGAATGGCCGGCGAATGATTCGAACGGAGCCTCATCAGAGCATCCCACCAATGATCAACAAGATGCGCCTGAGCCGTCGGAGAATAAAGTATCACCAAATCCTGAAGAGCCGAAAGAATGGCTCAGCGAGCGTTCGATTGGAACATTCGTACGCACGTTCGATTTTCCTTCCGCTATTAAGATCGATGACATTCTTGTCAAGCTTTATCAAGGACTTCTTCGTATCAACGTGCCTAAGGAGACTACCAAAGTTGTAGAGACGAAGCAAATTTCTATCAAGTGTGGGGAAAAGGTTGATTCAATCCGTGCGCATGGTGCTTAATGTTAGTAGAATCTTATCTGCATTGAAAATTCATGGACATTCAAGAATTTGTCCCCAGAATAAGAACTTGGCTGGATCTATTTGACCATGATGCGCCGTATCCATATCTACAGAACGCAAAAATTCATGATTTGCATACAACTGACCCCTATTCCCATACTGGGCAGAGGAGAAAGTCAAGGGCTTGATAGATCGAATCGTTAAAAAAGCGTGACGATTGCAAAGTTGCGACGGTGCGGTCAGATACCAGGAATCGTATCGGATGTGGCCGTTGAGGCGGAGATGGCACTCCCAGAATGCCTGGAACAGGCAATGAGCTTAGATGTAATTAGCTCGACGTCTTTAATCTCACTAATCCATCATAAAATATTTGAAGGAACCATTATATTGAGTTGATTATGTTATGATAATGATATCTGCTATTAACTCGAAGATTTGCATACCGGATGCGTAACAAGATGGAGATGGACGTGGCACATCAAACTTCAAATATTTGCCACCACACTCACCAAGATATTTTCGCCCCCTTCTTTCACAGCATGCACGACGCAGTCTGGCCCAAAAATCCCTTCCAAGTCCTCGTTATACTCGTCATACTCTGCAAAATCCCCTTTCTGCACATTTTCGTCTAAAAGAATCTCTCCAGCTTTCTTTCGAGCTTTGTCACGGTCGGCATATGTCCCTTCGACTACCGAGTAGCGCTCTAAACCAGAACGGTCTTTGTCATAACGAACCACCGTCTGAAGAACATGGTAAAGTGGGGGCTGAACCTCTCCAAATGAATCCGCAAGCAGGTGCTCGGAGTTATTTACAGTGTCGATTTCAACCTTGATAAATTCTCCCGGCGATGTTTCTCCGTAGACAAGAACGCCATCGCCGTATTTCCACTCGAGCGACTCGTCTTTTACGTGATAGGCTTTGAAGAATTCGGTGTCGTAGCCTTGCTCTTGCAATAGTGCCTTAGCTGCTTGTTTGGCGAGAGGCAAGCTTGCGTATGTTTTATGCAAAGAGACCCCGAATGCAGGCTCAACTGCACTATTGGGATTGATCGTAGTCTTCTTGATAATGAATAGATTCTCCGTGACTGACATGGCTATACGCTGAGTTATGGTGGCGAGCTTCGGTATCTGTTCAACAACCTTCGATACCTTAAATAACATAATAACTGAACAGCGGCTTTATCGGAGCTGATTATTTGCCTGTGCGAATGCACATAAAACACCATTGGCGGGAATCCGTATCACGCGAGGTGAATGCAACGCAGCTCAGCTCATCACGTGGTGCCGTGGTGGCATGATGACAACGTTCACCACTGCTTGATCCAGAAAAACACCGTGGCCAGTATTTCAGGCTACAGAACGATTGGCAGGATGAACGCTCCGAAGTCAGCGCTTGTCGGGCATACAGTTCCGTCGTGTACCGAAGCGATCTGCGAACGCTTAAGTGGCAAGCCACACACACCTAGAAACGTGGCTTCGGTACGCTTTTGACATGTGATTGGAGTAGTGGTCTGACCGACATATGGCGAATGTTTCAGCGAAACAAGTCTGGCAACTCTTCTAAAGCGATTCAATAAGTATGAAGCTGACTAGCGTTTTGTACGACACAATATCCAGTAAAGTCGATCGGATCTCCCAACGATGATTAAAACTCAGAGATATCTTAGCGATTTTGAAGAACCAAACACCTCGCCCGATACAAATGGAGCTTCTAAACGCAAGGCAGCGATCATCGTTGGGGTGTTGTGTTGTTCAATGTTATTCATCATGGCACTAGCGTAAGTTCTGATTAACCTTATTGTTCCTACAGCACATCATTCTCCTCATGGAGCGACTCGTCACTGAACATCCAGGTTTTTAGAATACTGGGATGCTCTAAGTTCTTTAAAAGACCAGCACAATCAGATGAGTCCCTACGTTGGGAATCGTTACGATCCGCGGCACCTGCAAAATCTTTTCGCAGATGGTGTGAGGTGGATGAGCATCTTGCACCTGGTGGAAAGGCAGACGTTGAGAACCCACCAATATGGTAAGAAGTTATTAGATTGGAATGATCAGGGCTGACAAGTGTGTAGTGTTATTTGTCTAGAGCTGCTTCAAGATAAGGACAATGTGCGAGTACTGCGCTGCAGACATGTATATCACACGCAGTGCTTCGATCGTTGGTTTGCCGGACACAGTGTCTGCCCACTTTGTAATGGCGAGATCTTGGAAACCAAACATGCAAAATGAGATATAGAGCTGAAAGCATTCTACGTTGCCCATCAAGTCACAAAGAGGCAAGACACAGACTCACAGCTGCAATCAATTCATACTCTTCAATTTTTACTTTTAACATGTTGATACTCGTTTTTTTATCACTCGCTGATGGGCCTCTCCAAGATTCTTTGGATTAAATAGGTCTTAGCATATATCTCAATGTCCCCACTATGGCAACGCAGATGCAGGTTCTGCTTTATCAGCAAACAGCTCTGTCCTTTGTTCAATAGCCCTTTACAGCCTACTCCTGTTTTATAATAGTGATGTATAATCGGTATATTCTCCAGGTAGGGTACGTGATCGGATCCTGCGAAGTGCGAAAGAGTGTTTCATCTTTCGGCGTAGTAAGCTTCGAGCAGCTCGGCACTTCACTCTTAATCGAAGCGAACATGCTATCACGAAATACCAAAGACTCAAGGTCGTAATGCATGTGTGATGTCTCACTATCTCACACCGATACATGCGAGTTGCGTCACACTATGCATACTATATCATGCTATGGTGCCAGAATCGGATCATGTAAATTAAAACGTGTATTAAGCTCTATTTCTTAGGTGTGGCCTGATAGTATCCATTGTTACAAATACAGCCCGTCTCTTGCAGTCTCAACTGAATTCCAAGTTGATTACTCTCCGCTTGAGACTGCACCTTCGAACAGCACGGGAGGAACACAACTTCAATTACGACATCGACTTCAAGAACAATGAGCGGATCATCGAGAGCAGACCTAGCTGCGGCTGCAACTTCAACGGTTCTCACAGCCGACCAGATCATGAAAGCCATCGAGGCTAGCCACGAAGGCAAAGAAAACCACGCCAAGAAACACATTGGCTACGCTGCTATTGGTGCAGCAGTCGCAGTCGGCGCAATGGAACTCCTTCGACAAGACGAGCTGCACAAAGAAGAAAAAGATGACCACACGCTCGTGGTCCTCGATGAACATGGCAAATGCAGTCATCACCATCGTCACGATTCACATGTGCTTCAAGTTGACCCAAAGTCTTCAAAGGATCACGTACCTCCGGGACACGCCAGACGACTTGCAGAAGAGATTGTTGGTGCATACGCGCTAGGTGAAGAGATCATGGGCAACAAAAAGCATCATGTAGCTCATATTGTGGCAGAGGTCATTGGAGCGGTTGCTGCGATGAAAGATACGAGAGATCACGTTAGTGGCGTAGAGTGAGATGAAAATTGTGTTCTTTTTGCAGTTCAACGCCTTTTGCGTGTTCTATTTTTGATTATTGCTTAATTACTGTTTTACTGAGCGACTTGCTGTAAATTAGTTTACTCCAATAGCAGTTCGAACAATGCAGTGCCAATGGAAGTTCTTTCGTGTAAGTCCAGAGAACAAGACCTTTAACTGACTTCGCTTCTATACCTTGAACTATTGTTTGACTAGAAGCGTATTTAAATGCAGTTATAGTCGACCTGGATGGCTTCTGTGGGGAGATTCGCTGTTTGGCCAATAAAGATTCAAGTTTGACGATGGCTGAGCCTATCTGCAGAGAGACAAGCGATGTGTAACAATGATTGCACGTTGTAGAGTTCTGGTTGGTATGGCATCAGCTGCGCGCCTAGTGAATTAGCTAACCTGGGTCCTTAGCACAACGTGTTCACACGTTACCGAAGATGTCGTGCCATCATACCATCGCACGACCATGTCACACTATAAGTCCTATTGGTGTCCCAACATATGTATTGATGACAATAAATCTCACTGTACTTCAGCCACTATGTCTACAAACGCAGACATACAGCTATGTTTTCGTTGCCTGATAATATAATGCTTTGTCTTGCTGCATAAATATATGTTCAAATTCAAATGATAGCCGGGGGCTGACGCAAGCATACCTGACATGGCGTCTTCTCCATCTAAAAGCGCAGAGTCCAGTCCTAGACTCGAAGTTGCACCGAAAGATTACCTCTACTACCTCCTCAGCATAACTGTCGATAAAGCACGTACATGCAACCTCTCCGCTTGATAAAGAACTACAACTAACCCAAGAGCTAAAGCTTTCTCTCCGGACAAATCAACCCGATGTTCTGCAGGATTTGCGGGAAATATCACTATTGTGCAACACACTAGACAATAATATGCCAGTATGGAATACACCAGACGCCGTATGCGAGAGTTCTGGAAAAGAGCCTCTGTTGGCTGAATTTAGAGAAACGAAGAGCTCGAGCGATTGTAGCATATCGGCCAGGACGGTTGAAAGGCCTATGATTGAATCGCCGGGCAGGACTGCAACATTCCTGGCAAGATAGCAATCGGATGTGGGCTACGAAAGCATGTAGCCGATGTTAAGCCGCTCTGGAACATTTCAAAAGCGACTGTTCCGAAGGGAATAAATTTCACGTTCAGATGGTAAAGTTTGGGCATGAGCCATGCTCGGAGTGAGGGGCATGCAGAGCAGAAGGTTAATTATGTTCAAGGGGAGAAAGAGAGCAGAGGAAGATAATAATTTCATTCAATCATGAGACATGACCAGACTATAGTTATACAGTTCTGCAGACAATCACGTGATCTCAATGCTCAACAGATTGATTCGAAGTGAGAAACAAAGCGACAGCACACTTCATCTTCTTTGCAGAGACCCGAGAGTACCTTACGTATCCAAGTCCCATGATTGAGAAGCCCTTAAAACTTGTCTAGCTCAGACCTTGCATGTGATATTTTCGAACACTTCGGACCATCCCCAAGCCGTGCAACCATGCATGAATGAGTATTCTGGCCCACGCGTCCGAACCAAAGAGCGAAATAACTACATACCACTTGGAATAAATCTATCAATATATCACGTGATATTTAAAAGATTTCACAATAGCCTCCGCTGATATTTTCTACTCACGTGCAATAGTCGTACGATAGCAAAGTAGTGTTTCGCTGAATTTCATCGCACAAGCTAGGTAATTCCTCATTGCACCCCAAACCAACTTGCTTCGTCTTACCATCAGCTGCATGCCCCCGCCATCCGATCACGCACTCCACCGTGAAATAAACGCAATAAACGCCTCCAAACCCCTCACAGTCCCGCTCCCTAGCCATCCCTCAGCCCCACCTGGGCAGCTCCCTTGGCGTCCCCCAGCTGATGGGCGCAAAAGCCTCTTCCGCCGCCACCTGCAAGCCGCAGTCGCCCAGGAGCTGCATTCCTGTGCAACCCATGACGTTTTGCACCCCAGCTAGATCGCGTGCCACGGCGCCCTTCTGTCGGATGCCCTGAAGATCGGTACGGCATGGCAGCTGCGTGTGGGGTGATTGCGCGATAAGTGCATGGAGGGTGTGTAAGCATTGAGCGATTTTTTCAACAGCGTAGCGCGCGAGTTTATGTGCGGTGTTCGCGTCGAGGGCGCGGAAGATCTCGAGGGTTTGAGAGGCGAGGAGAGCACCGGGCGTGAGGTGTTGGTGCTCGATGGCGTCGAAGAGGAGGAGCATGCTGCTGTTGAAGGCTTGTTGGATTAGGGACCAGTCGATGAGGATGGAGGGGGTGGTTTGGTGGAGGAAGGAGAAGAGGGTGAGGATGTGCTGGGATGAGGTTATGACGGCGGCGCGGCCTCGAAGGGAGGTTTGGGTTGATGGCGTTGATGGTGAGTTGCTGGGAGAAGAGAGATTTGAGGTCTGTGAAAAGGATGTCTTTCGCCCAATATGTGGATCGGAAGGGAGTTCGTCTTGTGTTCGCTGGCGGTTGAGAAGGATAAGGTAGGTGTGAGCTTTGCAGTGGTAAACTAGGGTTGTGTAAGTGATTAGGCTGGCGATCCAAAGTAATCCTTTCTCGTCATCTGTGGCAGAAGAAGCCATTTGAGCAGAGGAACTGCTGCGGAAATGCATCAATCTTCACTCAAGCCGTGAACAGAAGAAAGCGTCCATCGACAGTGTCATTCGATTGCGAAGGATGTCAACGTACCAGCAGCCATCACCCTCAACGACCAAAGATCGTGCGATGAGATGTTCTTTTCGCCCTTCCATGCGTCATTAAACTGCAGCGTCTCCGGCACTGTATCCAGCAATGCCCTTATTGCATCCGTAAACTCATCAATCCTCGCATCCACCAACCTCTCACAGCCCAGAATCTGCCTCACCAGCACCGTAAACCTCACCATAAACTCCTTAAATCTCAGGATATTCATATCCGTGGAGAGTTCCTGTGGCGGACAGCAAGTCCCGATACTACTGATACCCAGGGGTCGCCCAAACGTCATCGAGTACTCTTCATCAATTTGCAGCATATGCCACCAAATTTTCCGACGCGTTATGGCCTCCATTTGTGTCGGGAGAGGCGGCTTGAGGTATTTTGGGTGGCAGTGAAGACCGATAGAATGCGCTAGCCTGATCGTAGTCCCGAACAAGGCGAAAGCATCTAGGAATCTCCCGCTGTCGGAGAGGTATTTTCCGGTCAAGATAAGTGTTTGGATCGCCATGAGCGAGGGCTTGTGCAGGAAGGAATCTAATCGCAACGCCTGCATTGCCGCAGCAACTGGTCGTTTATTAGCATTGTAGGTACAATCATGAGTCGACGTACTGTAGACATTGGCTTTCTGCGCCTCGGCTTCCTTCTTCGCAGTATCGCTTCCGGTGCTCTTGTTCCATACGCATTGCTGTGCGCCGAGGGCGAGAATGGCGAAGACCAAGGCGAGCATACTCGGGCACGACTGCGAGTTACCTCTGGCGTCGGAGAGGAAGCGTTCTATTTCGATTCTTGAGACTTCTGCAGCCATATCTATGCTTGCACGGTGTCCAAATGCATCTAGGTAGTCTTGTATGTCGGGCCTTGCAGGCAGGCAGCTAAGTAGTTGCGGGATGCATTCGTCGGGAGAGGCGCTGAACATGGTGGCAAATGCATATGCGGGAGTAATTTCAGATGTGAATAAATCAATAGAGCGGGGTATGATGTGTGTCAATGTCTCGGAGTTGTTGATGTTGACAGAAGCGAACTCGATGGAAGTCAGTTAATGCTGAGCGCCGTATAGCTACTACTTACATCACTGAGGACGGTGGCCAGCCCAGGCGCGCCAAAGTAAATGCTATTCTGCCATCTAGACTCTTGAAATTGGGCATGCTTCGAAGCACGCCGTTTCCGCGCTGGACTGAGTCTACTGCCTGGATGTGAGTCTAGGGATACAACCAGATCAGATTCCTCGTCGTGGATGGGTATACCAAGGGCACGAAACCGTTGTTTGAGTTGGAGATTCTCCGCACGAAGCCTGCGTAGCTCGTAACTTTGTTGGATGGGAGCGTAGTTCCCGTCTTCGGCTATGAAGTGGCATTCGCGGGGGAGACCGCGGACGCAACATGCTGAACATGGCTTCGTACGATCACACTGTTGTGGGTCAGCTTTTATATGGCAACTTGAAGAATTGGAAGCGTGGTGTGCATGTTATGCATAAACAAGAGTGTGGAGGTAATCTCAGGGAAGCCAAACTTTCACTTTCCGCTCCCTACACTTTGTACAAGAGAGGAGCTGACGTTGTGATTGAGGTGCCAGTTTCTTCTGATTAGCAGTAGCCGAGGCAGAGTTTGAATCTTGGAAACTCTGTGTCTGTTCGAATGGTACCTCAGCCATAATTTGTAGAGAAGGTGGTAGGTCTTGAAGTTGCGAGAAATGCAATATATCAAAGTATGGCGATCTCAGAGTAATAGGAAACGTTTTGCCCAGAACCCCAGAGGGACTGCAAAGGCAGATTATACCAGATGTACTCATACACGCTAATGACAATCCCTCAGCAAGAGACAGTGGCAATATCTGCTGTACCAAGATGCCTCAGGCATTTTCGACATTCATCAGTAACTGCAAATGGAAAGCCTCATTTTATTGGTCAACAAACGAAAACACGAAATGGCAAAATGGTGCTTCCAATGAGTAGGGAGTTATTCCATGTACAATCGAAAATCTGAATCATTTCCGTTGGATTGCGCGTGTGCCACCGCCGCCTGGCGTCATGGCACCGTTGTACAGCGATATCGCCAAGACGGTCGAAGCACCGTCAGCATTGCGTGGTACTGGCAAGTGTGCGTAGGCCTGGTGTGTTCCCATGAACCGAGCTTTCGGGCCTCCACTCAACTCTATCTCTTCACATGTGCTACCAGAACGCCACGATCTTGACACAGGTCTATCTACACTCGTAGTGGGTCAGACTCCGTGATCGCATACATGGCTTCCATGGGCGTATGTTGGTGGGAGCTGGAACCTGGGAGACCCTGGCTCTGAGGTGCCACAACATAGCAGTCTATGCGAACATGAAAAGTATGAGGCTGAGTGGCTGAAGTCAGCCCCATATGGAGAGCGCACTTCCTAGGTGTAAGGTGACGCCAGAGCGACTCGTTGCCACAATAGAACTCAAGCATTGGCAAGTCATGTGGCTTGAGAACCTTTCTCTGAGGCCAACAAGGATGCTGCTGTGTTCAAACAACGGCATCGTCATTACGATGCAAAAGGCGAACCGGCCTCACAAAAACACACCTACCAAACGTATCCACCCTCTCCAGAACCACTTCCCATTCATCGCCCTCTTGGACATCCTCAAACCGCAACATGGTGGCCACGAATCCATATTCACACAGATAACCAATTGAATCTCGGTCTTCTCGAACCTGTCGAACCCGGAATCTGAAGATGTCGGGAAGGGGAGCCTCTTTATACTTAAAGGCACGAAGGAATGCCATAGAAGCCCAGTAAAGCGTAGAGTCGCGTTTAGCTGTAGTGATGATGCGCTCTCGAGGCGTTAGGGTGACGATGGATTCCTGAAGCTGCTGAGGGGAAAATGGTAATATTTGTGAAGAACCAATGTCCTCAGTTGCATTAAAATGTTTTCCGGTTTGGGCTTCGTAGCGTACGGCTGCCTCTATTTGCCAGTGCGCAATCATGTCGCTGAAACGGCGGAGAGGACTGGTCACCTTTACATAGCCAGGTACTCCAATGATCTTGTGGGGCAATGGAGAGGAATGTGTGATTGCTCTACCCAAGGACCGGATAAATCGTGTAGCAAGCTGTTCAGGGACTTCCCCATGCTTCTCGTAGTGGGCATCTACGAGCCTTTTGAGCTCCACGGCAGACAACTCCTCTTTGAATGGCGGATCAACGGTGCCTCTGTACATGACAGGTATATTCCGCTCAGTGCACCATTTCGCTGCTGCTTGTCCGGCAAGCATCATCATCTCCTCAACGATATTTCTTGGTCCAATGTTGACTGGAATGTGCTCTTTGGGCGTGGTGTTGGTGAACTCGATGATTGGGTCTTTTTGAATAAAACGAGCTCGTTCAACTGAAGGCGCGTACCAAGGCATCCCAGGCTCAGTAGGGCTTTCGTAGACCTGAACACTCAAGTTGTTTGTAGTGACTCGGATACCACCGGCCGCTTTGCGCACCTTCCACAAAGCTTGTGCTGCAGTGTACAGGTCACGGAGCTCCTCCATCTGACTGGGTGATATTTTCAGAGGCTGTCGTTCCTCTCCCTTTGGCACTGCTCCGCCAACAACGAAGTGTCGCCTGATCGGAACGCTATCATCACCTAGAAGGGTAGCCAGCTCAGAAGGAGTAATGCTAACAATTTTTCGGAGGATGCCATGCTGGATCTTTGTCTCGAGCACGCTGCCAGCTTTGTTGATACGGGAACTAAAAGTCATGGCAGGGCGATCACGGTCGAGACTAAAATGCCCTTGGGTTACCCAGGTCGGGAGCATCGGGTAGGATCGCTCCGGCGTGTAGACTGTCTCTGTCATGTGCGCCGCGAGTCCAGAAAGCGTATGGCTTTTATCGAAGAAAGCCGTCGGATTGGCCACATGGACATGAATCCAGAACTCATTATCTGAGTCCTTGACTCGCTCAATCGATATGCCATCGTCAATCTCTTTAGCTCCCGCATCGTCTATGCAGTAGACTGTTGTCGAACCCCAGTCGCGACGTAGATCTGCCATTGTGTCTCGGAAGTCAGGATTTCTTCGCGTAAGCTCCGCCTTTGTATTGAGCAGCTCCAAATTTCGTGAAAGGCGCACAGTAGGAAGCATTAGTTGCTCGTCATACAAAGCGCGGTTTTCATGTGGTGAAATAACACCAATCTCTTGCAAGAAAAGCAAACCAGTTGCACGCTTGATATAGTCAAGGCTTTCGTCGGTAGTAGTTCCCTCGTCCCGAACCAGCCCTGGCTCGTAGCATTCGGTTGCAGAGATCAGGCCAACGCAAGCAGCATGAAGGCCAGCCATACCTGCGAACTGATCTGTGAGTGCCCATGCCTGCAAGAAGTTTATGATTTGCTGATCGGAACTAGTGAAAGACTCGCCCCATTTGATTTTGTCAGCATATCGAGTATCCTTGGAGACCGTACTCGGCCCTATGCCACCATATTCGGGCGCACGATATGTTCGACTAGTTCTTATGAGCCGTTTTGCTTTTTCGAGGAATTCCTTGACATAGATGGTGCCTTTTGTAGACGGCCGCACAGTATCGCGCGGTTTGTCCACAGTCAGAGCAAGATATTCTCGGTAGTCGCGGATCCATTCGTGCACAGTTTCAACAGTCTGGACATCCGTCTTTGGCCGAATGGCGAAAACGTTGGTCAACCTGTGGCTGCGAGAATCGGAACGAAAACGAAATTCGTTGTGATTGAGCGCTTTGCGTACAGCCAGGAGCGCAGCTGATGAGGGCTGCCATGCTGGGTCATTTGGTGCCAGCAATTTCTTGGCGATTTGAGTCAATGTCATCATGCGTGTTCTCTTTCCGTCGGCCAGGACTGTGTAGGCGGTATCCAGAATGGGCGCGTTGGTGCGGTAGATGCGCTCAGCTTCGTATGTCATTTCTTCAAGAGCGGCTATGACAGGAGAGGCGAGGTCCCTAGGAACATGGAGTTCGCCCTTGGGGCTGGCTTTTGTCGGATCCGTAGGTAAATATGGTACAAGCGGCATAACGAGCGCAGGGTCGATACAGCCCTGGATAGCAAAGCTGATCCTTCTGAGGGCCAGGTGTGTCCATCTGCCATTGACCGAGAAGAACTGGCTATCGTTGTCTAGCTGCTGAACAAAAACAGCAAGTACAGGCTCGCGGCCAGGCTGGGACAATTCCACCACGTCACCAGGCTTCAAGAAAAGACCAATGGTAATCAAATCGTCATTTTCGTCTTCTTCCATGGCCTTCATCTCACTCGTCGTCGCATCCTCGTCCGACTTGGAGGAAGACGAGTATTTGGAGATGATGTTCTGAACATTGTCTCGATCATAGTAGTTCTGGAATGCCGACAGGGTTTCGTCTGTGGGTACTCCATAGAGGTCTTGCCACTTCACGAGATGGTCTCGGATGGCAGTATTTTCCGGACGAGGAACGAGGGTGGGGTCGAAGGTTTGGGAAGAGGTTTCGGGAGTGGGAGATAGTTGTGAGCGCTGTTTTGCATTAGAAAGTGGCTGTTGTGTAGAAGTGGGCAGGGCTGCATACACTTGCGGCGGCATGCAGCGTTCTCCGAGATGGTTGCGAGACTTTTATGGAAGAAATTCCACGGCGAGGTTTTAGTTGAGAAATGCTTCCCCGTTGGTTGATCAGGCGCCATTGACACCGCAGGCAGACCTCGCCGGTCGCCCGCTGCAGACGAGGATACATTTTGAGGCGAGTAGTAGAATAATGTCGTCAGTCGCTGCCAAAAATGCGGCGGAGGCGCGCTCTATCAGAGGCCTGTGCGCCGACGCTAAATCGTCGCGCGAACTCATGTGCTTCCTGCGCCCGCATCCTCTTCTCTTCTACACACTCAACACCAAAGGTATGCATGATTTCCTTGTCCCCCAGCACACCCCTTCTATGATGTATCAAAATTTATAGCATGTATTATCCGACCGCCGCTTCAGCGGCAGACTGCGGAACATTATTATCCCTGATAGAATCTGTCGAGTCGATACTTTCATCTCAAGCTGTTGCAGCCGGGTCCTAACACGGTTCACTAGACATCATGGCACCGGGCAAAGCACCTGCGGGCCACTTCTCCATCCTCTACTTTGCTGCGGCCTCGACGTTTACGGGCAAGACAGGTGAACACCTCGCTGCGCCAGTTCGCGCCAGCGACTTATTCGCATTGCTTGAGGAGAGGTATCCCGGCATCGAGGAGAAGGTGTTGAGCAGCTGTGCGCTGACGATCAACATGGAGTATGTAGACCTCGACGAAGAGATTGCCAGTCAGCAGATCCGCGAGGGTGATGAGGTTGCCATTATCCCACCCGTCAGCTCGGGATGAGGGACTGAGTAGTATGAAGCTCTTCAATGTGTAATGACTTCCGGTTGTTTGTGTTGCAACCTCGTAGCTAGCTCCCGATAATGACGAAATGATCACTAATGTTCTCTTCTTGCACCGCACCCGCCCAGCTCTCCCCAATTCACTGTCTCAGTCTGTCGTGCGCGCTCCTGCTCGCCTGCCCGCGCTCGCACCGAGTTTTCGTTGTCCGCGAGACCGGCCGAAAGCAGGCTAGCGCGCGTGCACTGGCTGCTCCTACCTCAGCCTCTTCCGCGGCGCAATCCACCACGGAACTTCGGGTGATATACGACCACCGACGCCGACCTCGAAACAACGTCCAATGCAAGTGTAATGCAAATGGCAGACCAGAGCCAGATCGATCCCAGGCTCTTCGCCAGCGCCTCGTCGGTGCCCCCACGCTCCCAGCAGCTCTACGCGTCTGCGCCCCAGCAGAACACCGCGCATCCTTACTACTTGCCCTCGCCCACCGCTCAACACCACGCCCAACCCCAGGCACAGCAGCCCCCGCAGCTCTCGCAGCTCTCGCAGTCCGCCCCACTCGGCACCGTACTCGATCCTACCCTCGAGCAGACCTCGCCTGCCGGCCCGGAAGCCGACCACGAAGACGACGAGCATGATGACGAAGGCGACCATGATGGGTACGTCATCACCTCCGGCGCAACCCACCGCCACGACCGCGTGCAATGCTCGGGAGCAGGTCGACCAGCACAATATCAGACGCCGCCTTTTGCACACCATGGGTCGCCGTCAGAGATGTTTGCACACGGTCGTACCTGCTCTGCGCTGCCTGCCGAGACGCGCGTCATCGGGTGCTGCTGAGCAACAAATACCAACACCAGACACAGACTCAAGCTGACCGTTCTTACAGTGTCCATGGTACTCCAGGCTCCGCCAAATCCCCCGCCGACTTGAAGCGCCCAAGGGCTTGCGACTCATGTCGAGGGCTCAAGGTGCGCTGCGACCAAGAGCGACCAGACCTGCCTTGCAGACGATGCGCCAAAGCCGGCCGGCCGTGCATTACGACACCGCCAACGCGCAAGCGCCAAAAGAAGGCCGACAGTCGAGTAGCCGAGCTGGAGCGCAAGATTGACGCGTTGACAGCGACACTGCATGCGCAAAAGGCTGGAGCACCCGAAATCAGGCATCATGGGGGCCTACCGCAGCATGAGGGCAACCTCAGCCTGGCCTCTCTACCTCCCGAAGGCACCTTCCGCCTAGGGACACTTGAGCATGACTGGTCCAATGCATCAGCGGGCAGATATCCTGATATTCCTCCTGGCTATGGTCCCGCGCAGAGCATACAGCGGGGTCATGACCTCAAGCGGAGGAGAGTGGATGATGGACACGCTGTGAGTACATCAGTACACTCTTCAATTACTACGAGCTAACATGTTAGACGATCCCCGAGGATATGGATGCTATACATCGTGACCTGGCAGAACACCCCGAAATGAAGCGTACAGGCAAGAACAAGATCTATGCCGACCACTCACACATCGGTCCTCTGATCGATAGCCTCATGCCTCCCGACGCCGCAGAGCGTGTCTTTTTGCGCTATGTAAATGACATCTGCCCTCACTTTCCGGCAGTGCCATTTCCTCAGGGCACTACGGCCCGCGAGATCCGAGACAAGAAACCGCTTCTGTTCCTTTCCATTTTGGCCGGATCTTCACATGGCAGCACAGAGCAGCTAGTCTCGCAGGACACCCAACGCGAGTTGACCAAGCTCCTCAAGGATCAGCTCGCTGACATTATCTGGCGCAACGGAGAGAAGTCGCTCGAAATTGTGCAAGCATTACACGTAGCTGTGCTGTGGTACCGTCCGCCTCTCCACTTTGAACAGCACAACTTCTACATGATGGTCAATTGTGCGGCTGTCATGGCTCTCGATTTGGGTCTAGGAAGGAAGGCGACACCCAATGTCATGAAGCTTTCGGTTGGCCCATTCAAAAGGTACCATCCTGACTCCAACAGCGTTGAAGCCAGAAGGACCTTCCTGGTGTGCTACTATCTGTGCATGAGCATCACCATGGTGCTACGGCGACCGATCCTGCTTCGCTGGACCAACTACATGGCTGAGAGCGTCCGTATTCTTGAGACTTCGCCTGAAGCTCTCCCATCGGACAAGCTGCTCTGCCAACAGGTGAAGCTGGCGCATATTGGTGAAAAGATATCTGTTGAATTCTGCATGGATGACCCTTCAGTCGACGTCACCATCTCCGATCCCAAAGTCATCTACGCTCTGAAAATATTTGAGAATGAGCTCAACGGACTGAGAGAAGAGAACAACAGTCTCGGCAACGTTGATCGTAAGTTGCAAATAGTCGACCGCCACACAGTTGCTAACTACTTTAGCTACCCTACGGCTTGGAGAACATGTGACCAACCTCTATCTGCACGAGATTGCTCTGCACCAGAACCAAGGCTCTGCTGATCTACAGCCCCCATACACGTCCGACGCCATCTCTTCACCGCTGACTCCAGGAACCAAGAAAGATGCTCCTGTTGGACCAGCCCATATCGGCGCTCTCGGAGACTGTCTTACAGCGACGCATGGCATCCTTGATACAATCCTAGGCATCGAGCTTGATATCCTTCTAACCCTGCCTGTGATATTTTGTGAGTAGTCAATTGACATACCAGGGGACATACTGCTGACAAGATGCAGGTGTGCGAGCTATATACGCCATCGTCTGCCTGATGAAGATGTGGGTATCAGTAACAAGCTGCGGCGAAGTGGGAAGCATCATCAAGAAGGAGGACCTCCAAATCGAGGCCTACACAGAGCAGTTGGTCTCCATGTTCAACGCCATAGTCTCTCGCGACGCCCAGTCTCCTCACGGCAAGTTCTATTTTGTCGCGAAGCGCCTCCAGGAACGCTTTGCACACATCAAAGCAGGAGCGAGCAAAGAGTCACAGCCAGATGCCGAGTACGAATCCAGACATGACTCAAATCAGACGCCCAACTCTTCTGCCCGCCAGTCATCTGCAAAGCAAACACCGCTTCATCTCCTTTCGGAGGTCGCCATGGGCAGCAGCAACAATACGCCTCAGCAACAGCAGCAGACTCAAGCGCAATCACGATCCCAGCAGCAAGCCCAAGCCGCCTTGCAAGCACATGCACAGCATTCGCAACAGGCCATGCAGTCCAACTGGTATCCTAACATGGCTACACAGCCTGCAGCCGATATGATGGGTCTCGGTGCACAGGTGCCTTTCGACATCAACTTTGACTTTACTCAATTCGACCTGGGTACTGGTTCAGACGCTGATCTGTCCGCATTGTTCATTCCGGATTCAATGGCAATGTGGGGATACCCGCCCGATCCGAACATGCAGGGATATACCGGATTCTAGCCCAGACCTTTGTGGCTGAATCGCGTGGGGCATGAGTTTTATGTGAGTGTAGAAATATGAAGACGCGCTAATGGAGTTTGGTCTGAACTTTTTAACATGAAGCATGTACTAGTAGGCTGTATCTGTCCAGAAAACCAAAATTTGTCAAAACAGGCATGCATTTACGTATTGACGGGAGTTGAAAGAAAAAGTAATAAAGAGATATCATTGTAATGAAGAAGAAATTCCACGCTAGTCGCTTTCCAAATCTTGCAGGTCACTGTCTTACTCGAGCTTGTACTCAATCCTTCGCAAAAACGCCTCCAAACCCGTCAGTTCGCCATGCGCCTGCTCCCTCGCCCACTTCACCAGCTCCTCCTGGTCCTCGCCGTAATACCCATAATCCCTCAACAACGCAAACATCTCAAACATCTGCTCGCTCACCTTCTCCGGAAAGAAGCCCTTGACCACATGATCCGGCAACTGTACATGCCTCACCGTCTTGCCCGTCACCCTACTCATAATCTCGACAATCTGATCAGGCGTATAAAACGCCTCGGCGGCCGCAAAAAACTTGCCCTCGTACTTATCCGGGTCTGCCAAAATGGCTCCCACCCACTTGCCCGTGTCGGTGATATCGATATACGGCACGCGCGCATCCCCCGGCAGCACATCGGCTAGCACAAACGATCCATCGTTGTCCTGGCTGGGCCGTGGCTTCATCATGCCCGTGAAATTCTGCATAAAGGAGGCGGGCGCGAAGAAGGCGCTTTGCACAGGTAGCCGCCGGATGTACAGCTCCGCCTCGGCTTTGACGTCAAAGTGCTGCACGTGCTGCAGTGCACCGGCGGAAATGTTCAGCGGCATCGACATGGAGCTGAAGATGATGTATTTTACGCCGGCAGCAAGGGCGGCACTGCACACGGTTTTCACCTGGCGCGACTCGACGGCGCGGGCATTGGAGTAGTCTTTTGGTGTGGGCGTGTTGAGGAAGAGGTACTGGACGTCTTTGAGGGCAGACGGGAGTGTAGATGCGTCGTCCATGTCTGCGCTGGCTAGTTCGGCGCCTTGAGAGGCGAGGGTGGCCATGCTCGGGTGCGAGGTGTTGCGTGAGAGGGCGCGCACGGTGTATTTGGAGGAGAGGGAGGGCGTGGACAGCACGTGCGAGGCGACAGAGAAGCCTTGGTTGCCTGTTGCGCCGAAGACGGCGAGGATGGGTTTAGACATGGTGGTAGTTATTGAAGGGTAGAGGTGTGGCTGTAAGACTGGAGTCTGAGTATACCGAGCGTTGTAAGGCTGGAGTATGGGAATGGTAGCTTGAGTATTGTTACCACTTGATGCCGATCCGTCGTGACTTTATATCCCTCCCTTTCTATCCATTCCACTCATACACATGCGCCTACATGTATGTGCTATGACGATGCTCCCCCTCTCGGGGCATTGAACCGGAGTTTAGTCATACTATGTTGGTACTCAGCTGCAGGACAGCCACCATGAAAGAGTAAATAGGCACAATCTATCCAATAGCAGCGCTGAGTTGGTAGTAGTCATGCAGGACTAGCACCGCTCGCGTTAGGTAGTCGGACATGATTGCTTCTCCGCTAGCGTAGTCGGCTCCGAGGTATGGGGTTAGGATAGGCTTATCTCCATGCGCCTACTGCTTGGCTGGCTCAGCTGGGGATTGTGCTTGACTGTGACTGAATATACTGGGATCTGCTACTGTTGGAATCAATTAGGACTCGACCTTGAGCCCTACTGATCCGCGACACTGATTGGTCGACACGGGCATTGGCAGAGGCGTTGTCACCGCCTATTGGCCCGTGCGCGCAGGAGCTGTAGATACTCAACACGGTAGTAGCTACTAGACAATCAATCCGCTTCCTCACCATAGTATTGCAGCTGCAAGTTGATTCACCCCGTGATACCTTTATCGTGCCAACAGCTACATTTATGCATGTTAAAGCTCTTGGCATGCCTGCAAGCTGACTGCAGGCTGTTTTGTATTATTGGTTTCCCTCCCTTATCGTTGACTTTACGGACACGACTTTTGAACTGGACGCTCAGCGCCGAAGGATCGAGGAAGTGTATACACCAGATGTGTGTATGTGCGAGCAACAAAAAAAAGGCAAAAAGACAAAAATCAAGCATTCGACTCCCACGCGCCCCTGCTGCCCGACGTCTGCCTTCCGGATCGAACTCTAGTCGTTCTACGGCCGACAAACGCCCCTCCTAGCTCGCAGCCCAAATACCTATTTGTTAGTGGTCAAGTAGTTATTTGTGCTAGGAGGCCCACCCAATGAGGCTAAGTCGAGTGATTGCTTGATGGAAGGAGAGGTAATCTTTTGGTTTATATAAAACTAGGTACTTGAAATGATGGACTGGATCTTCGCCAATTGTGAGGAATTGCAAAGCAAGGACACTAGGGTGCGTTTGCTGATAACTCTATTGACGGCCCCGAAAACGCTACGTAGCTTCTACTCACTCTATAGTCTATAACATTAACTTGACTGTTTCGTCTAATGTATGCTATGCTCTCCTTTGCTGCTGACAATCGCCTACCAGCCCTCTCTTCCCTGAATGCATGCGCTTTAACCCAGCCTCTCGTTGTTGCTTTCTCTTCCCCGTACTTTGTACGTCCCCCAATGCCGCGACATGCCTAGTCGACCAGACCAGGCGAACAAAAGTCCCGCCCGCACCGTAGCCCCAGTCTCGCCACTATGCTAAACACCAGACTGCAGTCCATTAAATCATGCTCGTCACATCTCCACCACTTCAACCTTCAAACTCCCTCCCACCACCCACATCCGCCTCATTCTCCACTCCATACGCATCCTCAAAGCTCGCCAGCTTAACCCCCCACATATCCCCCGCCTTCGCCTTCTCTCCATCTTCTTCCTCCTCCTCGTCGCCCTCCCAATTCCCATCGCCCACCCACCTAAACGCCAGCACCGCGCCATCCTTCAGCCCCGCGCCCTTGGGACAATTCTTCACACTCGCCGCACCCTTGGTACTCGACGCCGCAGCCGCCTTCCCCTTTCCCTTGCCCTTAGCCTGCTCCTCTTCGTCCTCAGGCGCGCTGTATTCCCACTCGCCGAGCCGGAAGCCCTCGTGCGCATCGTTGATGTTGATGGGGCGGCCGAGCTGGATGTCTGAAGGCGCTGATGGAAGCGGGATGGGCTGGCTTGTTTCGGGGTGCCGCAGCTCGGTTTGCTGCAGGGCATCGTAGAGATAGGATTTTACCGTGTCGAAGGTGGTGAGGGGGTCGACGTGCAGGAGGACGGTTGTTTTGTGGGATTTGAGGCGCAGGGTCCATGTTTGGGGGGAGGGTGTGGCCATTGTGTACGATATGAAGGTCGGAGTTGCAGGGTGAACAGAGGTCCACGCGTAGGTTGGGATATTTGGGTGGTTGAGGGTGGTTGTGACGTAGGGTGTTGTGAAGGCGGGTGGGTTGTAAGCATGGAGGGGTACGCGGGGGAACAAAGGGCAACGCGCGACACGATGTCATGCGCAGAACTCTTGGCAATCTCCGACTCGCACTTTGCGCAGGAGTGATCTTTACACCTAGGCAGCGACGCAATTGAACCGTTTCACTCTAGATTTCGACAAGGCACGATTGAGGTACTAAATCACCGCATCAGCTAGCCTCACTAGCAAACACCTCCTATTTGCCGTCCGCGCACAATTGCAACATCCAACCGCACCTCCGCACCACCTCCGCACGCAGCGCAAACCTCACCTCACTTGAACCACGACAACACCACCACCACCACTTCCCACGCCCACCGGGCATCCTAAACCACACAACCCGCCATGGCCTCCGCAGAACCCACACCCACGCCCTCGCCATCCCCGGCCCCCCAAAAACACCCCCTCTCCACCTCCCCCCGCCTCGACATGCCCTTCGACCGCCGCCTCCTCCTCACAACCTCCCTCTCCTTCCTCTCCGGCTTCACCCTCGGCTCCCTCAATGCCGGACACATGGCATCTTTACGCTTCCGCGCCGAAAACGCGCACCGACTGCCCATTTCCAACCCGGGCTGGTACTTGTACCACAAGTCAAAAAACTACTACAAATGGCGCTACGGCATCGCCGAAGGAATGAAAAAAGGCACGTATATAGCCGCGTGGAGCACCGTCTTCTTCGTTGTCGAAGAGAGTCTAGATATCTTCCGCGGCACGTGGCGCGCGGGGCGGACGGTGGGCGAGATGGAAGGGGTGGATGAGCTGGACTTGAAGCGTGTGGAGAGGGGGGTGAGTGGGAGTCGGGACTTTGTCAGTTCGGCGCTTGCGGGTATGGTGACGGGCGGGCTGTGGAGTGCGTGGCATCAGTTTCCAGTTTCGACGGCGGCCAGGACGATTAGACTGGGGTTGCTGGTGGGACTGGGGTTCGGGTTGGGTCAGGATGGGCTGGTGTGGGCGAAGGCGAAGTGGGGGGATGGGAGGGAGAGTGAGAGTTGGATTTACAAAGGGGCGAGGAATAGGAGGGTGGAAGAGGAGGTGAGGCAGAGTTTGGAGAAGGAGTGAGCATGTGGAGAGGTGGAGAAGCACATGGTTCTTGGGGAGAAGTGGTGGCGCTACGAGCAAGAAAAGGCGAGGGCATACGCATGGGCAATATACCACCGTGCAGGGCAGGTCGAGCTTGAATGACAATAGGCTCACGCGAGTATCCTCGAGATCGAGGTACCGATGCTGTCCAAGGAACTCTTCAAAAACATCATAGACAATCTCCACTATCGAACAGAGAATAGTGTAGTCCCTTTCTATTTTATTTCAAGACGCTTTGCGCCACATTTTGGATATCATTCCCATGGCGACTGGAATCAAAGTTCCGTGGCGCAGGCTACATGCATGTTCGTACCGTAACAGTCAAGCAAAAATTCCTTCTCTTCATGTCGATGCAACATCAACACAGCCCTCTACTCCTTGTCGAAGCGCACAGCCGGCTGTTCGCGAATCCAGCTCAGATCGACCTTGTGGCCCAGGAGTTCTCTGATGTTGCTCACACCGTACTTCATCATGGTCGGCCTCTCGAGCGAAAGTCCAAAGCCGTACACGCGCATGTCCTTGGGCAGCCCCATGGGCTCGAGCATTTCCGGCCTGAACATGCCCGAGTTGCCAATCTCGAGCCACTTCTTGAGGCCTGCGTGGTAACCGAAAATCTCCATAGATGGCTCGGTGTAGGGGTTGTAGGCGGGCTTGAAGCGCAGGTTAGAGATGCCCATGTTGGCGAAGAAGTCTTCGAGGAAGCGCTGGAGGCCGCCCAGAGTGAGACCAAAGTCAGCAATGACACCCTCAATCTGGTGGAATTCAGCCAAGTGCGTGGCATCGACGGTTTCATTGCGGAAGACACGGTCGATGGAGAAGTAGCGTGCGGGACGAGGGTCCTCTGCTAGGCGGTGGAGAGCCCATGTCGAGACTGCGGTGGTGTGTGTGCGGAGGACGAGGCGCAGGGACTCGTCTTCATCCCAGGGGTATCGGTCTGTGATTATCAGTATACAGCCGGATCATTCTCTGATAAATAATTGACGTACATCCTATTGAGCCAAAAGCGCCTTCCTGGTGTACCTTCTTGACGTCTTGCCAGTACTGCTCAAAGTCTCGCGGCTTCTTTTCCCTCTTCTCACTCTCTGGGGTTGCGAAGAGGCGTCTTGATCCTGCCTCCATGCGGTCCATGGTCGCTTCATTTGCAGGGTCTAATTGCGGCTTGCCTGCCTTTGGTGGATATGAGACAAAAAAGGTGTCTTGCATGTCGCGGGCGGGATGTTGCTGCGGCACGAATAGGGCGTCGAAGTTCCAGAAACCCGTGTCGACGTAGCTAAAGAATCAGCAAGTTGTACACTTGGGCACTGGCACAGATACACTTACTGCCCTGTCGGCATCTCGACGAAACCTTGTGAGAAGAAGATGTTCCTGAACTCCTGTCTGACCTTGTTCAGAGGGTGTAGTGCGCCCGCATCTTGGTTTGCTCCAAGGGCGGCAAAGTTGTAAGGTTTGAAGTTTGCCGTTTTCCACGCATCATTTGCAAGCAGCTCGACGGTCAAGTCGGTGTGCTCTACAGGTATCTCCTTTGCGTACTTTGGGCCCTTTGTGACGGTGTAGGTGATGACCTTTGTGACGGTGACGAGCTTCTTCTTCTTGAGCTGGGCGAGTTGCTTTGCGTCATCGAACGATTGCGTCTCCTTGATGTCCTGCAGCTGTTTGCGGGTGGTGTCTTCGGGCTCGTCGGTCTGGATCAGGACCAGGTTGTCGCCGTCCTTCTTGATCCACTTGTTCTTGAAGCCATTGCCCTGTCCCACGCTGGCAACCTCCTTGCCAAAGATGGTCTGTGCCTCTTATCAGCGATACGTCAGTCTTTGGAGGGTGCGAGGCACACGTACGGGCAGTTCAGCAATTGGTACGCTGCCCCTGTCCTTGACCAGCTTCCACACCTTGAACTCATGACTGCCCTCTGCGACGATGCCCTCGGACTCTGGTGTGAGAAGGACTTTTTCTGAATCTAGCGACTTGTACTCAACCATGGATCGGCTGGCTAGTCTGTCGAGGGCAGCCTTGATTTCGGCCTGGGATACTGCGGGGAAGTCTTCATTAGTGTGGAGGGGCTCTTTGGTGTCGAGCAGGTCGAGGATTTCCTGCGTGAGGTTCTGGCCTTTTGCTTCGAGCGGCACTGGCACTGGGCCCCGTGTTCCAGGCATGTTTGCGGTATGGGTAGAGATTGTAGTGCGGTCGAGCCGTATAACGTGGGGTTACCTGTGATGAGTCGAATATGGAAACGCAGGTCGGAGATTTGAAGGCCCGCGTTCGGAGCTGGGGCGGTTCTGATTGGCTGGTTGGCGGCCAGCACCTTTCACCTGCTTTCGAGGACATCACACGTGCGAGGGTGAAGCATGATTGCTGTGTGGTTGAAGCTGCGGGTAGCGGTTAGTTGCAGCAGGGCGATTGGCGAGTAGTCTGCGCGACAGCTTGTGATTGCAGTCATGTCACTACGTAGTTTTGAGAGCGTTACTAGCAAAGTCACTCGGGCGCGGTGGGCAGTTCCGAAGCCACCAAACTATGCTTTTTCAATGACAACATGGACTTGTGGTAGTCTGCCCACGCGGCGCAGCGTGGAAGCAGGATACACTGGGTTTTCGATAGCGCTGCAGCAGACGGCGTGCAAACAAGGCGGAGGTGCGATGCTCTACGCTAGCTGCGACGCCTCGAGTGTTTGAGGTTTCGACGACTTCCCAGTCCCCACCAGTTCCTATGGAAACTCGGGCCAAGTCGAACATGCACGCGCAAGAGGCCGCGCAAGTGTGCAGCGCATGTGCATCCCATCTCAGACAGTCGAGCAGCTGGGCATAATGTCCAAGCAGCGGGGGGGCGGGCAAGGTGTCGCAGTGAAGCATGCTTACTGCCTTGGCTGTTGAAGCGAGTGTGCTTGCTAGCTCATGGGGAATGCTGGGTGGAGCTATTTGTACATATGTACCTAGGTGTTGACATGTGGTGCGGCTGAAATCAAAGCGCTGCTAGTACCTCGTAGATTGCAGTCTATTGGCACCAGGGTGGGAAAAAGGCCGGCGATAAAGGCTTGCAGGATTCATGCAGTAGCTGGATACTGTACTGGGAAGTGCAAACAAGGCTGGAACCTGCTCTTGGAAACGGGCGCCAGCGCCTTGCTGGGAGACCCGTGGCCCACCCCGGTCCAACGTCATGTCACAGAGTCCTGTAATGGTACCCTCTGGTACCATGTGCACGCCCATGCAGCCGCGAGTATTGGAATTGCGGGGCGTGTCGGAGGGGGCCGAGCTGGTCAGCAGCAGCGCTGGCCTGAGGTGGACAGCTGTCATACTACAGCGCGACCGGGACAAAAATTTTTTATAGGGGCGGCGAAGCAGTTCATGCGAGAAGGGCGAGTTTCCGTTGCTGGCGTGGGCTGGCGAGCAGTGCCTCGCGGAGGGATTATTTTTAGGCGGGCTGGGCGGAGCGCTTGAACGGCGCGGCGGTGCGGGAGGTTGGACGTGGTGGCGGCCGCACTGGGAGGGTGAAGGGAGGCCGCGCAAGCTGGCCCGGAGCGGCCTAGCGCGCGGCGGGCGGGCCAATGAGGGCGCGCTGCGGCAGGGGAGTCGCCAAGGCAAAATTGAGGCCAGGGGGCGACGCTTGTCATGTTGCAGTCTGACGAGCCCTCGACGACACCGGCAGATGCCCGAGGCCCTCGTCAGCCGGGTCCGTAGGACGCGTAGCAGGCACGGCGATGGAGACTCAGCGATGAAACGCCGATCCCGCGAGCGGCAGCCGGCGACGACGTCACTGGCGAAAAAAATGTCGACGTGATGGCATGAATGACTGCATGGGCGACGTTGTTGAGGCGGCACAAGGCACTGGCGGTTGCGCAACAACGAGCCATGCCGCATCGAGGTTTATGCAGCCCGCCCGACACAGGTTGATAGCTGCGCGCGGCGTGATTTGGTGGCGGCGTGCGATGGCAGCGATCCAAGCCTGCACAAACAAACACGGCCAGCCTGCGCCAACGCCCGCAACGGCGTCGCCCATGGACGGCGGCAGGAGCGCAGCCCAGCACAGCGCAGCAGCATTGCACGCTCGCAGCGAGCAGCACCCGCAGACCAAGCGGCGCGCTGCACGCACACGGGCTAGGCGATCTTTTCGCCGCTCCAGAATGCGATGCTGGCCCCCTGTACGCTAGAGGCGGTTAGGGCGACGGCGCCAAGCCTCGCCGGCAGCAGGAGCAGGAGCGACCCAGGCTAGCCTCTGTCTGGGGCGAGCAACGAGGGAAAAAGGGTCGGCCGTCGCTCTCCCTCCCAGTCCACCGTCTCTCCTCCAACGCCCCAGCGCGCACGCAGCTCCTCGTCCGGTCTCTGCCCCCTCTTCGCCCGCCAGGACAGTCACTCGTTTCTCTCTGCTGCCCTCTCGCTGCCTGCTCGACCCATTCACTTTGGTTGCTGCTCGCCCGGCCGAGCCACACACGCTGTTAGCTGCCCTCAGGAGCCATAGCACTATTGCCACTACCACTACCACTACCATACCATACCACACCATACCATAAATCCCCGCCGCCCTCCCGCACCCACACAACCCCCAAGCCCTGCATCGCCTCGCCTCGCCTCAGATGCGATAGGCAGCCCCAGCGCTACACCGCACATCGACGCATCCATCTCCAGCCATGGCGCCGCGTTTCAACCCAGGAAAGCTGTTCATCCGAACCCGCTTCAACTACGAGAAGCTGCCCGGCCAGGACAGCCAGGGCTCCTCGCCCCTGCCGCTCTTCAGCACAAAGTCATGGGGCAAGAAGTACGCCCAGCCCGCCTGGGCCAGCCGCATCCAGCGCCCTCGCCTGTCCTTTGCGCGCCTTATCACCCTCGCCGTGACGATAATACTCGTCTTCTCCATGATCGGCACCGGCGTCTACAGGCGGCATAGGTGGCACGCCCAGCCCCACCAGGGCGACGAGCGCAAGCAATACCACTGGGAACACTACCCTCGGTAAGCGACCTTTTTACTGCAATGCTCTTGATCCCCGCTGACTTGCCCAGCCTCAACGGCTTCTTCAATGGTGTTCGCACCCTTGTGCCCTACGGCGACTGGGTCTCCGAGCAAGACTTTGTCAAGTACTCGCAGAGCCCCAACCCCGAGGACAATGTCAAGCCCAAGTGGCCGCACATGTCCAAGGACAACAAGGAGCCGCCCATGGACCCCATCCCCTTTGACCCCTACAAGTTCGACTCGCCCCAGTACCTCAAGGACCACGACGAGGTCAAGACGTGCTATCTCGACGAGGACGAGAAGATCGACCTGCCCGACATCTACGCCTACCCCGGTATCCCCCAGAACCAGACGGCTCCCTTCTTCGGCTCGTACGAGGAGCTCGGTTTCGACGACAAGAAGTGCTTTGACCGCTTCGGTCGCTTCGGCCCGTACGGCTACTCGTACTCTCGCGACGAGGGCGGTCTGGAGATGGACGCCAAGTCGGAGAAGGCGGGCGCCGACAAGATCTGGAGCTGGGAAAAGAAGGTCGACTACCGCAAGGTCAACTGGGCCTCTGCCATGAAGCGATGCCGCGAGAAGAACGCCCACCGCTTCAAGACCAACAAGACCAACGATTCGGCTCCCGCAAAGAAGAAGGTGCCTCGCCACGCCTACGTTCTCCGCACCTGGACCGGCTACAAGTACAGCGACTACCAGATCCTCACGCTCCGCGCCATGATCAACGAGCTCTCCCTCAAGTCGGGAGGCGAGTACGACGTTCACTTCCTGCTGCACGTCAAGGACGACAGCCTCCCCATCTGGTCGTCCGAGGAGATCTATCAAAAGGTCATCGAAGACAACCTCCCTAAGGAGTTCTGGGGCATGGCTACACTCTGGTCCGAGCAGCAAATGCGCATGTACTACCCAGAGCCATTCCCCAACAACGTCTACAACCACGCCAAAGCCCCGGTCCACTCCGTCTACCGCAGCGCCCACTTTGCCATGCAGTGGTTCGCCCAAGCCCGCCCAGAGTACGACTTTTACTGGAACTGGGAAATGGATCTCCGTCTCAGCGGCCACTACTACGAGTTCCACAACAAGATTGGCGAGTGGGCCAAGAAGCAGCCTCGCAAGGGCCTGTGGGAGCGTTCTTCTCGCTACTACATTCCCGAGCTCCACGGCTCATGGAAGAACTTCACCGAGATGGTCGAGGAGGAGCTTTACAACAGCGACGAGAAGCCGGTCTGGGGTCCTCCCAAGTTCCCCAACACTGGCATGCTCCCTAGCCCTCCCGAGGTTGAGCCGCCCCACTCGTATCTCCAGGACAACTACGAATGGGGTGTTGGCGAAGAGGCCGACATCATCACCTTTAACCCCATCTTCGACCCAGCAAAGACCAACTGGGTCTTCCGTGACGATGTGACGGGCTACGACCTCGAGCTCCCGGAACCCCCGCGCCGCTGCGCCATCATTACCGTTTCCCGTCTGTCGAAGCGCCTCTTGGATCTCATGCACCGCGAAACCTACCTGATGAAGCACCACATGTTCCCCGAAATGTGGCCGCCAACCGTCGCGTTCCACCACGGACTCAAGGCCGTCTACGCTGCACACCCCGTCTACTTTGACCACAACTGGCCGCTCGAGGTCCTCGAGGGAACCTTCAACCGTCCCCCGAAGCCCACCGACAGCGTCTTTGGCTGGGGCGAGCACAACCAGCTCGGCAACAGCTTCTACTTCAACGCCGCCTTCTCGTCAGAGTGGTGGCGAAGGTGGCTCGGCTCCCGCGAAAACGACAAGGGCGGCGCTGCAGAGGAGGAAGCGGGCACGGGCCGACTGTGCATGCGCAACACTCTCTTCCACCCCGTCAAGTACGAAAGGGGATCAGAGTGACTTCGCTTGCTTCGCAAATATACCCCTTTAATCGCTGGCTGCTGCGGATTGCTTCTTTGTCGGCTCGCTTTTCGCCTCCGCAAATTCGTCTGTTTATAGATTATCTTTTGCGTCACTTTGGGTCTTGCATCTCCAACGTTCACTTTCGTGGCGTTTTCACCATCGGGCGGCGTATAACGGCGTTTTTTTCCTTTTGTCTCCTTTTCTTTTCTCTCCCTCTTTGTCCAGGAACATTCGGTTGCGAGCGTATTTCCTTGGTCCTCCGGCATCGCACATTCGAGTTCCGGATTCTCTTACCTTCTCAGCGTATACCTCCTGCTTGACACCAAAAGTCGCAGGAAGAGTAATCGGCCGACGACCCCGGCGTCCCCTCCTTTTGGCCAGCGTCTTGGGTGTTGGACTGAAAAAAGAAGCCTTTTTTGGATTGTGGATGGGAAAGCGCACAGGATTAATGGGAAGACTCAAGTCCTCCCTTGCCGATGTATTGCTTTGGGAGTTTTGTTCTTTGTCCGACGTTCAGTATGTTGATATGTGTAGATGATGGGATACCTGTGCCCGGGCTCTTTTATTTCTACGGCGAAACCCACCCAAGACTGGTCTCTGAACTGTGGTTGTACATTTATGAAAATGCAATACAATAATCACATAATGCCTAAAACGACTGTTCTAGTTTCTCGTGCATAGTGATGAGAGGATGGTTAGTGCGAGACGGTAGTCAATTGGTCAAACAGCATCAATACTGAGCCGCTCCAACGGTGACGGAGATTGCAACTGGCCGAACAGCGAAGCTCTAGGATCAGATTACGCACGCGATTATGCGTCCCGAAATGGGCGTGGTTTACTTAGCGTCGGCATGGCTGTGGTGTAGCAAATACATCACTCCATGCTATTAGACGTCACTCTTCTGCAACCCCTTTGATAAACATCAACCACATCCTCGACTGGCCAGCCACTTGGGTGTCTGCACGGTATCGGGCTTTTGTCAGGGGCCGCCGGGATACCGTGTGGCGTGCAGGGTGATGTCAAAGCGGCATCCCCAACACTTGACACCCCGGCGGTAGGACCACGTTATCCCACCCCTTGACACCTCTCTCTATCCCTCGATTGACACGCGGCTGTCCCCACAGGTTGTCGCTAACCTTAGTCTCTAGGACCAAAACAAGCATCGGCAGCAGCACTATCTCAGGCTTAATCGCCGCTTGGCTGTGAAGAGTTAAAAGGTGGGGCGGGAATAATAATGGGGCGACGAAGCCTAGGTGCATCCTCGATCTGCGCGCCCCATACATGAGCGAACATGCACGCCCGCCATGTGAGCACGCGATAACTGCTCTTGACCTCCTTTTGTCTTTGCTTCTTCTTTTCAAACAGAATCCCTGTCACACACCACAGACTTGTTGGTCCACGGCGCGTTTTAGTCTCTTGACTGCATCATAGCCATCTCCTACACCACGAACGGGCCATAGGACCATGTGCCTCATATACACGAGTCCGCAGTCACCATGAGGCTCCCGGTCGAGACTCTATTCCTCCTTGCACATATTATACACATCACAATCGCCGTACCCGTTGCCCGTCGCAGCACACCTTTCCGTGCCCTCCGCGGCCTGTCGCCGTTAGTCAACTCTTTTTCCAACGGCCACACCTACCGACATGCGCCCACGAAGTATTTTTACGAATCCACCTTCAATTCACACTACGATGGCCGTTTTGCCTCATCCGAGCTGCCATTTACAGAACGAGTATGGAACCTACGGCTGATGCTCAAGGCCTACACCGAAACTATGGATCAGATTGGAGTCCAGACATGGATCATGCATGGGTGTCTGCTAGGATGGTGGTGGAATGGAGGTCTGATGCCCTGGGACAAGGACCTTGATTTCCTCGTCGAAGAAGACGGTATCAACGAGCTGGGCGAATGGTGGAACATGACGATCCACCACTTCGACGCCAGGCAGCTGGGCCTTGAGGACGAACGCTCCCTCGAAAGCGACCATTGGGCCAGCGAGCGCCGCAGCGAGCAAGAAGAAACTGAAGAGGATGAGGCGCGCACCAAGCGCCTAGGCTGGGAGCAAGAGGTCCGAGACAAAGGCAAAAAGTACCTCTTGGAAGTCAATCCCAACTACACCAACAAATCCACAACCGACAAATACAACCTCATTGACGCGCGGTGGATCGACACCTCCAACGGTCTCTACATCGACATCACAACGCTGCACGTCGCCCCCGTCAAACTCGACGACGACTCCGACTCCGACTTCTCCCTCACCCCCTCCTTCACCGTGCACCCCTCAGCCCACGAACCAGACCCCGACGACACCACCTCTGAAATCCAACTCTACGTCAAAGATACCCACGCCTACCTCTCGTCCCAAATCTACCCGCTCCGCACCTCGACCCTCGAGACCATCCCCGTCAAAATCCCCTACGCATACGAAGAACTCCTCCTCGAGGAATATGGACCAGATGCACTCACAGAGTCCTGGTATAATGGCTATGCGTTTGACAGGCAAAAGGCGCAGTGGGAGATGCGGGATCCGACGGATCAACAGAGGAAGTATTTTAGAGAGAAGCTGGGCAGGGATAAGGGCAGGGCGAGTGGTACGGGGAGGATATCGCATATTTGGAGTGGAGGGGGGGAGAGTGCGGGGACGGGCGAGAGTAGTTTTGGGAGGGATGTCAGGGGGTTGGATGGGGAAAGGGTAGTTGCGTGGGGATGAGGTGTCGTTTTGGATGTTGTAGCGTTTGAGCAATGGTGTTTGTGTTGATGTTGGATACTTTAGTTAGGCACCATGTAGTGTGTTTTTTTTTTGGGTTCGGGCGTTGAGGGAAAAAGACGAGTTGGATTGGTATCAAAGGAGCTTTTGTGCTTTGGATGAATAGTCTTAGGACGGTAGGTGTGTGTGTGTATATACGAGATATGTTGTATAAACATTCTTCTTCCAATCTGAGGATGTGGTTTATAAAAGTACGTGTTTTCGCCCAAACCCAAAACTTTTGCTCAAAGCAAGAAAGGGAAAAAAAACTAATCGCTAATAAGAGTTCATTCACATTGCAGGAAAACTTTATCGCTCTAAACAGACAGCCTGTATCGTATCGCAAAGAGATATGCAAATGCAGGGACCCCATCATCGTGAAATGCGACACCAGCAAATAGAAAAACAAACGCCCCGCCATGCATTCTTAACCAAGACACATAGACCCCCCAAAAAGCACTTTTTTCTTCTCTTATCTCACTCACTTACATCCTCCGTCCCCTCTCCTCCTCCATGCCCACGCCCCCATACCCCTCGCCCGCACCAGGCATAAGCACCTCTCTGGCGCCCTCGGCCTCGTCCTCGATATTCTCCCTATGAATGCTCCTGCTCTTCCTCCAGACGAAGCCGACGAGCGAGACGCCGACGAGTAGCGCCAGACTGAGCAGGATGACGTTGACGGGGACAGGGTCGTTGTGGAAGAGCTTGTGGGTTGCGGCGTCGAGGGCGGACTGGGAGAAATTGAGGAGGCCGGCGAGACAGATGATGAGGCCGTAGACTTTGCCGAAGGTGGCGAAGCCGAAGACTTTGGCGGAGTAGTCGCTTTTTTGGCACGTTAGCTGATTTGATTGTGAGGAGGAGGGGTTTAAAGGGGACTTACGAGACGGCGGTGTAGTAGAGGGGCCGGTAGAGAACGAAGAGCACGATGTTGGCGTATGCGGCCCATGTCTCTGGAATGACGCCTAGCACGCCGATGGTGGTGGCGATGGTGACGAGGAGGGCGAGGGTGAAGGTTGTGCTGGTGTTGTCGAGGAGGAGGCCGATGAATGGCACGGATAAGACGCCGCCAACGGGCAGGGCGACGTCGAAGAAGTTGTTGATTTCGACGGCCTTGTCGTAGTTGTGGAAGAGGTAGGTGTATTGGGTTCGGATGGTGGCGACGAAGTAATTGATACGCGTCATTTGGAGGACGGTGAAGAGCGTGATGAGGATGAACCACGGCGTGCGGATCTGTTGGCTGGCTGTGCGGCCGTGAAGTGCTCCCCATACGCCTGAGATGTTCTTCTTCTTCTCTTCGGCCTTGGCTTGGTCCAGACCATCCTTTGTGCCTAGCAGCGAGGTGATCTCGCTCACGATGCTATCGCGGTGCGCACGCCGAGCATCTTGTATGCTTCGAACCGTGGCTGCATCTTCAATCTCGTCGTCTGAGTCGTGGATGACGCGTTCTTCGTCTACGGTCGTGACAAGCTCTCCAACTGTCTTGTAAGAAACGGATGGCATGAATAGAACCTGAACAACCAGGATGAAGGCCGGAACAACGAGATAAATAAGGAAGAACTTTTTGACGGAAAACTCGCCATCGGTACCCTGATAGATCAAACGGTAGACCAAAAAGATTGCGCTCGAAGTATCAAAAGCGCCGGTAAGCAACGCCAGAATAAGTCCAGAGTACTGCGGAAACGTATTGCTCAACTGGAAAGACGAGATGAACGTAAAGGGTCCGCCCAACGCCAGGAACAGGTATCCAGGAATGTATGCATCAAAGGGAAGCTCCGCGGCAAAGGCAAAAAGCACTGCGCCGACTGCAATGGACACAGCACCCGTTATGCCGCAGACTCGTGGGCCATAGCGATCGAGGATTGTACCGACAGGCAGGGCGACGACATTGGTCGAGACGGCCGCGATGGTGAACATGAGATTGAGTCTCAGCTCCTGCTCGTAGCACACACGAACATCGTTGTCCAGCTCGTCCTGGCTGCAATAGTCTCTGTAGACCCCTTCTTCGAGCAGCACAGGTTTAATTGCGGCATAGCCAAAGACGACGCCTGCAGCGAAGAGGCAGTAGACGACGGCGAAGAAGACCTGGACTATGCGACGTTAGTTTTCTGGCACCAGGATCGCGCGAACCAACGTACGCAGTCTTTTCCACCGGGGCACCTCGAATGCGCCTATCGTTGGCTCTTCTCCCGTCTGCTCTGTCCATGTTCCCACGGGATTGAAGGACATTTTGCGATGTCGCGAGTCTGGGCTTGCCTCTCTACTCCATGGCTCATGCTCCTCTATCGACGTCACGCGTTGTGAGAGCGACATGCTGGCAACTGTTTTCTTGCTGCCAGTATGGTTAAACTTTCTTTCAGCTCCAGCTACGCGTCCAGCTTGTAGTTTTCCAGGGCTCTCTCCCGGCAGATTGGGATTCCAAGAGGGCGGGCTGGGTATGACGTTGTGCCACGGATGTTGCGCAGGGCTTCCGCGGACCAACCAGATGAAACCTTTGACGTGTTGGCTCCAGGGACTCTCGACCAAAGAGTCGTGTCGCACAAGCTCAGGGAAAAAGGGAGATCAGGGTTCTGAATGTACTTTATATGCAAGGAAAAGCATCGAATTGAAGAAGAAAGCGGGGACGCGGAATGCATGCAGCCGGCAAATGGGCGCGCGTTGTACGAACCGCCGTCATGGGTGTGTGCTGCGCGTGATCACATTCCTCGATGATGTCGGGCCTACCATTGCGCAGACAAGCACGCACTAGTTGGTTTCCTTTGCAAATAATGCGCTCATCATATTGGCGGCTTGTATCTGTCCTTGACATCGGAGTTGACCAGAATGGCAGCAGATGCTACCATTGAGGTGCCCACTTGCACATCGGGGCGCTCCATTGCGAATCTGGGCGGGAACCGCACCCAGCCAATCGCAGCACGACTCTGCCGCGGATAACAAACGCTTTGGTAACCTTGCAGATGCAATGGCGTCAAATTTTGCTTTTCACCCTCCCGTACCTGATCGCTCAACGCCGATGAGCGATGGCTACCTGCAGCGGAAGCCTCCTGGGACAAGGGAAGCCGTGCTTTTTGTAGGGGCGAGTGTCTCTGCAGAGATTTTTGGACGTGGTGAATAAGTCTGGACCCTTCGGGGTTGAGCATAGCCCTGCTGCCGAGCCGTTTGTTGCTGGGGTTCCCTTCCGATACCGTCCAAGGCGAGAACCCCTTGATAATATCCTGTGCATAAATTTGCGGGGTGGAATAGATTGCCATGTTGAGCTGGTAAGGCGAAGCAAGTGCCATGGTAGAAGCTTGAGAATGTGGAACTGTCTTTTGTCAACACTTTTCTTTTGAGCCGCACATCTTTGACCCGTGTCTTACTTTTTGGTAGTCTCTTTTTGGTAGTCCAGCCTTGTTTACAGTGTGATCCAGGTTAGGTGTATTGTATTTGCCACAGCTTGACCAAAGTATAACAGCAGCTGTTAATTCTACGCGAAGTCAATTCATGCTGAATGATTCGTCTGGTGCCGCCACGACTGGCTGCTCACATGGCGGCAAGCTAAAAATCCTGCCGCATCAACCATCTTTCTGGCGTCCTGGGAGAACCCAAAAGGATGCTACAATACCCAAAAATACCATCATCGGAACAGACGCATTTTGTAGGTCACCTGGATGAAGTTTCAACCACCACACCCAGAAGGCAAACCATGCGAGAATCGATAAGGTGTGGTAGATGAAAACCATTGGGAAGGACAGTACATAAACAGCGTCAAGCCCGTAAGCAACATTCTCAGGTAGCGCTACTTTGGTATCGAATGGAGACAGTTTTCTTGGGATTCTTTGCCATTTGTGAGAAGTTTCATGAGGACGACAACATCGGTGTCGGAAAAAGGGAAGACGAGACCACAAACAATATCTGCCACATGTTCGGAGATACCTCATGAATTCTTGCTTGCCAATCGGTGGTCTCTCGGCAACGCGGGGTCGAGGGTGGTATTGAGCTTCGCGGTGATGGTCTTCAGGGAGGTGCTCTCCACAACAATAGACTCGGTCGATGTTCATTGTGTCAAACTACGCGGATGAGATTTGATATTGGGGGAGGGGGGAAGGGTAAGAGGCGTCATGCGTACCTGAACAAATTTACAGTAAGAGAATATATATGGAGACAACCATCTTAGCAGAGGCCATCGATGCTTGGATTCTAATTGCTTCAGCTCGGTGAAGAATCTGGCATCGTGCATCAGAGGACATGATGTGTCAATGTTCTCTATGTCGTTGAAACCGGATCCGTCTTCGATCCCAAAAATGACCCATGCTGAAACTTGAGAAAGATTTGTAGGTGAACTGTTTGCGCTATTGCTTTGTACTTGCGCGACGTTACCAGTGACATTGCTTAGTTGAGAGGATGTTGCGCCTGGCGTGTTGTTTGCACTAGCTGGCGATGTGCCTGTCGCTGGCGAATTCGATGGGGTATAACGCAGCCGAGCCGTGGATGTTGACGAAGAAATAGGCCAGTAATTTTGTATTTTGTCGATGATGCATGATGTGAGTGACGTCGAGATATCCTTAACAAGCTGTGATGTATTCTGTTGGCTCGCTTTTGCTGCGCAGCAATAACATTTCGGCGGGTGGTTGCCAATTTGACCCAGGACGCTCTTTACCTCATCGGCTTCTGTGGATGACAGCGCCTGGTAAAAGAAGTGACCTGAAATCTAACAGAGTTTAGTCTCCACGAGTTCCTCGTCTTTTGAGTGAGACCTACCTGCCATTCAAGGCGTTGCTGGTCTGGTGGCAGATCAGGCACTCGGGATTTCAGGGGCCACCAGTCCCATTCAATGGCTGTGTTGTCTTCAACGAATGCCTTGATCCTATTTCCAAGTGTAACGTCTTTTGTGTGAGATATGTGGATATCTTCTCTGGGAATAGTTCCTACCACTTCTCGCAGCGAGGCAGGAAGGAGCAGCAGTCTTAATTCCAGGCTCAAGATACCTATGTGACGGTGCAAAAATTCTTTCGCGCTGTCGATCACGGACGAGAAATTAGTACCGAAGTCATGTTGGGGATCGAATGGCTTTTCAATCTTTCCACCATCTTCATAATCTTCGTCGCTGTCCTCGCCGTGATCGCTGTAATTGTCGATTGCTTCGAACCCCTCTTCACTTCCGATATCATGCATATTACCGGCTGGCAACCCATCCATCCATCTGACCAATTCTTCTTCCGCTTTGGGTTGACAATCCAATGGGTCAAACTGTTTTTGCCCATCCTCGTCGCTTGAATCTAACATTTCGATAATTTTACGCGCAATGCTATTACGGTTTGCCCGAGATTTCAATATACGGATGGTAGCTTTCTCAATATGGTTTCGTGCTTCTGATTGTCCTTCTAATCGGAGTACGTGATATTTAAGTACTCGACGGTAGTTGTTCACAAAGCGCTCGCGCCCAAGTCGCTCAAACAATTTGTCGTGCAGTGACCGTAGTTCCATTGATTCTCCGAAGAAATTCCCCAAAACTTTGACCGCATGCAACTCTGCATGTGTTCTCATTTGCGTGCCAATCTGTGAACCAACATCCTCGTTGTTGGAGACTATGGAGTCACAATCTTCGTCCCTCTCGTTTGATTTAGGAAACTTCGAGCTGTGCCTGTGTATCGGTGTTGCTGCATTGTCATTTTCTATCAAAGTTGTGCCAGCTAAGGTGTACGGGACTGTGTCGGTAACTGATGTTGCCGCGATGGAGACTGGCTGCCTGTCTAGCTCATATGCACGCGCAAGCTCACGCTGTGACGCCAGTCGACGTTGGTGGTGTTCTGGCAACACCTTCTCTTGCACTTTTACCACATGTTCTAGCAGTGCGATTGCTTGTTTGATTTGCCCAGTTGCTCGGTATGCAATCGCCAGCATATGTTCTGTCAGTAGCCGGTCCCCATCTTCCTCCTCACATGCATCCTGCCTCCGTCGGTAGTTCTCTTCCAGCCAGTATTTTGCGCTCATGTTTTGTTTATCCAACAAGAAACTCAGTCCTGTTAAAAAGCCCAGTTCAGAACTCGTTTCGTTGCTAAGGCTCTGCAGACCCCTCAATAAGCAGTGTACATGCGGCCGATATGCCGTCCACGCTGCCTGATTCACATGATAGACTGATGCAAGGGCGCCTGTAATATGCTTCAGTGCTTTCTGTGCCGTGGTTGCTCTGCTCTGGATCTTTCTCGTAAAGATAGCGGCGGCTGAGTGTACGATTGAGTGCATATCGTACCATTCTTCTCTCCATGTTGTTGCTTGCGCTTGGCCTTCGCGCCTAGACAGGAATGAGTAGCTACACAGAATGCTAATCGCGTCTTCTGTTTGCTCCTTAGACTGAATAACTGGAAATAGCGAACGGGGGATGGCTTCCTGTCCGATGCATGATATGAATGCCAGGAGATATGCTGCCACCAAGTTCTTCTCGCGTAGCTGAGCAACAGAAACTATCAATGTTGATAAGATTGCTCTAGTTGTCTCTTCTTCTCCTAAAAAACAGGCGGACTCTTCAACTTTGATCCCCGTTAGATCCGGCCCTGCATCGTATAGCAACCGTGTGTAATTCTCTACAGAGATCTTATTCATGCTCAGATAAGCAGCTGCTTGTACAATGGCCAAAGGCACCCTTAGTCTGCTCAGGAGCCGTCTTGTTGCCGCATCTTCCCGAGCAAGCACCTTCCTGGTCAGGGACTTCTGAAAGAGTTCCACAGCCTCCTTGGAATTCATTGAACCCAGTAGTAGCACGGTCTGACTCCGGGAGACCTCTGGTAACAGTGTTGACAAGCGCGTGGTTATCAGTGTCATTACATTCCTACTCCGAGGTATCCAGTTGAGAAGCTCTTTGTCGTATGTATCCACATTGTCAAACACTACTAGCCATTGGCCTGCATCGTCAGAACTAAGATGCTCTCTCAAGGCAGTCTTAGCGTCGTTTTTACTCATATCTGCCTGATTAATTCGAAGTGCTGCTAAAATGTCTTCGCAGGCCTGTTCGAAACTGTCCGCACTCCATGCAGGTATCCAAAAGATTGAGACAGCGTGCATGGTCTCTTTCACCATGTGCGCAAACTGCAAGGCAATCTGTGTCTTGCCCGTTCCACCTGGTCCCATGATAGCGATTATGCTTTTCTTGAACAGCCTTTGGCTAAGGGCGTCGAGCGTGTCTTTTCTGCCGACAAAATTAGGATTCTTGGCGAACGGCAAGAAATAGCAGGCTTTGCTGTTAGACGTGTATATTGGAGAGCTGGACATGTCAGGCAGCTGAGAAGGTGACTCTATCCGCCTGCGACCTAGTTTCAACGGTAATTTGCGGCGACTCATCGTTGGTAATGTCGACAGTCGAACCTGCGATAATGAGCAAAGAAGATAACAAGCGCGCTGCAGTGTATGCAAATATTTATGTAAGGTGGGCACAAGGCTGCTGATCAGCCTCGCCAATGTCATGTGGTGAAACGTGGCGAAGCATCGATAGGACAGCGAACAGTAGGCTGAGATATTGCAGCATTAGGCAAGCTCCAGTTCTCTCTAGCCATTCAGCTCGCCTTCTCTGCTCGGGCGCCAGCATCTTTACCGCCGGCCGTGCACCAATGCATGCCGAGAAGATGTTCTATTTCGAGCAAAGTATTTGATGCTAAAGGCGTGTACCAAGTACAACCAGTCATGATAGAATAGGTGGATAGTAGCATTTCAACACTATTTAGATGCCCTGGATCATAGAGATTTGGCCTTTAGCAGAAATATCGCTTCTCTGGTTTATCCAAGTTTACAATCAGGTGATAGAGGTTGCGTAGTTGCACCATATCGGATACTTTGTTTCGAAACCGGAATTTTTCTACATATGATTAGCTTACCCTGGCGGTATACGCATGGCATCTTCAGTTCTAATAACAGACGGCTTGTAGGAGATTGATAAGGTACAAGCGATATGTTGTAGCCCTAGTGGCCCAAAATTAAGCAAGAACAACAAAACGGGACCAAACCTTTTATTACCCTAATCCAGATATGGCCACTAACTTTTGATTATGAATACATGTTTCTCATGCAATTTGTCGCTTCTTACATGCAATATTTTAGTCTTATATATCCCCTAGATGCCCCCATGAAATACTTGATACTCGATTCCCAAACATCAATCTCATCATGAAAAAATGAAAAAATAGCTGTGTAGACATCTTCATCCCTCTTTAACTGACCTGCTTCTCATCAACTACATAAACCAATGCATCAATGAACAAAACTGACTACTCAATGTCCTAATCAATCAAATGCCCCATCCCCCACGGCATCCCCTCTCGCTCCTTCCCCTTATCCCTCTTCCTCTCCTCCTCTCTCCTTCTCTTCCCCTCAATATGAGCCTCACACAACATACTATTATGCTTGTACGGAGGCATCATGCGCGTCTGGCCACACCAGCCCGAGGGCTTAGCCCCAGGCACGTAGTGTCTGCGCACGCCGTCGTTGATGGACGCGTTGGGCCCAAACGACTGGTAGCAGCTCTCGCCCCAGACGTAGTGCGGGGGCACCATGTTTGTGCAACCGGGTTTGGCGCACTGTAGTGGATAGAGTTTGCACATTCGTAGGTAGGTGCTGGGTGTTAGTGGTGTGCTTAGGGGTTTGAAAACTTCTAGGTGGGTGGAGTGGATTGTACCCGATGGTAGGGAGTAGGAGTGTGCTGTTCCTGAAACGTTTCTTTGTAGTCGAGGATATGGGGCAGTATGTAGAGGGTGAATGTGGCTCTGGCATTGTATTCACGGTGCAGGTTGGGCGCAGCTGCGTTGGAGGTATCGGCGAAATTGTCGTGCAATTGTCACGAGGTTGATACAGCGGTGAATGGAATATCACGCCAGATTTCAAGTCTGAAGCCCATTGGCCTCCTTCAAAGCTTATGCAGTGTACTGTTACACGGCCTGTGGTCCTTTAGAAATGCATGATGTGGGTGTCAAGGATTAGTGTGAAAGAAGAGCGAGATCTAAGGATGTTGTGAAGATTCATGAATAATTGAGAAGATAGGACCTCAAGCGAATCTCAAGCATGTAGTTACTGAGCAGAATTTGAAGAGAAACATGATATATTTCATTTTAGTTTGTAGGTGAGCAACTAGGCCCAGAATATCCATTAGGGATTAGGGACATTCAATGTCCACGCAGAAAAGAAGAAGACAATCAAAAGACAACTCCAAACTCCATCGCGATGCATACTATTTTTATGGTTTTGACAGATAGGAAATGGGGGAGGGGAGGAGACTGGCAGGTATCGCTTTGGCGGGCCGTTTCTTTTGCTGATTCGTTGCGTTGATTCGGCATGTCGACATTAAACACTATCACATTTAGGCCTCCTCGACGCTCTTGGCGGGCTTCTTCATGTTGTTCTTGTACCAGAGAGTAGGCAGAAGAGCGCATGAGACGGTGAAGAGAATGCTGGGGAGAGTTAATGACGACTAAGAATGATGGGAACGACAAACTTACCAGAGGGCGATGGTCATGCCCCAGACGGTCTTGGCCTGGAAGCAGTTGCTGCGAGTGACGCCGGCCCAGTGACCCAGGCTGGAGACCGACTTGTTGAGGTTCTCCACGGTCGAAGTGACAAAGGCGCTGGCGTACATGGCATCAAGCTCGGCGGGAGTCTTTCCAATGACATAGCAATTGAGGAAAGACATGGGTTTTCCGAGGGTGACTGCGCATACAATGAAGGCGATGAGGAGGAGAGAGTCGACACCAGCCATGACGAGAAGGCCAAGGTTGGCCTCTGACCAGTAGTATCCAACGCTGACCATTATGTAGAGGGTCGCAATGCAAGCCTGTGCGAATTAGCATGCTACCGAGGGATTTGTTCACGAATACATACCACACTGAGAGTACCAACAAACTCCTTGGGTGGCTCCACGCCAGTCGTGACAATCATCTGGACAAAGTTGGAGGAAATGCCGATGACGAGGATCATGGAAATAGCCTGGAGGACACGAGCACCAAGGAGCATCAGGCTCAGAGGCTTAGCGTTGTAGGTTGGGACAGGCATTTTGGCTGCTGGGGGAAATGGGTTTCGAAAAGTGTTGCTGAGCGTTGGATGTCGGAGTGGACGAACGAAGTGATTTTTTGCAGCAAGGAAACGATGGCGATCTGCACAGCAGAAGAGAGTGTGTTATGATAGGAAATCGAGAGAAGAATGAGACCCAGATAGGAAATAAGGAAATAGAGGAAAAAAGAGGAAAAGGAAGTGAGCTGTGATGAGTTGGCTTGTGTGTTTGATGACTGTCATGATGTCGTTGTCCAGCACATATTATATATCCAGATGTTGCTTGCTACCTCCACAAGTTATTGAAAACGGAATAGCTGAAGGTGTAGCTATTCTTGCTCGTCGGACGTCTGGACCGCCATAGTTTCATGGTATGAGTAGTCGCTGAGTGGGCCAATGAGAGGCGAGAAGCGCGATGCTCCAAAGAATGTCCGAGCTGCGCACTGATGCACGTCGGCGGCTACAGCATAACAACTCGACACGCCAATTCTGGGGGAACCCACACAGGCTCCAAGATGTAGAGCGGTACCTGAGGGAAGTGGAGCCATGGTTTGATGTTGGGATCGGTTGGACGAGACACGTCGTTGCGGCTGTCGCTGTACTTCCGCGGTCCCACATGAACCTCCCGCCCAACCTCGCGCGCGGGAGCTATGCTCGAAAGTGTTGAGGCTCAATCAGAGGCTCCGAAGGTTGAAACGATGTTTGAAAGGACCGTTCCCGGCCTTGGTGAAGGCGTTGTCCAAGGAACACTTGTGTCGACAAGACGCCATTGGAACTTACCACGTCAATGCTGGGCTCCACACTTGTGCATTTGTATGCGTATTGGTCCATCGACAGCGGATATGGAGATCTAGGCAACATTCGTGTCGGAATAGAAGAATGGGGCGTTGTTGCATAACAATGCACCATGTCTGCTGCCTTCGTAGGATGCACCTCTACGTGTCATACGTGGCGCTAGGCTCCAGAGCTCGGCGAAGGCTTTCATGAAGAGAGCCTCGCGACATCCGCGGAACATCAAGCCTGTATACTTATACATATAAACCCATCATCGAACAGCACGGTATATGTTGTGGTGCTCACGTGTATCCGTTGGAGTGATAAGGGTACGCGCCTTACACGCGCCTTACAATAGTCAGCCCCCGCTTTCCACCTCGGGTGAGCTTGAACCGGCAAGTCCACGCGACCACGCTCCTAGATAGTCGCATATCAGCGGCTTCGCGTGACTTTGTAGCCGATAAAGCAATCTCAAGGGCTTTAAAAGCTCTCCATCAGCCGCGATCGGCATAAGGTTCTACGTCGTGTAACAACTACAGCAATGGGTCTCTCAACGTACTTTCAGCACAAGGCTGACTGGTGAGTTGCTCCAAGCTTCATAGAGCTACCCCACACCGTGTTGAAGGATATCGCCAGCTAAGCTTCACCAGCAAACGGAAGCAGTCGGAACGCGCTTCCAAGCTTGCTTCACTCCCTGCAGCATATCTCTCACCTTTATCTGCCCAGGACCGCACCATTCTCGGCAAGCCCATCCAAGAACTGGTCCAAGATGTGCACAAACAAATCACCGACCCCATTGACATTCTGCGAGCATATGCCAAGGTCACAGTCAAAGCACAAGAAAAGATCAACTGTGTGACCGAGGTGTTGTTCCCAGAAGCCGAAGAATGGGCCAAGAATGAGGTCAACCTCAAGGGTCCACTCGCTGGTATCCCTGTTTCCGTAAAGGATACAGTCAACGTAAAGGGTTTCGACACCTCAGTTGCTTTCTCGCACAACGTCGGAAAGCCACATTCCGAAGATGGAGTCATGACCAAGATATTAAAGGATGCCGGTGCCGTGCCTTTTGTCAAAACTAACATACCCACTACGCTCCTCTCGTTTGAATCTACCAATGATGTTTGGGGACAGTGCAAGAACCCCCACAATGACAAGTACTCACCTGGCGGCTCAACCGGTGGCGAGTCAGCGCTTCTAGCTTTTGGTGGTAGCCGCATTGGTATCGGAACTGATGTTGCTGGATCTGTCCGCGTCCCTGCCCACTTCTCTGGCTGCTACTCGATACGGTGCTCCACTGGGCGCTGGCCAAAAGTAGGCTTGAACACCAGCATGGCTGGCCAAGACGGTATTCCAAGCGTCGTCAGTCCTATGGCAAGAACCCTAAATGACTTGACATATTTCACACGTAGCTTCATTCAGATGAAGCCATGGGAATACGATTACACAGTCCACCCACTAGCGTGGAGGGAGGACGTCGAGACCGAATACAGAGAAAAGAAGAAGCTACGCATCGGCGTAATGCGGACAGACCACGTTGTAGATCCTTCACCAGCATGTACGCGTGCTCTGGACCAAACCGTAAAAGCACTTATTGCTGAAGGCCACGAAGTGTTTGATGTTGAACCACCAAACCCATGTGAAGCCTTGCAGATTGCATCCCAACTACTCATGAGCGACGGAGGCAATACCTTCTTAGGCCATTTCCGAACGGGAGAGTGGAATGATCTTGGCGCAGCACAGATGGTCAAGTACATGCATCTGCCTCGCTTTATCAAGTACATCCACTACCTATATGTCAAATACATCAAGGGAGATTCGATCTGGGCCGGCCTGCTGCGAGATTGGCACCCAAAGAGTGCACATGAGTACTGGCAACTGATCGCCAAGCGCGAATACTACAAGGCAAACTTCTACAAGTGGTGGTCTGAGAAGGCGAAGATGGATGTCATGCTCGCCCCGCCCAACGCCACGCCTGCTGTGCCTCATGGCGGCATGCACGATGCAGTCAGCAGCTGCGGATACACCTTCTTGTTCAATCTGGTAAGTTGTATCACCTCAATGTCTCTGATTCATGCTTACCACTGCCAAGCTTGACTACTCTGTAGGAGTACTCCCTGTAACCCATGTGGATCCCGAGGAAGACGCTCTTCCCTCAGGCTTTCAGCTGAAGAAGCTGAACGGCGTCGCACAAGGCGCGTACAAGCACTATGATGCTGAGAAGATGGCCGGCCTACCTGTGGGCGTACAGGTTGTTGGACGAAGGCTGGAAGAAGAGAAAGTGCTCGCAGTCATGGAAAGAGTGGAAGACGCGCTGGATAAGCACGGTGGCCGATATGAGCTACTGGAAGTGGACTGAGAAGATGGAGGTGTAATAAAGAAAAAAATGTACTTGTATTCAATGTAGCAAAATCATGAGTAAAAATGAACATTTTACTTGTTGAACTCTACTTGCTTGCGCAAGTGATCAACTGCTTAGAAAGAAGACTTGCAGTAGATGCAAGGTTTTCCATTTGTCAGAAATGAGCAATGTGATTAGTATTTCACAAGAGAGGTATAAGAGGGCGGCTCCGCTTTCAGCGCCTCAACTCACCCATTACCTTTCTTCGAGTCAAGATTGACCGCCAACTGTTGCACCTCCAAGCCCAATATGTATCCCACTCTCTTCTGTAGTCCATTCCGTGAGTTCCACATTACTCAGATCTAGCTTTCTCTGCCTCACGCCACTAGCATACCGCCTTCATCACCCACCGCCAGCCAAGCGTGGCACAGCGCACATCCCAACCGCATACACGTGCGCCCTGTACGAATGATTTGGAATAACCAGCCTCATCTTTGGTGTACAAAGTACCGATCCCGACCCTTTGGCCCGCTACATCCCGCCTGACGAAGACGCAGGATCCGCAATACGCACCGCGCGCCGCGTATTCCCGCTTCCTCGCGGCCCCGCTTTCGTCACTGGGTGCGCGCGCCCTCACGTCCCTGAAGGCAACACAAGCAGCCCCTCAGCTCCCCCTCCCCAGCTATTTCAATCGAGAGTCTCCAATGGCCAATTGTCTCAGACCTTGACGCGTCTCTTTCCTCGCGGAAGCAAGCATATCCATACTCGATCCCTCGGCTTCGCATTCAATGCGACGAGTAAGCGGAGGAAGCTAGACCGCGCAGCCTAGCTCGACCTAGGTACCTCGATAGAGAGATATGGAGAGAGATCAACAAAGACAGCGGGTCCAAGACATTCGGATATAGCGTGAAAAAAACATGTCGTGCTACGATTGGATCCGGCGTCGCTCATGTCGACGGCATCTAGAGCAACGACCACGGCGGGCCATTGTAACAGGCGTAGTGTGCAATCTCTAGGTGGATGCCGGATATGCAACTTGACAAATACCCTAGGGCCCGGTTCCACACCCCATGTTGTCCCAGCGCTGCTGATACGCTGCTCCCACCTGCAACATGAGGTGTGGAGGGGCAATCATCGGCCGGCGAATTGTTGGGCTTACTGCATGTAGGCAGGAGAGGGGAAATGGCGTAGGGTAGCGTTTTGCGATTCGAGGTTGTAGTTGGACAGAAAGGGGGAAACGGATGGAAGCTACTGGGCGCGCAGTCGCAGCTATATAAAGGTATTTGGCTTTCCGTTCCGAAGAGGACCTTGTTGTCCATTCTACATAACTACCACTTGTTACTGTGTTAAACTCTTTCCAAGAACCAATCAGAAATCATGACCGACTTCAAGGGATCGTGCCATTGCAAGCAGACGGAGTGGACGGCGACTCTGCAGCCGGACCAGCAAGCACACATTCTCTGGTGAGCTTTTGGTCGCTGTCTACCTGGGGACGAGTTTAACAACTAATGATTCTTGGATAGCCACTGCAACACATGCAAGGACCTGTCTGGCTCAACCTACACGCTCAACCAGATTATCCCCGTCAAGGCGCTCAAGTTCACAAAGGGTGGTGATGACCTGGGCAAGTACACATACAAGGGTGACTCGGGCAAGAGCGTCCACTGCGTACGTTATTTTCCTCCTTTCACCCATCCTACACAGGTCCTTTTACGAAGGAGAGATGTAAATATGCTAACATTAATTTCTGGGATTAGTTCTACTGCAAGAACTGCACTACACACGTCTACCACCAGCAAGAGGCACTGGGCCCAGACAACATTGTCCTGAGGACCGGACTGCTCGAGGAGGGAGTCAAGAACTTCAAGCCTGGTGCTGAGATCTACGGCAAGGACCGCCTGCCGTGGGAGAAGGAGGTTGCGACGACTTTTGAGGCTCTGCCACCCCAGTAAATGCGACTGGGCTTGTTTATATGATGAAAGAACCATGTGTATAATGGCTTTTAACGACAGCGAAAAATGCAAATGAAATCTACGCATGCGCAAGAGAACAGAATCTCAAACAAGGAAATTGTGATGTGTATTGCGAGAGGTATCATGATTCTGCAGTGTTCCCTTCCACCCCACCCTTTAGAGATTCAGCTTCCAATCTGGACCCACTTCTCTAATCCTCGAGGGGCGGAAACTTTCTCAAGAAGTGGCTGGGACACTCGTAGCCTCCTGGGTTGTGGTCCAGGTACAATTGATGGTACTCCTCAGCATCCCACCACTTGCCCGCAGGCAGAATCTCTGTTGTGACGGCGCCCTTCCACCACTGCTTGTTCACCTTGTCTGTGACATCGCGCGCAATCTTCTCTTGTTCAGCATCGTGGTAGAAAATGGCTGAGCGGTATTGGGTGCCGACGTCTGGTCCTTGGCGGTTGGCTGTTGTGGGATCATGCATTCTGTAGAAGAATTCTAGGAGAGAACGGTAGGTGACCTTGTTTGGGTCATATACAACTTGTAGTGCTTCGGCGTCTACGATGGCGTGCTCGTCAGTATGACTGGTTTCTCGACGAATAAAGATCCTGGCTGCAATCGCGGAGTCGCAATCGCAGCTGTTCTACAGGACAACGTCGCCCTTCTTAGAAAACGAAAATGTGTACATACGGCCTGTTCGTCCACTGCATACAGCTCGGTACCCCGGGTTCTCTGTGTCGCCGCCGATATAACCAACGCGCGCATCGTACAGACCCTTGTCCTTGTACTCTTTGCGATACATGTGCTCGACACCCCAGAAGCAGCCTGCGGCGACGGTGGCTGTGTGAGCGCCCGCAGGCACTGTCATGGGTTGCGCGGGCGCGTTAGACATTGTGCTGAAAGGGCGCAAGAGTTTAGTCAGAAATGACATGGAAAGAGAGGGTGGAGAAAGGAAGGATTACGAGGCTGAGCGTGAAGAGACTTCAGAATTTGCGAAGCCTTTTGTGTGGGGAATATTGTTTGGGCAAACGGAGATTAGGAGAGAAATAAGTAGAAGTAATTCGGGTCGGGATGTTCGCCGCTTAGAAAACGGACGAGCACCGCGGCGATGATGCCATGATTGAGACTGACAAATCGAGGGGTGGTTTCAGCCACACGTGTGGCGGTGCGTGGCGGGGTCGATGGTTGGAGCTGTCACTGCAACCACATGTGTTTGCTCTTTCGCATCTGTTCTGTAAGTTTTGCTTCGCGCATCACGTCTTCTGTTTTTCCATCACTTTCTTCCCGTCTCTAGGACACGTCGCTTTTTGTTGCCGTGGGTTCTAGCTCTAGCACGATTGCGTGTAGTGCTCTGCCAGGTATCTTTACCCGGTAACCGTCTCAAGCCGACTGGTGAAGCCTGAGCAGCCTTCTTCTAGCCTCGACTCCAGTTTTCCTACGAAACTTATCGTGTGTCGCTGAGCTGGTATCGGGTTCCTGCAGGATCTATAGTCGAAGAACAAAAATACGCTTCAGTGTTACCTGACACTACTGGTGCTGTTGCGAAGTGCCTCGGCTGAGCGAGGATCTGGCCGCTCATCCTTCAAGCCACAGCACACTCGCTAGTTTACGGACATCTCGGGGGAACCAATGACAATGATTCGTGGATGAAAGGCGCTACATATGTATCAACCCTTTCCGACATACTTTGTTTTCTCAACGCCTTCTCCCACTGATGATTATATGTATACTGGGAACCCATTATTCCTTGTCGCGATCAGATGAGGCCGAGCGACCGACATGTACCCCTCTCGAGGCTGACGGACCCAATGGCTTTACCTTCTTGATTCAGCTTGACTTGTTACCCCGGTCACGACGTCGGGATAGACTTTGTGTAATCAACACTCAATCTATTCCGCGAGAAGTTTCTCGCTGGCTGCATATGCTCCTCTTGAACCGGCAGTAGTCGGTCTTCAGCTCGTACGATACATCGGTGTTTGTGGCAGGCTTCCCAATTGCCACTTGCATCCAGCAGCAGCATGCTGCATGCATCGTGACTAACCTTTCCATAATTATTTTTGGACCTGTTTCCAGACTCCAAAACGTGCCCCTGCAGAACATCGTGTTCGCTAATATTGATTAAAGGCAGGGTCTCGAGCAGCAGCAGAGCGACAAGCTTTAATCTAACGTTAATCTAGCCGCCAAGAATCCAATTCCTATCATCACTTTCTTGACATGGACATGCTGGCATACGCGATACATTACCCACACGGAACGGCTCCACCAAACATAGAATCTGGGTCCGCAATTCCGTACATTTTACCGTGGGCGTATCATCAGCGGGATCGATTGATGAAGGCCTTCCCCCCATGTGCATGTCCATCTGTAGTGTCTCCAATGGCTGTACCCAGCATCCAGGCCCGTGTTTCTATTCTGGGCCCCATACCCTAGCAGAATTTACTCATTTCAACCCCGTCCAATCTATGTCCACTGCACTGGCCACGAGAATTTGAATGCGGGGCGGAAGCGAGCATGCGAGGTGAAAGTTTGGTACACTAGCCATCACCTGACCCGAGAGGGCTATGGATTCCGTGCCAGTTGCGAGCCCTTTTGCTCGTATCCATCATCTACAGACCTTATCTGTCCAGACGATAGATTTGTCCAGGTACGAAATCCCGTGCTGCCGGCGATCAAACTCTGTAGAGGGGAGCACTGTAAAGCTCTCTCAAAGTAAGGTTCAGGTCCATTGAGGCTCGCAAAGTCTGAAACCTGGCGCGCCATCTTGGTCCAGACAAGTATGGTGTCCGAAGCCTTGTGTACGGTGAAAGGACGCTATCGCCTACCCCAGATATTAGTCTCAGCCATAGAGAGGAGATATGGGCACAACAACAGGATCGACTTAGAGCTTGGCAGTGGAAACAATGCCTCAGCTGAGCACCGTAAGTGGTCCTTGTCCTATGGGAGCAGGTGGGCGTCCGGTTCAGCCGTTTTCGATATTGCAACCGGCACTTGGCAGCGGTTATCCTGCTCAGTGTGTAGTCGGTATCGTTCACGAGACTGTTGCCGCGATCTTGACCGCCGGGCCTGTTGAAATGAGGTGACGCCGGCAGAGAGGTATATAACCTGGTCCATATGCCCTTAAGATCGTCACTCAACTGCCACTCTCAGCATCTTCCTCCATATCACCTTGTCCACTATCTGTAACCTACGAGGATTACCATTTAAACCGGCATCATGAAGTGGTACTTGGCTCTCATTCCCTTTGCGGTTGCGGCCCCAGCTCTTCCAACCGTTGAGACTGGTGATGCTCCACCAGCAGGTTCGGTACGCTTTTGAGATACACCTGAGACCGAAGGACGTAAGGCTGATACGACACAGGTCACCATCCGTGGTGTCAGCTATGGAGGAACTGGTTGCCCCCAGGGAACCATGAGCTCCCAGATCAGCGCTGACAGGACTGTCGTGACGCTCATCTTCGACTCCTACATTGCTTCGATTGGCCCTGGTATCGCCGTCACGGAGCAGCGCAAGAACTGCCAGCTGAACGTCGACATCAAGTACCCCGGAGGCTTCCAGTACTCCATCCTGTCTGCCGACTACCGTGGTTACGCTGCCATCCAGAAGGGTGTCAGTGGCACTCTCAAGTCGACCTACTACTTCTCTGGTCAAACTGCTCAGGCAAGTCTATGGTGGGGTTTGACGCATGGTAAGATGATTCTAACATTGTTTTAGACCAGCACCGAGTACAACTTTGTGGGTCCCGTCAACGGTGACTACCTCAAGCACGACACTGCCGACAGCACGTCGGTTGTCTGGTCGCCCTGCGGCACCACTGGCATGCTCAACATCAACTCTCAGGTCCGCCTGACCTCCTCCAACAGCAGCGCCACTGGTCTCCTCACCACCGACTCTACGGATCTCAAGTTCACCCAAGTTGTGTACGTGCAGTGGCAGAAGTGCACTGCATAGATGGCTGATGGCGGTTGATGCAGGCCGAAAAACGCAACTAGCTGGATAAGTGTGAGGGGGCCATGGAGGCTGAGGACTGACAGGCTCCGATGGAGGAGGTGCGAGAGCGATGATGCAATGATTTGATGGCTTCTTTGTTTCTATGTTGATGATTGTAGTTGCTTGAATGAGATGCGCATCTCTTATTTCCTATTCGCCATGCTGTGATGTCCAATGTTTTGATGAGTCTTGCAGTGCATCGTGTGTAATACGAGCTGAGTTCGCCTTTGGTCTGGAGTATGGCCGGTTGCTACGCAGATGGCTCAGGGGAACAGGGTCATCCCGTGGTTCCAGGACACGGAGCATATGGTGATGAAAGCGTCTCAGTGTAAGGCGAGGAAATTGGCCTTTGGTATGCAGTGGAGTCTTGACCGGCCGTTGGCAGGGCAGGGAGGGCCGTGACTGCCACGTCGGAGAGCGGAGATCGCAGGCTGGCCTTGGCATTCAGGGTCGTGGTTGCCCTTTCCAAGATCCCTGTCTGTTTATTGTGGCCGTGCGTCGGACAACAGAAGTTGGGGAGCAGAACACCGTCATTGAACCCACTGGCCAGCCACACCACACCCCTTCACTTGCAGCTCTCCCCCCGTTATCCGACGCTGTACAGTGCAACTAACCCGCAGCATCACATCCCCAGGGCGCAATCATGGCGGCCGCGGGCGCGTCTTCCATCTCCGTCACCGTACGAGTCCGCCCTTTCACAATTCGAGAGGCAGCCCAGGTGACGAGGAATGACGACCAAACTCTCTTCCTTGGCGATGGCTCGCTTGCTGGAGTGCCCGCACCCAAGATACACAAGGGCATCCGGCCAGTGATCAAGGTCATGGACGAGAAGTGTTTGTACGGAAGCTCATTATCTGACACCTGTGCTTGGTTAACACGGTTGCAGGATATTCGACCCCCCAGAAGACAGCGCCATACATAGATTCGGACGATCAACAACCGGACCCCAAGGCAAGCGAGCAAAGGACCAGACGTTCGCATTCGACCGTGTCTTCGACGACACAACCTCTCAGAGCGATGTATACGAAGCGACGACGAAGCCTTTGTTGGACAGCGTATTGGAGGGATACAATGCGACTGTTTTTGCATATGGTGCTACAGGCTGTGGAAAAACACATACCATTACGTATGTTAATGCATCCGCCGTCTGAACTTGGGAAGAAGACTGACCTGCGAACAGCGGAACATCACAACAGCCTGGTATAATCTTCCTGACTATGCAAGAGCTCTTCGAGAAGATACAGGAGATACAGGACGAGAAGGTCACTGAGATCACGCTTTCCTACCTGGAGATCTACAACGAGACCATTCGCGACCTTTTGGTAGAGGGCGGCAGTAAACAGCCTTTGATGCTACGAGAAGATGCGAACCAAGCGGTCTCTGTAGCGGGCTTATCCAGCCACAGGCCACAAAATGTTTGTCAAGCTGCCCTATCATCAGGCTTCCTCAATTGCTGACGCCGTGCAGGTCCAGGAAGTCATGGATATGATTGTCCGCGGCAACGAATACCGAACCATGTCTCCTACCGAAGCCAACGCAACTTCGTCCCGATCCCATGCAGTTCTCCAAATCAACGTGTCGTCGAAAGACCGCAATGCGTCTGTCAACGAGCCCCACACAATGGCCACACTCAGCATCATCGACTTGGCAGGTAGTGAAAGAGCGAGCGCTACCAAGAACCGTGGAGAGCGCCTGACTGAAGGAGCCAACATCAACAAGTCCCTGCTCGCACTAGGAAGCTGTATCAATGCCTTGTGTGATCCACGGAAGCGCAACCACATTCCATACCGCAACTCGAAGCTCACCCGATTGCTCAAATTCTCGCTCGGAGGTAACTGTCGGACCGTCATGATTGTGTGTGTCAGTCCTTCGAGCGCCCACTATGATGAGACACAGAACACGCTGCGCTATGCCAACCGCGCAAAAAATATCCAGACCAAGGTCACCAAGAATGTTTACAACGTCAACCGCCACGTCAAAGACTACCTGGTCAAGATCGACGAGCAAAGACATCTGATTGAAGAGTTGATGAAGAAGCAAAAAGACTTTGAGGGCAGCGCATTCATCAAGTACCAGAAACAAAGCGAGAAGAAGGACGGCATTCTGCGGGACGCCATTGTGCGTCTGCGCCAGGCTTTTGTAGATTCCGAGCCCGAACGTCGGGAGCGGTTGAACATGTCCAAAACACTGAAGCAGGCCGAAAAGCGCATCTCACTCATCTCTTCGTGGATCGCCGCGTTTGACAATGTTAAGGATGTCCGGGAAAATGAGGAGATGCCCTCGCAGGTCGCAGCGATGAGGGACACCGCAGTTGGAATTTCAGCGGAGCTTGAGCAAACGAGGCAGCATTGCCATCGACGTCTGGAGCGCACCAACTGGACAAGCAAAATGGACACCGCCCTTCAAGTAGGACTAAGGGGACTGTCAGAGGTGGATAACAATGCTGATGGCCGTGATGCTGCGAATCTGACAAGAGAATATGAGCTGCTCAAGTCGAATGCCGATCGCGAGCTCTTCCACACTCTGCTTGACCAAGAACGAGGCGGTGACGCTGCCATTGTCCAAGCACTCATCCAGGCGCACATCGAGACTGTTACAATCTTGAGCCAAATCACTCAGATGGACGAAGCCGACGCAGTTGCAGCGGCACGCAAACTGCTAACCAAGATCATGAACTCGTGCACAAATGCGACTTCGCAAGCTATCCGCCCAGATGGCGGTTTACCGGTAACTGCATTCGCCGAATCAAGCCACAGGGGAACACCAAAGCGAAAGAAGCCTGTCAACATCATGGAGCCCTCTCCTATGCGTCCGATAGCCATGCCATCACTAGCTGTGCCATCACTGGCGGATGCATCTCACCTCACCGCATCACCTGCAAAAGCATCGCCTCGCCGAAAGAAGCTGATGGCTGGAGTGAAGAAGGGGATCCAGTTCTCTCCAATGAAAAAGAAGTCACCGGCAAAGGTTAAGCGGGGAGTGCGTTGGAGGGACGACACTGAGAACGGCACTCTTGCTGAATTCCAGAAGACCCCAGAGCCCGTTCAAAACAACCCAACTACCACTTCAATTGACTTGCCGCAACCAAACTTCACCGCACCCGCACCAAGACCAGACGGAAGCGGCTCTTCGCCCATTCCCACTCCGCCAAAGGTGTCTGTGGACCTCAAAGGCTCATCGCGATTCGCGGTTGGCGCTCTTTCAAAACGATCAGAGGGATCGCCTAACTCGCGCATCCCCAGCCCATACGCCTCGGATTCAGACGGCGCGTCTCCTCTACGCGAGATTGGCAGCAACTCCCGCAGTTCCGGGCTAAGCTACGTACAGAGCGCATCTTCTGATGCTGCGGCCGAGGCTGATGGAGGCAACTCCAGTTCCGAAGGAGAGAAGTGGACAGCATCGGATGCGCGAAAGATTAGCCATGCGATCAGGCGACGTTCGTCTACAAATGCAGGCTCTGTGCCAATCAGTCGTGCTCACCGGCGCCGCAGCCCAACAGCAGCAACTATCGGTAGCCCGCCCAACGAAAACTCACTTCTCTCGGTGGGTGCGGCGCGTCGCATGGTCAAGTCCAACCACGATGGTGACTGGAAACACAGCGTCCTCAGTCCACGGGTCACACCGATTATGAAGGGCGCTGCGAGACGTACGACAGTGGCCAATGCGGATGACCGACCCCGTGAGGCGCCGGTAAGCTTGAACTCGCGAGCACCTGTCCGCATTACTAGTGGTTCTGCTGCGAGAGGTAGTCTAATGCCGAACTCTAAGGGTGTATGGCGTTGATTCATTCCCCATGGACCAAGATAACTTGGAAATCAGATGAAGCATGGTTCGATTCTTGCGCTTCATTTGTGGGCTTCCGTTTTCACCTTTTCTCTTCTCCGCCCGTGTCTTACTGGCATTTTGTACTTTTTCTCTTGTCAACACTCGGGTCTTAAGCATGGAAACCCCATATCTAGGAGCACCAACGAACTGGTTGGTTGGGTCGGCGTTTGGATATCACCCTTCTGCCCATGGCAGTGATGTGGGTTCGCTTTCTATTATTTGGCAACTGCATGGCGATGGATTGGATGTCCTGAGTTTTGTTCTTCGGTGTAGATGTCATGCATGGGTGTAACGTAAACTGTTCTCATGTCGGCTTGTTAATGGCATTTTCTTCTCTGCAATGTTGAGAATCATCGCTTCTTTGTCGCGCAATCGTAATGAAACAAGGGCTGTACGGCTAGTGTAATGACCATGTTTACACATCATACCACGTCTGACGTTGTAACGTTGAAGGCAAAATAGGCGATTTCTCATCCTCGGTCAATGTCGGCTGTTCAGTTGCCGACATATTTTGTACACCTACATCATCGACGCGGGCTTTCACCTCAGGACATTCTAGCGCCACTCCACCTCGACCCCACATTCAACATGATCAATTCTTACCCTAAACGGACGTTATCGTCGTGATCGAGGCATAGAATCTACCCCCCTCATCGGACCAGAATCGGACGGAATATGCTTTTAACGTTTTTTTGTAGAGCACTTTTGTCGGTCGCATTCTCCTGGAGCAATTATTGGCCGGGAAAACGCAAGCAACAAGGAGGATGGCGTAGTAGCGCGCCCCTCCTGTTTGGAATTGCTGTGCCTCTTTTCTAATTTATAAGCAAGTTCCATCGCGTTCTTGTGTTCATATAAATAACAGTCAACGCCTTTTCACATTTTGGGTAAAACATTGAGTGCACAATAGACACATAATTAACACAGTAAACAAAAATGAAGGAAGCCCAGGTTTCAAAAGGCCCCGCGGTGCGGATCCAGGATGTCGAGATTCCCAAGCCTGGTCCGAAGCAAGTTCTCATCAAGGTCGTGGTTAGCGGAAGCAACCCTAAGGACTGGTATGTCGACGATTTTCCACTGATGCCTCAGAAATTTTGAATATCACAGCTCTGATATCTACATGCAACCTCAAACAAAGCAAAATACTAACTCTTCATGAAAACAGGAAAATCCCAGAATGGGTTAGCAAAGACAACTACAACAGCGGCGACGACATTGCCGGCTACGTGCACAGCGTCGGTCCAGACGTCTACGAATTCAAGCCTGGAGACCGCGTAGCTTCGTTCCACGAGATGATGACTCCTGCCGGTAGTTTCGCAGAATACGCCATCGGCTGGCAACACACAACCTTCCACCTACCTGACTCCATCTCCTTTGAAGAAGCCGCCACAATCCCTCTCGCCGCCATGACCGCCGCCCTCGGCCTCTTCCTGCGCCTAGGTCTCCCGGACCCTTGGACTCCCGTCCCAGAAGGCAAAAAGGTACCACTCGTCGTCTACGGCGGCGCCTCAGCCGTCGGCGGGTACGCCATCAAGCTGGCCCAACGCGCCAACATCCACCCCATCATTGCCGTCGCAGGCCGTGGCACCTCCTTCGTCGAGACGCTACTCGACCGCTCAAAAGGCGACACCATCATCGACTACCGGCAGGGTGACGCCGCCGTCATCCAAGGCATCAAGGACGCACTGCACGGCGAGAAACTGCACTACGCCTTCGACGCCGTCTCCGAACATGGGTCTTACACCAACATTGTGCAAGTGCTTGAGTCAGACGGCCACCTTACGCTCGTGCTGCCTGGGAAAGAGTACAGTGGTATTCCGGAGACGGTGCACCAGACGATGACGAATGTGGGGACGTCGCATAAAGACGACAAGGACTATGCGCATGTCATGTTTAGGTATTTTGCGAGGGGTTTGGCGGAGGGTTGGTTTGCGCCGCATCCGTATGAGGTGGTGCCTGGGGGCTTGGAGGGCGTGGAGACGGGACTGAGGAATTTGAAGGAGGGCAAGGCGAGTGCGGTCAAGTATGTGTTTAAGATTGGGGAGGATAAGGGCAAGTTGTAGAGGAAGTGCTTAGGAGTGATATCCGTCTAATGTATCTTTTTTTATGACTGAGAAATTGCTGGTTTCCGTGTTCTGAGAGCGAATCGTTTTCCTCCATCTCTCATGATTTTGTAGGAAATATTCTCGTGCTATTGCCTCTATTAAGCCTGTAGCCTAGCTAAAACCCACACCGTCTATCCTATAACTTCCCCCTCCCAGGCACCCCAAGCACCTCTTCTCTCCTCCTCACATCGACATCCCTCGGCCCCTCCTTCTTGAACTTGGCTGTAATAACCCACTCCATAATGCCCCTCCTACCCTGCCCCTGCTCCTCGAGCTCCTTCCCGGGATGATCCAAAACCAGCACCGCAGTGCTCTTATCCACGCCACCAACCCCATCCTGCTTGCTCTCGCCGTACTCGCCCCTACCCAGCGTCATGGGCGAGATGCACGCCTCGGTGAAGGGGACTTCGGGCTGGCCGTTATAGACGCGCGGCTTGTGCAGGAAATCCAGGAGTCTATCGCGCTCGGCTTGGAGTTCGGGGAGGGAAGGTATAGGGGAGGAGGGGGAGGTTACGGTGGCGGCTAGGTAGGGGGAGAGGAGGAGGGTGAGGAAGAATTGAGGCGGGAATAAGATGATTCTGTTCTGCCGCGCGAGATCGATCCATTTGTTTGGGGGGAGAAAGCGGGCGGCGGTGTGCTCGATGCCGCCATCGTGTGTGGGCTTTGGGATGATGATCTCGTCTTCTTCTTCGAGGCCCGAGGAGGGTGGTGTGCCGCGGGGAGAGGCGTGCTTGGTTGGTGAGACGGAGCCAAGGGGGAGGAAGTAGATGTACATTTGCGTTGTAAAGCGTTTGGGTAGGGTTGCAGGCGTCTTTGCGGGCGTTACCCAGCGAGTGAATGGAATGAGTGATTGAGTATCAGGTACGGCGCCCCATTTCTCCAACAGGTCGCCAAACTTGATCTTTCCGCTGTGAATGTCTTTTCTTCCCTGCTCTCTTTCTTCGTCACTGATCTCAGTGAAGAGCTTTCCGGTCTTCTTGTTCTTGGCAAGTAGGATGCCACACTCTTCAAAGGTCTCTCGAACGGCTGCCATGCGATAGGCGGGCCCATCTCGGTGCCTATCGGGGTGGTCTGGGCCAGGCATCTCACCATCGTGAGTCTTTGAGACTGCGCCTCCAGGGAAGACATGGGCAGAGGCAAAGGTGGAGGCTTTGGAGACACGATGAAGGAGTAGGATTTGGTTTGTTGGAGAAATCAAGAGTACGCTGGATATGTTTAGCATGAATCATGTGATGGATACTGTCGCGACTTGGAGTGTGGCCTACCTTGCGCTAGGCCGGGGGACGACAGGAGCATTGGCCGGCTTTTTGGCCGACTGATGGTCTGCTGGTGTAGACATGCTGCGTCTCTGGGGTCTTCTATACGATTGATGTTGAAAAGGTGTAGTTACTGCCGACGCAAGCACTGGCCGTGCTGGATCAAGTCGAATAGATGAGAATGGCCGTTTAACTATGCCTGCCCGACGCCAAAGATGCAACGATGGGAATTGAGCTCTATCTGCGAGGAAAATTGAATTTGTCTTCAACATATCTAGCCTGGTCAAGGCGCAACAACCAGGGCTGGCGCGTCATATGCGGTGTGTAGTTGGGGAAGGATGAGGAGATGCCGAGGTCCATGACTAGCGTAAACGGGAAGGAATGGAGTACCCGAGCCAAGACAGTGGGGAAATTTCTGGCAGCATCACCCCCAGTAGCGAAAGACAAGTATTTGTATGGTGAAATCAAACATAGTTTGTGGTATCATTGGTTTGAACCTATCCATTGCTCCAATCAAAACAATATGAGTCATCTTCGCATGTCGCGTGTCTAAAAAGAGGGAATCCTATAGCCAAGCAGTCATCCACTAACGCCCTCCCAATGCATCAAATCACTTTTGTTCGTCCATCTCGTCTAAGAGTAAAGCTTCTTGTCGAAGCTGTGCAGGCCGTGGACATTGCCCTCAGCCTGCGCGCTGGCAGTGCGCAGCTCGAACCTGACGGTTCCATTGGTGACACCCTCTTGGAGCTCAGCAAGGCTCTTGACACCAATATCCTGCAGCGAGTGCTGAACACCAGCCATAAGGTAAGGAACAAACTTAGTGATGGAACCACGGTCCTGGACGGATCCAGAGACACCCTGAGCAACCAAGACACGGTCACCCTCGGAGAAGTAGCGCGCGGTACCGGCATTGCTAGCCTTGGAGTCAGCAGCGCCACCTCCAGCCTTCTTGTCCTCCATGGCAGCGATACTGCCCATGCCACGGTAGGCCTTGACGAGCTGGCCGTCGCGGCTGACAAAGTACTCTCCGGGAGACTCGGTGGTACCGGCGAGAAGGCCGCCCATCATGACAGTAGAGGCGCCCATGGCAAGACCCTTGACGATGTGTCCTACGTTCTGGATACCACCATCGGCAATGCAGGGCACGCCAAATCGTCGGGCGAACGAGGTAACGTTGTAGACGGAAGTGGCCTGTGGGCGGCCAACAGCCATGACCTCCTGGGTGATGCAGGCACTTCCACTGCCCATACCAATTCGCAGACCGTCAGCACCAGCAGCGATGAGCGCAGCGGCCTGTTCGCGGGTGACGACGTTTCCACCAATGACGTCGAGCTGGGGGTACTTCTCCTTAATGTACTTGATCATCTCGATCTGGTACATGCTGTTGCCCTGGCTGCTGTCGAGGATGACAATGTCAAGGCCAGCGTCGACAAGCTTCTGCAGGCGGATCTTGTCCTCAGGGCGGGTACCAATGGCAGCCGCAGCGATCAGCTGCTTGGAGTGTGGGAGCTTGGAGGCAAGCGGGAAGTTGAGGTTCTTCATCAAGTCGGAGCGCGAGAGCAGCGCAATGAGGTTGAAGTTCTCATCGACAATGGGGAGCTTGCCCTTCTTGGACTTGTTGAGGATGTCGTTGGCCTCCTTGAGCTCGACGCCGTGGCGGGCGGTGACGAGGTCGGTCGACATGACCGCAGTGACGGGGTCATCGAGTTTGTCGTGGAACTGGATATCGCGGGGAGTGATGATACCAACAAGCTTGGAGCGCAGAGTACCGTTCTCTATAGGCACTGTCAGCGAATGCGCCTTGGAAATATGGGCAAAGACATAGTAGGTAGAAGCATTTCAGCTACATTTTCTCCACAGTACGACGGAATCGTTGCGGATGAACGAAAGTTAAAAATTGAAAAGGTAATCATCACAGTGCGAACAGGGGTAAGAAAGGTGCGCGCTACTTACCAGTAACAGGGAAGCCACCGAATCCCCACTTCTCCTTGAGCGCCTTTGCCTGGCCAACAGTGGTTGTGGGCGAGATGACGACGGGGTCGAGAATGAAGCCATTCTCGAAGCGCTTGACCTTGCGCACCATCTCGGCCTGGTCGTCCTGGGAGCAGTTGTGGTGGATGACACCGAGACCGCCGAGGAGGGCAATGTGGATGGCCATGTTGTGCTCGGTGACCGTGTCCATGGGGGAGGAGACAAAGGGCGTCTTCAGAGAGATGCGCTTGGTGATTGGGGTGTCAAGGGCCACCTCGGAGGCAGGGAAGCCTGTGGCTCAGTCAGGATACTGCAGAAGAGAGTGGCGCAACCCAGTCGCACGAAAGGCATTTCGTGAGCTGCAAAATTGCGAGGCAAACGCACCAATGTATCCGGGGAGCATGAGGAAGTCATTGTACGTCAGACCGCCGTTCTTCTTAGAGTCGATGAGCGTCTTGACATCGATGCCGTCCTGCTCGGCGTAGTCGTTCTTGAGAATCTCAAGGGCCTTGGTGTAGTCCAGGGCGTCGACTGCGGTGTTGGCCATGGCGTCGCCGTTTGTAATGGGCATAATTTGGGAAAAAAAGAAAAGAGCTTGTCGAGAATAGACAAGGGCTCGCGGGTATCAAGTGAAGGAAAACAGACCGTGGATCTTGAGCAGAGACACTGGCCGGGGAAAGAGGCGGGCTTTCCCAAGAGAAAAAAAAAGTTGTCAGAGAATGACGGCGGGGAAAGAATTTCAGTGGGCGCGAATGCCAAGGCCGAGAGCGGTTCAGGTGACCCCGCCTTTTAGCGCGTTCGCGGCCGACGCGTCGCAACAGAGGGCCATGGCGGGCGGCGTGGGCGACAACATGTTGAAGACGAGATGGTCGAGAGAATGCGCAGTCGAGACGAATTTATTTCGACCAGTGTGGGTGCACGCTAGAGACGCGCTGGGGCGCGCTGCGTCTCCGTGCAAGGCGGCGCTGGTTGGTCCAAGTGGCGGTGTCGCGGTGCGCTGCTGGCTCTGGCTGCACACGGCGCAGCAACGCGCATGGCGGCATCAGGGCCCTCCCGGGCGGGCGAGGGCTCGCACAGTCGCCGCTGATGGGCGCCGTGATGCAAGCAATGGGCGCGTGGATGGGCGGCGGCATGGGCGCGGGTCGAGGCGCCGTGTTGTTCTGTCGTGCCCGTTGGCTCGACAACCCGCTGGCGTAGCCCTCGCCGCCCGAGTAAACATGGGCCCGAAAGCTTGGACTCAACCACATGTCCATTTCCAGTTGCTACGCCGTGCTCCTCCATCCTGCGATACCCCATTGCCCGCTCTTTTCTATCTTCTTGCCCGTGCAGACTCCAGTTGCGCCTGGTCGCAGGGCTGTAGACGTCTCGTCTGGTTTTTGTGAGCGCTTTTCGTTGCCTCGGCGGGCGCAACCACTCCATCTCTTCTAATCACCGCGGGCCTCCATGACGGCCTCTTGAGCACCACATACGACCAAATCCACCATGAGTTACCTCACGACCCCTCGGACGCGACTGGGCCACTCGTCCGCAGCCCCTTCTCCGCTCCGCCAGACCTCGACGGCCTCGACGGCCTCGTCGAGCCGCTCAGATCAACACCCTCCAAGCCGCTCAAGTACACAGTCCAGCAATGCCTCGGCCGGCTACTCGTCCTTGGGCCACCGCCGCGGCATGAGCGAGGCCGCTGGCCTCTTGACCCGCCGGACAGACGACTACTTTGGTTCCTCACAAGCAGAGCCCGCCGATACCTATTCGAGCATGCGCAAAGCATTACGCCCACTCCAGCAGGCCCCCGCCAACCCTCCCTCTCCGGAGAGATTGACACGACAAGCAACCTTTTCGAACCCCCCGTCGCCCGAGAAGCCATTGCGACCCTCGACGCCGTCCAATCCATCGTCGCCCGAAAAGATTCTACGAGCGCCGACGTACTCGAACCCGCCATCCCCAGAAAAGCTTCTGCGACCTGCCACAGCCAGCCCGACCCGAAGCAACAGCCACATGCGCTCTAACAGCGTCGAGAACATTTACGCTCCCTTCGATGGCTCCGTCTCTCCAACAGGCAAGCCGCGCCCTCTGTCCTTGGCCATATCGCGAAACGACTCTGTCCGCGCACCCACTCGCGACCACTCCTCCCGACCGCTGTCAATCCACCTCGAGCGACCGGAACTTAAGAGCTTCCAAAAGTCGTCAACAGGCCACCTGCGTACCCTGTCCAAGTTCGCAGAGACTAGCACGGAAGAGGACTTTGCCATAAAATCTCCAGAGCAACAGGTTGTGGGTCTCAATGGCCGGAGAAGGCTGCAGCGGACAGACTCTGCGCGACAAAAGTCAGCATCTACTTGGTCCAACCGAAACTGGATGGATCAGCAGCGCCAGTTTCTACAGGCCTACGAATATCTTTGTCATATAGGAGAAGCCAAAGAATGGATGGAAGACATCATAGAGACTGACCTGCCTCCGGTTGTAGAGCTCGAGGAGGCGCTTCGAGATGGTGTTACGCTGGCGGAAATCGTCCAGACCATAAAGGGACAGCCACTGCGTATCTTCCGGGATCCCAAACTGCAGTACCGACATTCCAACAATTATGCTCACTTCTTCAAGTTCCTGTCTGAGATTGAACTCCCGGATCTGTTCCGCTTCGAGCTGGTCGATCTTTACGAAAAGAAAAACATTCCCAAGGTCATCTACTGTATCCACGCTCTCTCCTGGCTGTTGTTCCGCAAGGGAATCGTCGACTTCCGCATCGGCAACTTGGTTGGAAAACTACAATTCGAGGACCATGAACTCGAGGCGACACAAAAAGGCCTAGACAAGTCTGGTGTTAGTATGCCCAACTTCTCAGGCATGCAAGCAAACTTCCAGGTGGAGCCCGAGCCGGAGCCAGTCGAGTCGGAAGAAGACCGTATTGATCGCGAGCTGGCAGAGAATGAGGACATCATCCTGGACCTGCAAGCGCAGATACGGGGTGCTCTCGTTCGCATCCGCTTGGGCATGTTGATGCAGGAGCTCTGGGACCAGGAGCATCTCATCGTTGATCTCCAAGCCCGCGTTCGAGCCGACTGGGCCCGTCAAATTGCCACCTACCGACTCGACATGCGCCGTTTCGCCATGACTTTGCAAAGTGCCGCCAGAGGTTTCCTCGTTCGGTCAAGATTACAAGGCCAGGAGCAGTACTGGCATGACGTGGCACCCCAAGTGCTCAAGATACAGAACCTGTTCCGTGGACGCAAGGCCAGGGCCAAAGTTCAGTACACAAAGTCGAAAATCCAGCGTCACGAGCATGGCATACGCCAATTCCAAGCAGCGATACGCGGAGCGTTGGAACGAATGCGTGTTGCTGATCGATACGAGCAAACTCGCGACACCGAGCCGTGTGTTGTTGATGTGCAGGCTATGATTCGAGGTGCCCTTGTCCGAGCCAGAGTCGACCAGCAGTGGTCCGACTTGCAACAGAATGAGCCTCAAGTCGCCCAGCTCCAAGCCTTTGCGCGAGCCATGCTTGTCCGTCAGTCAATGCGCACTGATCAGGAGGGTCTTCGCCAACAGGAATCGACCATCACCCTCTTACAGTCTGCCATGCGTGGTCTCCTCGCTAGAAGCAAAAATGCTGCAGTACAAGAGAACCTGGTAAGCACCAATGTCGAGTGGTCCGGTCTTCAATCTCGCGTTCGCGCCAATGTTGTGAGAAACAATGTAAAGCAAATTCAAGAAGCTCTTCAAGAGGAAGAGCCGAAGATCACCGATTTGCAATCCATGGCGCGTGCAGGAAAAATGCGTTCTGAGATTACCGATATCCTTGCACAATTGCACGATCAAGAAAGCAATGTCCTGTCTTTCCAGTCGCAGATCCGCGGTTTCCTCTCGCGACATAAACATTATTCTGATCTTGGAGAGCTTCAGGCACAAGAACCCGCCATTCTCGACCTGCAATCTGCCTGCCGCGGCTTCATGCAGCGCCAGCGAACATACGACACACTCTGTGAGCTCAATGCTCAAGAACCCGAGATTGTTGATCTTCAGGCCGTCGCACGTGGTATGCTGCAGCGCATGCAGATTGGCTTGCAGCTTGGCCAAGCAGAAGAGCACGAGGAAGCCATCATCGATCTGCAGACCATGGCCCGTGGTATGTTGATCCGACGGAGATTTGCAGAGAAGCAGCAATTCTACAAGGAGAACATGGAGAAGGTCATCAAAGTTCAGAGCTTCATCCGCGGTCGTCAGCAGGGTGAGGCCTACAAGAGCTTGACAAGCGGAGCCAACCCGCCAGTATCGACTGTCAAGAACTTTGTACACCTCCTCAACGACAACGACATTGATTTTGATGAAGAAATTGGTAAGTCGCCAAATGCATACCTTGATATTGAAGACTAACAATATATAGAATTTGAGCGTCTTCGAAAGACTGTTGTCCAGCACGTACGACAAAACGAGCTTGCCGAGCAGTACGTCGATCAGCTCGACATCAAGATTGCTCTGCTCGTCAAGAACAAGATTACCCTGGACGAAGTTGTCAAACATCAAAAGCACTATGGAGGCAACGTTGGAACTCTACTCAGCAGCAGGGACATCTCCTCCAAGGACCCCTTCGATCTCAAGGCCCTCAACAAAAACTCTCGCCGAAAACTTGAGCAGTACCAAGAGCTTTTCTTCATCCTGCAGACTCAACCTCAATACATGGCCCGGCTTTTCAGGCGCCTCCGCGAGCAGAACCTTGCCGAGAGCGATACCAAGCGCATCGAGCAGCTGACAATGAGCTTGTTCGGACTGGCCCAGAAGCGTAGGGAAGAATACTGGCTGCTGAAGCTCATGACACGATCGCTGAAGGAGGAGATTGAAAACTGTGCTTCGCTGCATGACTACTTCCGCGGTAACTTCTTCTGGATGAAGCTCTTTGCCAGCTACGTTCGCTCGCCTCGTGACCGCAAATTCCTGAAAGACGTCCTCGGTACCGTGATCCGCGAGAACATCATCGAGAACGAACACCTGGACCTGGAGAGCGACCCAATGCAGATCTACCGGTCAGCCATCAACAACGAGGAGCTCCGGACCGGCCAGCGAAGTCATCGTGATCCCAATGTCTCGCGAGATGTTGCTTTGAAAGACCCTGAGACTCGCGGAACCTTTATCCACAACCTCCAAGATCTCCGCGATGTCGCTGACCAATACTTCAGCATGTTCGAGGAGGTTCTCCACCGAATGCCGTACGGTGTCCGTTACATTGCACAGCAAATGTTCGAGGAGCTTCGTCTCAAGTTCCCTTACGAACCACAAGAGCAGCTTCTTCAAATCACCGGCCACTGGGTCTGGAAAGGGTACATCCAGCCTGCTTTGTTGCAGCCTCAACACTGGGGTGTCGTTGACCGCGGCTTGTCGCCTCTGATGAACCGCAACCTTGGCGCAGTTGCTAAAGTGCTCGGCCAGATTGCAGTCGGCAAGCTGTTTGGTGGTGATGACCTCTACCTCCAACCGCTCAACAGCTACATTACCGAAGCCATTGATCGCCTGCAGGATATCTGGTCGAACATGATCAACGTCCGCCCTGCCGAAGCCCAGTTTGAGATTGACGAGTTCAATGACTTGTTCGCAAGGACAAAACCCACGCTCTACATCAAGCTCGCCGATGTGTTCGCCATTCACAACCTTGTAATTGACGACCTTCCCAGTCTCTGCCCTTCGCAGGACGACCCACTTCGCGAGGTCATCCGGGAGCTGGGCAGTGCAAAGAACAACGAGAATGAGCTGCTGCATGTCAGTTCCAGTGAAATCACTCTCACACTCAACCCCAAGTACCATGAACAAGAAGGTAAGAAGCTCAAGCGCGTGTGAAGATGCTTGCTAACTCTTCCAGATCCCGATGCTCAGATCAAATCTCTCTTCATGGAAACGAAGCGTTATGTGCTCTATATCATCCGTGTTCAGACTGGAGCCAACCTTACAGAGATTATGTGCAAGCCTGTCACACGTGAGGACGAGGACCGCTGGGACGCTCTTGTTAGCGAAGAGATTATCGCTCAACGCAAAGACCGCTCCCGAAGGCAGAACAACGTAGTGCGCTCCTCGGCTGCTTCGACTTACACAACAGATATGAGCGCAAACTCTGTGCTAGATCTCGACTACACCACACTGAAACAATACTGCCTGGAGAACATGGTTCAACTTCAACGCGCCGGCCGCATTACCCACACCAACAACTACCAGGATCTCCTCAATGCCATCGCTGTCGACATCCGCACCAAGCACCGAAGACGTATTCAACGTGCCAAGGAATTGGAAGGCGTGCGCACCACTCTGGCCGCGCTGGATGAGAAGGCGCATTTCTTGGAATCTCAACTAAAATCCTACAACGACTATATTGAACAGGCAATGATAACGCTGCAGTCCAAGAAGGGCAAGAAGAAATTCCTCCTCCCCTTCACCCGCCAATACAACCACCAGCGCGAACTCAAGAACAGCGGGCGCGAATACCGCTTCGGCTCCTTCAAGTACTCTGCCCGCAACCTTGCCGAAAAGGGCATCCTCATCTCATGGTCTGGCTACCACGAGCGCCAATGGGACCGCCTCGACATCACCATCTCCAGCAACCAAACCGGTGTCTTTGAGATCCAGGGTTCCCAGGGGTCCATGATGATTCCAGGCGCGTTTGCAGAGGTCCCGCTCGACGGCCTCTTGCAAGCGCAGTTTGACAACCACCAATTCATGAACCTGTTTGGCGACGGAGGCAAGGGCGAGGGCGTCGCCCGCGTCAATGTTAATCTCTTCCTGCATTTGATTTTTAAGAAGTTCTACCGTGATGAGTAAGTATCGGACAAAGGACAACAGCGTGTGAGGGGGAGAGAGGGTTAATCATGTATGTCTTTTTGATGTGTACGCAAGCGTCTTGTTTTGGTCCTTCTGCAGGCGTTTTTTTTCTTCGCTTTTCTATTGTTCTGCCGGGACGGTGGGGCTAGGAATGGGCTTGCATGCGGATGGGCGTGCGTCTTTGGGTTGGAAACGTACATGAGGTGTATATGACATGGTTTTTTTTTTTCGTTCTTCTATTCACTTTTTTTCTTTGGACTTGAGGGGGGAGGGTGGTGGCGGAGGAGGAGGATGCAGAAGACGAAGGCGAGTTTTAGAGATATCCCGTATACCTTTTTTTAAACTACTTCAATTGGAGGGAGGGGCTTGGTAAAAAAAGTCCTCTCGCTTTTTTTTCCCAAAACATTCTTTGTTTCTGCTTCGGCGGGGGATGCTTGGGAGCGCTGGTTTTTGCAGATGGATAGATTGAGATGAATGAATGAATGAATAATATATCAAATTCATGAAACCAGATTGACGTGTAAGATAAATGTTTGTTTGTGTCCACAGATCTTTAGTTCAAAGACTTCTTTTCATCTAAACAAGTCTACACAGTAATAGAAGGGGGTATATATCCAACTCTCCAACCAAAACAAGTCCTAAATCACCATCTCGCCCTCCTCCTCGTCCCCACCCACCTCCCCTCCTTCCTCACCCTCCTCATCCAAATCTTCCAGCGGATACGTCAATATCGCCGCGACATTGCCCAGCCCTTCGAGCCTCTTCCCACTCTCATGCAGCGAACTCAGCACCCGTACCTCGCCGCCCTCCACATCCCTCACCTGATCGACTAGCTTAACCCACCGCCTGCGCTCCTTGACGTTCTGCGCTCGAAACAGCACATTGTTGATGAGCAACACCCCGCCGCCTCTCCCCACCGCACCCTTCGCGACGGCGCGCTCTACCTCGCGGGGCCCGTACCACGCGCGGCCATCGTCCTGGCGCATGAGGGTGTTGAACTTATCCATGAGGGCGGTCTCGCGGGCGAACTTTGTGTCGGAGAGTTTTGCGGTGATGGCGGGGGAGGAGAGGACTTCGTTGAGGGAGTGGACGTGGGCGGAGGAGGAGTGCGCGATTATGATGGAGGGGATCAGGGCGAGGAGTGGTTTGTTGGTTGTGCGGGTCGCTTCGTCTTTGATGTATTGGAGGAAGGCGGTGGCGATGAAGCCGGGGCTGGCGAGGAGTAAAGGGAGGGTTTTGCCTTGTTGCTGTTGGGCGGTGGGGGATGTTGTGCTGGGGAGGTCGATTTGGCGGAGGAGAGTCGAGAGTGTGGTCGAGAAGAAACGTTCCATGCCTTTTGCGTGGCCGTCGACGCCTCCGCGCCGCTTCCTAGGGACGGGCACTTCGACTTTTTGGCGGAGGATCGTCTGGTGCTCGGTGATCATGCAGATGTTGGCGGTGCCTTCGCCCAAGACGACTGCCCATAGCTCTGCGCGTTTGGAGGCGTCGCAGGCTTCTTTGAGTTGTTCAAGCGCAACACTGTCCCAGCCGTCGGCCTTTTCCAGTGTAAACTTGCGGTTGAGTTCTAGGTCTAGGGTGTGGTGCTGGCCCAGCTTGACGTGTTCGTTTTCCTTTGCGACTCGCCCGGATACATGCAGCTGCTCGGAGCCGATATCGAAGTCGGTTGATGTGACGGTGATGGTGAGATCGAGGGCGATTCGCTGTGACGAGGTAGACCCGGCGTCAGATGTCTTGGACACACGGCGCACTGCTTTTGCGCGGACCTGGTCGTTCTCTTGGATCAGGTTGAAGGCGTGCCACATGTCTTCGGGCTCCTCCGGCAGCAGCGTCGCGAACCCCGCGCCCGTCTTTTGCTCAATCTGGCTCTTGAGCAGCTTCATGGTGTTGTAGCGAGAGAGGATGTGCGTGGGCAGAACGTCGTGGTGTTTTGGCGCGTCGCGGCGGTACAAGATGAACTTTTGGGGGTGATGACGCAACTGTGGATGGAGGGGCGGCGTGGACCCCACCATCCTGCAGGAGAAATACCTAAGACTTAGAAGTGCCTTATACTTGAAATAATAATGTCGCACTCTCTTAACTTCTTACATTTATATAAGAGTATATTTAGATCAAAATTAGAATATCATCTTATGACTTAATATATTTTGAAGGATTTTCTTTTACCAGATTTCATATGTCGTGGTAGAGTTCACGGACTACAAAGCAAACATGTCTAACTAACGATAGTGAGCGTTTCTAGTGACATGTGGCCTATGCTGAGTCCTAGGTACTTCTTCTACAGGGTGCCCACGTCCTTTTATTAACGTGGGAGCCTGGCATACACCCTAGACAAAGTCTAATGTCTCGCAGTAACCGCCTTACTGAAACTCTATTCCACGTGGGCTACGGCTACATGTGGCACTAATGCTTTGACGTCAGACCGGAACACGTACCGAGCACGATCTATTTACCGGGCCTCTGAGCCTAGTCTCACTACTAGCTGTATCAGCTGGTCAGCTGACATCTCACGAGCCTTGCAATTCTGCCTTGGTCTACTGTAGATTATAACGCATCTACCAATGTTGTTGTGATCTGTTCTGTGTGAGGATAACAGGACTAAAATCTGGAATTAAATATGTGAAGCATTTTTATCACAAATCCTTCAGAAAGGCTCATTAGCTCATGTCACAGTCTAATGATTAGGCCTTCACTTTTAGCAGTGATCTGAGATTACTGTCAACTTGTGGCATTATAATCAACTATATACAACGAAGGTTTTACTTCAAGCCCAACCTGACCACTCTACCTGGCCTTGATGATATCGGCAGCCTTCTCACCAATACCATACATGGTAGCTTGGAGATGGTTGGACGTGATGATGGGAATGATGGAAGCATCAACAATAGAAAGATGCTGGGTTCCGTACACCATGAGCTTATCGTTAACACAACCGCCATCCTTCTCGGCCATCATGGGGCAAGAGCCCGCAGGGTGAGCAAGACTTGGCGCCAGCATAGACTGCTTGAGAAGGGCATCATAGAGCTCCTTGTCGGTGGTGTACTGAGCACCAGGAACTGTCTCGGTAATCTTATGGCTAGCGAGTTCGGGGCGTGCCCACACGGTACGTAAGAAACGCAGACCAGTAGCCATGACCATACGGTCAATTGGGTTTATGAAGGCGTTGTAGGTAACCTGAGGAGGTCCATTGGGGTTCTTGGCGTCGATGTTGATCGTGCCGCGGGAAAGGGGCTTCTCGACACCAACCAGACAGTAGCGTCCATCAGGGGAGAGGGTGAATTCAGTAACGGCAGCGTCCTTGCGTCCGAAGATGTCGGCAATGATCTTGCGCTGCTTAGCAAATCCTTGGGCGAGTCTGCTGTTCTTCTTGTAGATGCTGGGCAGGTAGTCGGTAACAGTCTGGCTGTCCAGCATGGAGACGACAGCCTGGCTGTTGTTGGTCATGTCCGGTAGGGAAATGAAGGGGAGTGCGTTGCCACGAGCGTAAGTATAGGGGCCTGTCTTGTGCTCCTCGTACTCTTTCCAAGCCGAAGCGTTGAAAGTAGCATTGGTGTTTACTGAGTCAGGATTGGGAAAGAAATTGAAAGTCGCGTTGAATATCACCGTGGCATAGCTGTGATCCTGGAAGTTAGAGCCCACAGCATCGAGCTCAACTAAGGTTTTGATGCCAGCAGCTTTCAAGACCGCCTTGGGACCAACACCGCTAAGCTGGAGCAGCTTGGGGGTCTGAATAGCACCAGCAGCCAGCACAACCTCCTTCTTGGCGTAGAAGTTGACAGTCTTGCCTGTCTTATCAGTTACTTCGACGCCCTTGGCCATGGGCTTGTTCCTGTCATCGAAAAGGATCTTGTTGGCAGTGGCCCCGGTAAGGATGTGCAAGTTGGGGCGCGACTGGATGGGGTCGTAGTATGCATAACGAGCATGAGCACGACGTCCTGTAGTCGCGTCCATGGTATTTGCGTACCAAGACGGTCCAGTAGAGTCACCTGCATTGCCGTCCTCCGGAACGGAGACCCCGGTCGCCCGCCATGCTGCCCAGTACGCCTTGATGTCTTGATACTGGGTGCTTGTTATGCTCACTGTCAACGGCCCATTTCCGTACACGGAGGGATCCCAGGTGATGTTGAAGTCCTTAGCCACACTGGCCGAAGGCGGTTGGAACTTGGTGCCCTTGACGAAATAAGGGAGCATACCGTCCCAACCCCATCCTTTGTTGCCGAGAGCCTCCCAGGCATCGTAATCGGCAGCACCGGCTCGTGTGTAAATCATTCCATTAACTTGAATAAACATGTCAGTTAATGTTACATTATTCAGTGTTGGATGAAAACGTACTCACGGAGCCACCGCCCAGCACCTTTGCGACAACTACTGCGTAGGAGGTATTACCAAGACCAGGTTCAGGCATGGAATTGATATTCTCCCAGATCAGCCCGTTCGCCGAGGCAAAATCGGTGGCCTTCAAGGGGATCTTGGTGCTATCTCGGTCCACATTATCTCCAGCCTCAACCACAAGAACAGTCTCTATTTCAAGCGATTAGCAATGTTCTTCATTGACCACGTTCTGATGAAATACGTACTGCTTCTATCTTCGGAAAGACGGTTGGCTACGACCAAGCCAGTGATACCTCCACCAACAATGACATAATCATAAGGCTTGTTGGCAGCAACACCAAGAACGGGCGACAGAAAAAGAGTGACAAGCTGAGCAGCCACAGCTAAGCGAGAGAACGCAGGCATCTTGACGCGATAAAGATAGATTAACTGATTAACGAAAGTAAGTCGGCGATTGGCCTGAGGTAGAATTGTCAAAGAGAGCAGCCAGTATATGCTTTATACGGCCGTGTTATCTTGCTTGGACGTTCCTCGCATTGGTCGAGAAGGATGCTCGCCACGTGGGAAATAGTTCCTGCGGCGTTATCCCTCCGACTCCAATAAGGTCAGGATGACCCACAATACTGTGAAGGCTGCGCTCGGGGAAATTGTTTGTATGCATTGGGTGTGGCGATGCTTAGCCCGAGATACCGGTTCATTCTTGAAAATCCAAACTGACTGAACTTGTATAAGCGAACGAGTCGATACGCGCCTGGTACAGAGCCCAAGGAGACATCCGGCGCTCCGCCCACCGTTTCGTTGGCCTCAGGGACGGGTGGGGGTCGGTCCGCGAGACCGAGGAACAACAGATTTTACGCTGAAGGAACAGTATCAATGGGCTGATACGGGGCCAGGTGGCCCTAAATGGAGGGTTTCTTCGGCAGACGGGGCGTGGTTGGTACTGAAGCCGAACCCGCGTGTCATGGACGTTTCGACGCTAAATAGAGCGCCACCATGACTTCGCTTCTAGACGGATCGAAGGAACGGGGCTTTTTCAGTTTATGTCAAAACATATGATTGAATTTGAGTTGCGGGCAAGGCGTCCGCTACCACGGTAGAGGCGTCCAAAAGCCCGTCTACAGGCAAGGGCATGCCTACTATTCCACACGTGGATATATAGATATTACCGTTGCAGGACAAAACTCTGTTGTACGGACTATTATTGCCCATGTATATAGGTAAGCCGCATGACGGCGTCGGAAATTTTGTGTAGCCGACAGTATGTCAGCTCTAGTCCCTGGATACCCTTAGCTGCTGCACCCCCGCTCGTGCATTGTAGCCACGCTGCTCGGCAACCTCACTTAACGAGCCGTGCTCGTGTTGGATGACCCAGTACCCGGGTTTTGGTTGGTCTCCCGAATTTGTGGAGATAAGATCAACAGTTACCCACGTTCTAGAGTGCTCCCCCTAGGTTCTCGGCCATGTAACCACAGCTGACGCAACATGAACATCGGTTGACCGACCGTAGCATGTGCAGGTGTTACGGATGGGAATTTGGGCAGCATGGCAATCCTAGCCATGGCCACGGCCCTTTTTCTTGAGATTGGAGGACGGAATCGGTATAGAATCGGCATAGCAGATATAATGGCTGCCGCCAATGACGGCGCATGCCGGCCGTGGGTCCCCTCAGGTGATTTCTGCCGTGCCGTGCCGTGTCTAGAGTAGCAATGAGGGTTTTAGATCTTGTTAGCTTCGGACGTATTAAAGGATCACTGCTGATCGCGCATGCCAAGACAGGGGCTGTATTTTCTTTCTTTGACAGACTCTGTCGTCGTACTTCGACATGTACAGCCAAAAGAAAATCACTGGACGACCAAGAATGGGAAAATCCAACAGCTGGGTGACTGGGTTTGCCAGAGATTCATCAAAATACGAGGCGACGCTCAGCAATCTCGGCTGGTGGAACGATGCACCAGCGGAAACTAATGGCACTAGTGCCAATGGCCCCATGTGGCTCTCCCGCCTTCATCTATGTCGACGCCACCCATCCATCGCTATGGACATGGTGTTCGCATCGCAAACCACGGAATCGTGCAAGATTCTCTGGTCGTGCCCGTGCCGATCGCCTGGTAAACAGACAGTGTTCCACCACTGTTGCAATTGAGGTATGGTGTCCACCAACTAGGATCACGTTCGTGGCACATGCCGTTTCTCTCCGTAGTAATGCTTCTCATTGACTGACATGTCTCATTCTTTTGCATGGTATGACCTGGCTGGTATCTGCCTCCTTAAATCGAAAGACTCGACTACCCTGGATCTTGTTCCAATTGGACGAACAGCCTGCAGGGAGCGGGCCTTTACTCATGCGTAAACCACGATTCGGTTATCCCATCCGCCCTCGCAGGAGGATGCATATCCAAGACCGAGCCAACACGTTTCGAGAACCGGCCTCGAGTGGACGGGCCTTCTATGATCGATCCGGCCCTTCCTTTGTCCTGTCACCGTGCGGTTTGACTGTCGCTTCACACCAGTTCGGAGGCAGAGCGGCCAGAATACTAAATGCGTGCCGCCCAAATCTGCATTGGACAAAACCCCTTCGCGCATCCCAAATTGTGAATGTGTGTCTTTTCTTCTTGCTCGTTTTTTCCATTTGCAAATCCAACCGCAGCGTAGTATGGACCAAGGTGCACCACCAGGTGCAGAGCAAGAATGGCCGGACCGGCGGCTCCTTATCCTTGTACCAGTGTGGATCTTGTTGATTATCAGCACCATTTTCGTGGTATGGAGAGTTGTGTACGGGATCATACAGGCACGCAGGTTCATGCTCAGTGATTACTTGCTGATCATTGCTGGTGTAAGTCTAACTTGGCTCCGATTTACACTCATGCCTACGGCGACATGCCATGCTAACATGGATCGTGGCAGCTTCTCAGCATTGCAGCAACCGCAATGAACCAAGTTGTGGTAGATCACGGTCTTGGGCGCCATATCATGGACCCCACAGTCTTTCCAAATCTCCTAAAGTATAGCTATTACCTTTGGATTACTCAGATCGTCAGTAAGTTCGTAGTGGTACCTTTTTACCAGACAATTACTCACGAACTTCGCCTAGACATCATTGCCGTGGCCTTCCTGAAGTGGTCTATCTGCGCATGGTTACTTGCCCTGAATTTCTCGAAGATATACCAAGTCATCGTCTGGGTATCTATTCTCATGGTCACAGCCTTGAACTTCCTGGCACCAGTCCTGACACTGTTCGGGTGCGTGCCACTGGAGAAAAACTGGAATTTTGGATATAAAGGGGAATTCCACTGCTGGGCTAAAGGAACTCTGCCTCAAAGTTATGCTCAGGGTGAGTTTGCCAAAACGATTACTACCAACGTCAACTCTTGTTCTAACAATGTGGAAGGTATCAGCAATGTCATCACCGATATCGTATACATGGCCGCTCCCTTGATCTACTTATCACGCGTTCAACTATCTCGGAGGACACAATGGGGCATCCGTATCGTTTTCCTTCTCAGTATCCCGTAAGCCAACGATCCTCAACCGCACCACCCAGAACTGGAGACTAATATTTCTCAGGGCAACAATCTGCTCCATTTTCAAAACCATCGAGCTGAAGACCCTGGTCACAACCAAAGACCCCACCTGGGACGGTGTGAACCTAACTATCTGGTCGAGTTCCGAACTCTCCCTCGGCATCCTCATCGCCTCGCTACCCCCACTGCGCAAAGCCTTTGATCAATTTTTCCAGAAGATCCTGCCTTCGACCTGGACCGGCTCCGGCAAAACACCGCAGTATGGATATGGCCGCTCCACCATCGGTGGCACTGGCAACATTGGAAACAGTATCCATATGGACAACTTTCAGGGCAGCAAGGCCTACCACTCGCGCATACCCGGCGAGAGTGTCCTCGACGACGAGAGCGATCGTGCAATCCTGGATAGTGACGACGAACACAGAGGCCCCGGCATAATGAAGAGTATGGACGTAAAGGTTAGCGTCGCTGAAGCCGCGACCGTAGGACTTGAGCATAACGGAAGCGGGCGCTCGAGCAACGACAAAGATATCAAACCCTTGGACGATCCACACATCGATTGGTCGAGCCCGCATATTGAGAGCGCTGGGCGAGCACGTCGTTAACAGTGACGTTTGGTGTCTACGCATGCACATGTGTATATATTCCCTTTTTTACGACGACCGATAGCGTTCTGGGAAATCAGCGGGCTGGCTTTTCTCGGGTTGTATATAGCGAGTTTGGGAGAGATAGAGCGGGTTGGCGTAGCGTGGCTTGGATACCCCTTACTTTTCATATGTTTTCTTAGATAGGGAATGATAATGCGATAGTGCGTTAATTACGAGAAAGGACTTGAAAAACTCTTATTGACATTCGAGTTGCCTCCTATTTGCACAAGCTAAGCGTATCGGGTCCATTCCTTGCGAAATATATAGACGCCCCATGTAAAACCCATCGTCGCTTTGGTATTTCTACCTCTCTTTCACACGAAGCACGATGACTGAATTTACAACGGTCGTCCACGGATGCAACTCAGCCAGGATCTCGAGTCCGACCGCCTGCAGATCCTCCGACAGCTGAAGAACCTAGGTATTTGCCACATGTTAGTCACCCAACTAAAGAAAAACTCCTTCGAGATCTGAATCACAGTGAAAAACAACGTACCGGATACAGCACACTCCTCATGCCTCGAGCACTCCTTGCAACAACCAAACATCCAGGCTGCAATCTGGCCGTCATATCCCGCAGTATCTCTAGTTTAGATTTTGTGTCGGTGCCAACCAATGCCGCTAAAAAGACAACCTGGGATTTCGTCCAGGATACCTCGGAGGAGGGGTTCTCGTGCGTCACATCTTCGTTGATAAAGCTCATGCGCTCGTTAAGACCTAGTTGACGGCAAAGATCGGCGCTGAGGCGAAGAGCGGTGGCGTCGCGGTCAATGTTGTGAATGCGAGCGGAGGGGTAGTGCGAGAGGAAGCAGAGGGATGTCAAGGGTAGAGGGCCCGAGCCGAGGAAGGCGATGGAAGTGGGTGGGGAATTTAGGAAGGTATTGACGAGGGAAGCCTCTAACCGAGAGAGGTCGACGTAGTTGCTGTAGTAAGGAAATGACTGGAGGATATCTGTAGAAGAGGGGTACTGGTCGATGCTGTCTTGGTGGAGTTTTAGCATACTGTTTGGTCATGGATAATACGATCTCTTAGCAAGTGAGGGGGAAATGGGATGATTTGGAATGATAGGAAGAAGGTTACCTACCCAGCATACGTTTCGCCCAGTACTTTTCTAGTTCCCCCTCAGCTGCCGAGCATATTGGGCGTAGTTTGTCGCACAGCTGCTCTACACTCGATATCTTAAAAAAATACGTCGTAAACTCAGTGCTGTAAGGGACCACGCATAGACTGACAAGGCGCGTCAAAAGGGTGTTGACTTGTTCTGACGGAGCCAACGACGATAACTCACTGAGCCTCATGTGGATATCTCTAATTTCAGAAACGAGCTGGTGAACGGATGAACTTAGAGTACTCGGCGTCGTAGGAGGGGACATGGCTAGAGCCTCCGCTGGAGCAGCTGCCTTGGATGGGGTTGTGGCCGAAGGTACTTTCGTGGTTGCCATTTTGAGTGCCTTGTAGTACAATCTGTTAGTATGTTTTTTTTTGCGGTAATGACGAAAATATAGTTCTGTCTGAGCAGTATCTAAGACGGTACAGACTTTACTTGACGACGGTCTTATGTTCTATTATCAAATTCCGGGCACCCGCACGAGGGGCTTGTGGCATGTAGGCTTCGACTAGTAAAACCCTTCTCCGCGTGAGGCACAGGTCGTAGGTACTAAGCAGTATTACGAACTATCCGGTTGGTTGCACAAACGTAAGTACCCTGATGGACATGTGGGATAACTAGGCTATGCTGGGAAAGGGCCGCAAGAAACGTGGGGTTTATTCTTAATAGAGAGTGAGGCGTGGGATCCATTATGTACTACGGCAAACGCAAGTGTCTGTGAATGGACGTAACTTCCGGTCTCGCAGTTAAGGACAATGTATGATGTGTGCCTCGAGGGCCGATAATGGAAAGCAACCAAGAACCTTGTTATCCTTCTATTGTTAGTCTAGAATATATTTGAACCGGAGAATTTCATAAACGCCGTCAGAGCCGCCAGAGCCGCCAAGGAGCGCGATGCACTCAGGCGGCCCAAAGATGTCACTCCAAGCGTGGAGGTTAAGGGGATTTCTGGATAGTGTTGGTCTTGACAATCCTATCGAGGAACATCCCTGCCATCGGGCCTTTGGTAAACTCGTTTGCCGCCAACCCATGTTTCTTTTACTGTCGCTTTCCGTAACGCCTCGACGTCCATGGTCTCTAATTCTTCATCAAAGACAACCCAGTCCGCAAACGCTCCCACCTCGATTTTACCAGCTTCGTTTTCAAGAAATGCAGCGTATGCAGGGTTTACAGTGAAGCCCTCTAAAGCTTGGTCAAAGTTCAAAGTCTCTTCAGGATACCAGCCAGTTTTACCACCGTTCGGGTCCAGGCCTGTGAGCGGGCTACGTCGTGTGATGGCTGCGTATATGCCCTCAAGGATGCTGGCGGGCTCTACTGGAAAATCGCTTCCCAAGACCGGACGAAGGGGTAACAGTGAACGCATGCGATACGCTTCATCTTTTGTACGTTGTAGTCCGAGCCTGCTTTCTGCATAACCCATATCTGAGGTCGCATGGGTAGGTTGTATCGACGGAATTATTCCCAGCTTTGTCATTCTGAGCTGATCATCTGGATGGATGATTTGGGCATGCTCGATTCTTACTCGACGACTCAGTTGGCATTCGCGGGGGCTAGTGTTGGGGCACAGCTTTTCCAAGGCGGCTTCAAATGCATCAATAGCCAATCGATTGGCAAGATCACCGATTGCATGGATATTGACCTGGTATCCAGCCCGCATCCAATCGTAAGTGACTTGTGACAGCGTCGTTGCATTCACAAGAAGGGACCCTGACGATGTCGGTTTGTCGCTATAAGGCTCGATCATTGCGCTGCCCCAGCTGCCCAGTGCTCCGTCTTTGCCACATGAGTATTCTTCTTGTATTCAGAGTAGTGATAAACTTACCTGCGAAAAGCTTCACGCTCTTTACTTGGAATTTGCCATTTGGCATACTGACCTTCCCTACCGCCTCTAAGCACACCGTGTTCCTCACAGGGCATTCAATCATAGCGTTCACCCGAACAGTCCAGTCTTCGTCGCTTGAAAGCTCTTGATACAGCCTGAGATCTTCGGGAATAACTCCAGCGTCATGCATTCCTACAATACCATACTGGTTCAACTCGGCCATTGCAGCTTTGACGAACTTGGTTTTTCGCTCTTTTCCGGGCTTTGGATATTGTGCAAGGACGATATCCATAGCGTTGTCGCAGAACACACCCTTGGCAGGTATCTCACCTCCAGGTACATCTGGTAGTGGCGATGGGAGAAGATTAAGTACCTTGTCGGAAACCCAGATGCAATGAACATCTACTCTATCCAACATAACATAGAGGTCTTGGAAACTTTGAGATATCTCTAGATCTGACTGTAGTGGGTATTAGCAGACGACTTCGGATGAGCTGAGACTTCAATAAACTCCGCCGCTGAATGAGAAAGCTTCGGCCAGTTCCAGACCTAACTATCAGAAGAATGGCAGCAAGCCCGAACACTTGCAGTTGCCTCGCTATTATTCTCTTCAAGTACTTACAGAGGTTGGCCAGCGCCCGAAATGTGCTTGATCCCAGCCCACGCCCCTAAGCCATTCATCGGATGTGCCCTTCTCGGAACGCTTTGCCTTGTATTCGAGTAGTCTTTGCTGAACCTCGGCCATTGAGCTTGCACCAAATAAACTCACAGAGTCCAGAGACTCCCCGAACTGTATCAGATGTCCGTGCCCGTCCCACAAGCCGGGATAAACCTTTTAGTTAATTAGAAGCGGAAGATCAAAGTGATGGCGTTTTAGTTGACAGATTCAAAAGAAAACTTACGTATCCTGTACGAGCTTTCACGTTCTCTTCGGACGCAGCATCATCAGAGTATACGCTTGAGAATTTGCCATTGTGAATAGTAAAACAGTGGGCGTGTGGTCTTTCGGAAGATAATGTTCTAACAGACTTGTAGCAATAGTGCTCACTAACGAAGGCTTGCGGTCCAAGCTGATAGATGAGGGCGGCCAATACTATCGGCAGAAACAACCAGTAGTAAGCATTGATGGAGGGCATTTTTGCTTCTCAATGCCTGTTGAATAGGGCTATTGACGAGTGCAAAGAAAGCGGTGACACAAATTGGGTGAATGGCATCGTCACTCCGAAAAACGGGGAGTGAGATAAGCGAGCACCAATGAGCATAAGCGGACACCGAGGTCCCTGGTATATCGGCCCTCGTACCCATCTTTGCCTACACAATTTGCTTTGGAGTTTCAGAGGGCAGGGGCATTACAGACACATGTCATCTATACATTTGCAAGCGGTGTTGAGTTTGGTATACCAGGGCGGGTAGCTGAACACGCATCCACGGGACTCTTGGCGCATCCTTCGCCACCTCCTCCCGGGAAGAGGCGGTAACCAGCCACTTCACTTTGCATACTGCGCACAGTTGGCGGATAAGTTGGCTTCTGTATCAGGCCTCCACCGGATTGTCGAGAGGCTTGGCAAGCCGGAAAAGGGCGGTGAGCGCCATCATGGGCATTTAACTTGCACATCATCACATTCGACACATGCTCGATGACAAAGGCCCCTCTCCTGAATGCGGCTCCGGCGTCTGCTCCACATTAGCTTCGATGGGCATTGGATGGTGTTTTCGACCGCTTGGTGGAAGGCTGGGCCATCTGCAAGGCGGGTGGGGGCCAAGAAAGGAATCACCAGTTCTGGGCGACATAAGCTGGAAGCTTGACCACCGCGATCTCTGCCCAACTGCCTCGTCCATGCCTCCTCACATAGCGATAGGACGAACGCATGGCAAACACAGAGCTTGAAGAGCTGAAACAGCAGCTCGAGACGCTCCAGCGCTCCCACGACGCGTTGCTGAGCAGCCTATCGGTAACCAATGATATCTTCAAACCATCTCAACCTGATGCTTCCCGCCTCCGCCGCTCCTCCACGCGACTGGGTGGCGACACCGTCTTCGCCGACACCTCAACACTTTCAGACGACAGCGACGACGACGAAGACGATTTCTTTGTTCAGGATGAGCTCCCCACCCATTCCTTTGACCACGAACATCTTCGCGAACATCTCAAAAGTCATTCCTGGACCGTGCACGGCAGAGAGATCTTAGCACCAGTTCTCGCTGATCCCGTCAAGCTCGCAAAACAACCTCATCTGTTTCATCAGGATGCCAGTGCAGCAGAAGATCGCAGCCATTACTCGCATTTTCAAGTCTACAACGTGGGTCGTAACGGACTACCCCAGTTGGTTGAAGTCGCCAGTCCTGACAATGACATGTCCAATGCAAATCAAATCTGGGCATCACTGAGAGAGGTTGCTAAGCATGACGACGAAGTTGTAGTCGGACGCATCACTATTGCGCGTGAACCCTCTCCGATCTTGTTCGGTGCCCTGCACCTAACTCTGCATAAAGCCTTCGATATGGACGAGCTCTTCCAAAGACTTGTTGAGACCGAGGCCTCTTCCGCGCACATGTTCCGGGCCTTTGACGAGGATCCCAAGCACCAGAGCTCTTTTTACTTCAATTTCGAGTATTACACCATCATTGGAGAGGAGTGCAAACCAATGCAATGGCAACGCGCTGATAGCGTGACCAGTGACGGTGATAGTGAGCACATCCCCTTGGCCCGATGTAGCGCCATTGTTGCACTAGTCTTTCATGACGAGAACCCCCGCCGCATCCGCAATCGGGGTAGGCGAGCTAAAACACGGTTTGGGCATGTCTCAGATGTATGGAGCCCGTGGCAGGTTCTACAACTCGAGTGCTTTCCTGATTGGAAATCACAACCCGGTATTTATCCCAACAAGCGCACACCCAATACAAAGACCAAAACGCTAACTCACTCCATTTCAAGCTCATGGCACACCGTATACATTCGAAACTGGACACAAATATCTTAACGGCGCCGAGGCCTTCTTACATGCTCTTTTGACAGAATACCGGGACGCACGAAAGAGATATGATGAGATATACAAGCGCATCACCGAACTTGTTACTCCACCACTAGGATTTTTGTTTGATGAGGACCTGCGACGAAAACGTCTTTTTGAAGACAAGGATTTTACTTGGACGCGGCGTTACTTTTACGCACACCAGACCCTGGGCAATGTCAACAATAGTATCAAATCAATGATCGACGCTTTTGAAGACACCTTCACTGAAGACATCTGGGAAGGCACAAATAAGATGCTATGGCCGCTGTTTGAAGAGTCTCCAAGGAATGAGCATTGGAAACGGCGGTTACGCTTGTTGAGGCTGCAGTTTGAGCGGGAGATGAGAGAGCTCCGGACGATCATAGCTGAAAACAACGAAAGGCGACACGAGATTGAAACACTTCAGGAACAACTCTTCTCAGGCACTAGCATCCAAGAGTCGAGAAAGTCTGTTGAATTAGCAGATGTTACCGTACACCAGGGCTACAACATCAAAGTCCTTACTATCGTTAATCTTTTCTTCATGGTACGTTCACCACACCTTACAAACAAAGCCTGCAAGCGCGATGAAACTAGCCTGCTAACACAACCACCAGCCTCTCACCTTTGTCACCTCTGTCTTCGGCATGACCAACATGCCCGACAAAGCAAATTTTGTAAAATTCGGCGTCGTCCTAGTGGCGATATGTATCCCCTTCTTCAGCATTATCGGTTTTCTATCCACAAAATACGGCTACAGCATCTGGGCGCAAAAGACAAAAGAGCTGTGGCGGTTCATTCGCCCTCAAAAGGACAAGAAACATAAACTGCCGGACGACGAAAATGTACCACCGCGTACCCCTGTTCATCGTTCCTTGACTACCGAAGAAGCTATGCGCGCGAGGCTGGGAAGGAACCACCATGTTCAGGCGCGGCGTTTAAGTCAGCGGCCGCAGCCGAGCCATCCCAATATCCAGCGCATGGTGCAGAGGATGGGTGAAGGAAGGGAGAGTGGACTCATGCGGATGGGCACTTTGGCTGACGAGAAAAATTACGACGAGGTGGATAAAGTGAAGCCAAGTTCGAAGAGTGGAGACACGATAATTGAGATTGAGAGATGATGACGATTGGATGATTAACGGCCAACTCTTTATAGAATTTTCTCTTCAGACACGACGCACACGCGCTTTACGCATAACGATCATGACGAGATGATGTATATGGCATACGACGCAATGTTTATCTAGTTTAATTTTCGGTCAATTTACAAATGCACCTTGTGCGTCAATCGTTCTTACGAAACGAATCGATGAATATTTCGTAACGCATGAACTTGCCACCTGAAGCGTCGTTTTGTCCATGTTAATATATTGCTCAGACAGATACAGGGCCTTCCGCATCGAATGATGTAAAAGATCGTAGTACCTGATTCTGCAGTTGTCACAACACGATCAATTTGACCTGCATCTATCAATTCTCAAAGATCTTTCCGAAGACTTTTATCAAAGCTAGAACCGTGTCTCGACTATGCATTCCCAAGCTACAGAACCTCTATATACCCGGTTTCCCTCCTTCGGATATGTGCGCCGATTCTCAACTTGGAAATCATCTGTTGGTTCTAGAGCCTTCTCCACCTAGCCATATGCTATGAACTGTGCCCATACAATAAGATTGGGCCGTTTGGTTTATGTGACTATCTATCATCATGCAGGGGAGCAAACGCTCCAAGTCACGCGTAAGGCAGAAATCACGCTCTGCGTCATATCCTGCCTGCTCTCACCTTCACCTCCGCTCTGCTCACGCCACTCTCACCGCTACTATTTAAATGCCCTTGACCCCTGCTTCGTTTTCCCTTTTCACTTCTTGCCACAAACATGTATACTCAACCAACACCTATATGTACTCGGCTCCTGCCATCAGCCCAACAACTTTATATACTCCTTTTGGCTTTCCCTATACCTATAACATTTTTTATGTTTTTCTATCTTCCCGAAACCCAGATACCTTCGGCGCTTCGCGGACAATCCAACGGCGTGCTTTCTACCCGATATACCTCATAACATCTTTTCGGGTTCCCAGGTGCAGGAGGCAAAACTACAAGACTGCCAGTTGTTCTGCCTGGCACCGCATACGATTCCCAACAAACCTGAATATGAGTTTGAGATTGTTGAGATGGTTAGACAAGCCGAAAACATTCTGTTCGAAGCGGGTATGTAGGGCTATGCTCTGCTCGTCGACACGAATTCGTTGGGGTCCCGATTTACATCTCAGGAGTCACAGAGATTGAAATTGGACTCGGTGCTCGTTAAAACTGGGTGTCTCTGGAAAAATCGGGTAAGAATCGGAATGGAGAGATCGCAGCCAAGACTGGCTCGTCTTTGTCGATAGAATCCTCATCGCAGGTCCAGCTCGCTGGAGAGTCCCTCTTGGATCTACACCAAGGAAGCCCAAGAAGACAGTCTCTCATCTGCCTTGAGCTCTTCAACTGAGCTCTGCGGCGAGCAACTGCTTTATGTCGCCGAGACGCGTGGTGTTCAATGTCTTACGAAGATGATCGTTCGGGGGATCATCGAGGCGGGCCTATATACGACATGCTCAACGAATACGATTGCACGCCCGAACTTATATAGATCTACGGGTTCCGCAATGGGATTCACGGAACTTAGAACTGCAACGACATCATGAGATCGTTCTCTCTACGCCGCTGGGGCACCACAGAAACCAAAACTTGCGCATGAGTTTATCGACGATCGGAATGGAATAACTTTTCTGTATCATCCGCCAGGAAAGCCATATCACGCACGAGATCTGGTCTTCAAAAAGCACGATACCTGGCATGCGGCCAAAATCGCTTGCCTCACGGAGTCAGGTGTCTGGCGGGAAACCCGTAACAGAAGTTCAAGTCAAACTCATCACAGAAAAAAAAAGGAGAATTCTGAGCAGTTTTCCACACTCTATCATCCAAAAGATCGACAAAGAACGCCAATTTTCAAGGATGAGGCAGAATACTCGAACGTCGCCGCGTACTGCAATCGCAGTTTAGTGATTGTGGAGCCCTGTGTACCTCTTTCGGCAACTGCCTGGAATCGCCCATGGGACAGAGAGAACCAGCCTCCCGTGAAGCACAGGTAGAGGATAGGACCACAAGCCTCGGAGTGCATGCTTCTCGCTTATATGCCCATCATGAGCAGCGACAGCAAGGCGGTATACTGGCTTTCTATCAAAGCTTCATCCACTTACAAGATCGCTTGGGATTCTCAATACCACAAGTAAGCCATTCAATGCTTAGACCACCACGTTATTGATACTAACTCACCGACAGTACAGACACGAAGTTGCTGTTCCCTAGATTCAACTTTCCCGAATTTCCCAACAGCGGAGATTCGGCTACCGAGAGGTTCGCATGGACATTGGTTGCGATTCACAGAAGGTGCCTCCGAGGCGAACTTTGCAAATCCATGCATCCTGGCAGCTGTATTCAGCAGTATGGCGAGCACATCCAGCCGGATATCGTAAATCGCAAATGGTCCGAGTTTGTCTATGATAACACAAAGCCGGACAAGGGTCGCAACGTTAGTTTCCCGGACCTTGGAGCCTGGAAATTGACCAACGCGATCTGCCGAAAGTACGTTTAGAAATGGGAGGCTCTTGATCAGGCAGACATTAATTACCGAAGAGATGAAACACATAAGAACTGGGACCCATACAAAAAGGCTTTTGAGGCTGCGCGCAAGCTGCCTTCCCAAGCTGCATTCAAGGAGGATGTAGTCTAGAGATCAAGGCTTGTTCACTCAACGGGGGAATTAACACTATTGTGGGTTAAAAGCAACCGTAAGACAAAGCGAATACCAGTATTGTGCTGTAGTAGCACGTGGGTAGACTATATGCTTATATGTGGATTTCTGTTCACACTTTCTTCACTTGATCCAATACTATCGAATAATTTCGACTATCTGATTGGTGTGCATCCTTGTATCTACTCAAGCTCGATCACATATCGTGCCGCAGTACGTGATTTAATTTTCTCAAATGTTTTGACGGCCACTGCCATTGTCTCTTCATTGTGCTCTGACGTGAACTGTGAGCGAGAGTGCAAAAGGCATGCAACGGCCGATGTAGAGAGAGGTGTTGTGGCAAATACAACTACCTGCATGAACCTAGCAATGAAACGCTTCCCTGGTGAATATTTCTTCTGATACCAATACTACACGTCGTCTTCAAAACGAGTTATTTTGTATCGGAAACCCGTCTAAATCGCTGCCTCCGCTCCACTCTTTCCCTAGGGTCCAAGCATCCCCTGCATCTCCCAGCGGCATGAAATCAAGGTTCGTGCCTCCTTCGTTGGCGCGTCCACTACTAAGAGCAGCACTGGTTATAACATCCTCAAATGCACTCAGCTCGGGGAAGTGCGCATTCGCAAGCTGCGATATGGCGTCTTGAGACTCATATTCCGTGTTGATCCATGCGCCAGGATGGCGAGCATGTGACGATGAGGATGCTGCAGTCGATTGAGTGGAGAGCGTGTGCGAAAGGTCAGGAACCCAGGCACCGAGCTCGGAACGGGGCGTAACCATGATGTAGCCGTCTGTCTGGCTCTGGTCGTCGAAACGAGGTGGTAGTGGCGCCGGAGTCTGAATCGAGAGACCATGGTGCATTGATGTCCCCTGGCCATGATCCTTCGACAAGCTTATCGTAGTACCAGTGGTACTTGAGCTCATCGTTCGTGTCTTGCGGACCCCGCCTGTCCCAGCGCGTGGTCTGGTAGTACTACCAGAGCTCATCTGCCGTTTCTTGGCCCATTGCTGAGCACCGTCATTCATGTCGCTGTCCATATCGATCGTGCTCCCTCGACGTGCAGGTACAATGCTAGACTGAGGTTTATAGATGTTAAAAGACGTAGAAGAGACTGGGTCGGGACCGCCGCGTAGTTCAACCATTACGGCGCGGAGGACAGTCGACATGCGCTCGGCAGGCTGGTAAGTATATGCCATGTCTGAAAGAGCAGCTGCGAGACATTCGAGGTATTGCATGTTGTTCGCACGGGAGACGGGATCCTTGATGAAAGCCAAAGCTGCGACGAGAGCAGTTGCCGCGGTACCCTATTTGAAGTTAACATTGCCGTGTATCGTAGTAGATCTTGTTTAAATGTACGTACAGCATGCTGTATGCCCGTGACGAAGATTTGCTTGGTGTCAAATCGTTGTCTATGCTGCCAGTATATCCTCGCTACTCGGATTGCGTGTTTCGTGCACACTGTTCTACTCAGCGCCGAAAAATGATCGTCGGGCCCATTTTCATTGTTAGCTTGATCCTCATACATCGCAAACGGGCGATGCAATAAGATCAAACTGGAGTGGTATTGCTGATGTAGCAGGAAGAAACTGAACGGTGCTGTTGCGATATTGTTCGGCGTCCATCGAAGTTGCTCTGGCAATCTGGCATACCAACTGCTGAACTCCCGATCCAGAGCCGCCATACGCATGTACTGATTGCGGTCTACTGCAGAATGCACGTCTGATGAAACCGCCTGAGAGAAATGAGGATCCATGTTTTCTGTTATCTTGCCAGCGAGTTCCATGAGATCCAACAGGGCTTCGTAGATCATGGTTTCCATGCTCTTCTCAGGACCGGCGGGTCTGCAGGTACCAAGGCGCTCGAATTGTTTGGTCAGGTGATATATCTCCAAGTCTGCCGACTTCATGGATGTTGGGCGGCCAAGGAAGAGCGCCCAGTACTTGTCATATATAACACAGGCCCATAGAGTCATCTGTCGAATCTCAACCTCACGTTGTGGAAGACCCGAGAGGCGGGTATCAAGGTGAAGACTATATAGTACTGCTGTCAGCAAAAGAGCACCGAGCATAGATGTGGCGAAGATTGCAAGACCTACCCAATGTCGAATGCAAGCCTCACAGCCATGCCGGCGTACATCCATCCCACGTTGTCACGGCCTACACCGCATTCTAGGTCTCCTAGTAGTAGCAGTGCGATCACACTTGTTATTCCACCCGGCCTCTCCAGCTCATGGTCAAGCATGTACTTGGCCTCCCTATGCAGAGAGCTCTCCATACCCGGCATACTGATTCTCTTGATATCAGGTCTCTCCTTATTAGCGAAGCGGAATCCCATAGCCAGGACACACACGTGCAGAAAACCAGAGTAAAACTGTGTGCGACCCATTTCACGATCTTCATTGAAGGCCTCTTGATGCAGTACATGAAGCACAGGGTTATAGAACTGCCAGAACAAATTCATCAGGTAGTCATATGTTTCGAGGGGAAGAGAGCGTATGATTCTGTCAGCTCGTCGGGCTTGTTCGTTCGATTCTTGAGCTATGTTCGAAGGACTCAAGGACTCTGAATGCACATGGCAGTTTGTTGTGGGACCAAAGTAGCGCAGACGCCCGTTGAGCTGGTCAAAGGATAGATGGCCACGTGTAGAGAGGAGTCGATTGACCATGCCGTCCTTCTTTGGTGGAGGTAGCATGGACGGGGAGCCTACGCTGTCTGCATCACCAGTCGACACGTAAGGGCTATTGGTGTTGAAGTCATGCTGTTCAAACTCTGGGTAGTCATCTCGGAGACTGCCTTGGCTTCCTGGACTAGAGTTTTCATGTTGTGTGGGCTTGTGCTCAGCAACCTTCTGGTTCGGGGAAGATGGTTCTTCCTCATTATTCGGAGCGCTGTGCCGTGTTTTGGGTGGATGGTTCGCGGGGGGTATCTCCTCGCCTCGCTCCTTCAGCATGGCCTCTAAAAGGGCTACACGATCGGTGAGAGAGCACATGTATGCTCTCGAGATGGGCCTGTGTCGTTGTGAGCTGCCGTCGCACTCATCTAACGCCATCTACAGACCTTCTTCGCTCATCGTCGTTCTTGATGATACACTCTACACCAGCTCGTTTACATTGTGTACACTCCTTCTCTCCTGAGGGTACCACGCACTATGACTTTGTCAGACAACGCTTCTTATGTGCAAGGACTGTGAACATACCCGGATTCGGCGATCTCGGCAAGAGGCACAAGCGATGGATGCCCTGTGACGCGGCTTGGTAGACTTCTCCTTTGATGAGACCTTCTCAGGAGCGCCCTGGTCGAGCTTGCTGTCCCTTTTCGATTTTGTTTCCTGTGATTCAGATTGCTGCTTAGTCACATCCGTTGTACTTGACAGTTTAGTCTCTCCAGCCATTACTATCTTTGAGCTCGACCTAGTCTCCTGTGCGTTGGATACTGCAGATCAGTTTGTAATTGGAATGGTAGACCTAATGTAAAATGCGACGAATGTCATGAGAAGAATAGGCAGGGCCCACCACGATGGCACACCTCCAGACTAAATCCAAAGTTCGGCCTGTTTTGAGGAACCCAGGTCAAGACTAGCCCGAAACCTTACCCGCTGAATGCTGGGGGAGCAGCCCGCCTCCGCCATCTGGAGGCGGGGCCCCGCAATTCCACTTTACGGAGCAGCTTTGCTTGACTTGCTATAGGAGGCGTTCGTGATAAGGAATGTCCGGCTTGTCGTAAAATGACATGCAGCTAACGACATGCAGTCTCGGCACCGCATGCACGTACCGATCCGAGCATGTCGTGGAACAAAATCAACTGGCAGGCGACCTTCTTCTTGCCGAATGCGGAGAATGCCTTCTCGCAAGGACTTCTCTAGAGGGCTCCGTTCTACAGCTTCTTTCGTCATTCAAGCATCGAGTTGTACACGCAAGCGATCATTGCTGTCAATCCCGGAAAACTGACGTCGAGGCGCATCCTGGTAGGTATAGCCAAGAGACTGGTAACGTGCGATCGTTTCGAGACAAGAGTCCCGGGACTTGTGGTGGGTGTGACGCGCATTCAGTCCTGGGACCGAGGGCGGTTCTGTCGTCGGGCCTCTTCCAATGACAGCTCACTACTGCAGTAGCGTTGCGTCTTTGTGGCAGTGTCCCGGAAACTGCGAGTCGTGTTGGAGGACATGGAGGACTCATTCTGAGTCAAAAGCATGTTAAGATGAGGGGGAGGGAATTTATGATTGGGCGACAGGCCTTCAGCTAGTAATCGTTGCGACCGCATATGCGTGGAGGCTAGGAAGTCAGCATCCGCAATCATGCGGGCACTTCAGGCCAGCCATCATCACAATGAATGGACGTGCATTTGGACATACTTTGCGCACTGGAGCGAGATGGACGAGAATGGAGCCGAGTCTTGTTGGTTTCGCGTTAAGCAGGTCGATTGTGTTAGGTGCAAAAGTTCTACCATGTCCCATTGATCGCGCTAAAAGAAGGACAGAAAAAGAAAAGATCCCGGTGAAACACCAAAATTAATACATACAAGCACACAATAGAGAGGATACTGCGCCAACCCGGCCTCCTGACATTCTGTCATACTCAGAATGTAGAACCATTATCCGCCCCTAGTCCACATCCCACTCGTGGTCCCAGTTCCGAATATACGGACTTAGCCCGTGCAAGTCTCTGGATGCTGTCGCCTTGACATCACCATTTCCCAGGTACGCGAATCGGTTCTTATACCTGTAAACATAATCGTAGTCTTCCCAGCGTGGTGTCTTGATGGTTTTGAGAAAATGAATTGTCTGTGTTCCTCGCGTCAGTGATTGCAAATACAATGCGGGGTAACACGGGGGCATGTGCTACGCTAGCACAAGAACGGAACGGATGCTCCATCTGTTAAAAGAGAGTAACTTACCGCACCAGGCCACAGGTAGATTCTGCCTGTTGTCGACCCGTTCTTGAACCAGCTACGACACTCCTCCTGCCAGACAGTTGTCTTATGGAACTCATCAAAATGTGCATAGATTTCGTCGAGTGCTTCTTGCTTGACGCTCATCGCCTTGATGCCCTCGCACTGCATCTTCTTCATGCACTTGATACTGTATTCGATCGTTGTCTCTATGCTTGGCAGTAGGGTGCCGTTGCTCCACGTCGCGCCTGGTCCGACAATTGTGTAATAATTTGGGAACCGCGGTGCTGAAACACCCATGTAGAGGTTGGGGCCGTTTGTCCAGTCCTCCTTGATGGACACATTCGAACCATTCCGTACGGTGAACGCGGGCTGGAAAGCAACTTGAAAACCGGTGGCGCATACAATGGCGTCTAATTTGTGGACCTTGCCGTCGATCGTTTTGATGCCTTCTGGGACTATACGTTCGATGCCATCGAAAACTGGGGTTACATTGTCCTGCGTCAGTGCTTCTAAGAAGCCGTCTCCCGGAGAAATGCGTCGACAGCCAACAGACCATTTGGGAATTATGAATTCTTTCAGTTTCTCGTGTCCTGGACCCAAGCGCCGGTGCATCTCCTTGGTGACGACGTCTTTGAACTGGTTTTGTAGCGCCGAGTTTTGCTGATACATGCCAAACAAGCTATTGATCTCCGCCTCGATCTTCTTTCGAAACTCTAGGTGGTACTCTGGGTCTTCCTTGAACTTCTTGATATCAGCTTCCGTGAATGTGTACTGCCGCTGACCTGGGTCAACATCCTGATCCTTTTGCAGGTTGTCGGTGAGAGCGCCCGCGCCGAATGGTGGGGATATCCATGTTGGACTTCGCATGTAAACTTCGAGCTATAGAAGTAAAGACAACAAGTTAGCATTCGCCATATTTGTGGTGGAAATATTCAAAACTTACATTCTTTACTATCTTCTGAAGTGAAGGCACGATTTGGACGCTCGTCGAGCCAAGTCCTATAACGGCGGCGGTAATGTTGTTGAAGTCCACGCTGTGATCCCAACACGCCGAATGAAGAAGCGGTCCTTTGAAGTCGTGAAGTCCTTGAATATCGGGCCATTTCCAGTTGTTGAGGATACCTGAATACAGTTAACTCTGCTCCACCGGTGGTGTCAGTGGAACCTTACCTGATCCATTGACCAGTACATGCGCCCAATCCTTCCTCATCGAGCCAGTCTTTGGGTTTCTGATTGTGAGGCTATAGCATCCATCTTCGTCACTCCAGTTTGCCTCCTCAACCTTGCTATTGAGCTGCATGTACTTCTTGCTTCCGTGCCTTTCAGCGAATTCCTCAAAGTAACCCTGGATCTCTTTTCCTGATGCAAAGAACGTTGACCAGTCGGGCTTGGGGTCCCAGGTAAAGTTGTAATCGTGTGATGGGATATCGCAAGCTACTCCAGGGTATGTATTCTCATACCAGGTTCCGCCGAAATGGGGATTCTTGTCGTACAATGTCAGTTCCCATGATCTTGGCTCCAGCATCTTCTCCATTTTATACGCTAAACAAAGGCCCGAGGCCCCTGCACCTATACAAGCTACCCTCAGTTTTGAAGGCTTCGAGTGATATTGGCTTAGGATTTTGTATGGGCCATCAACATGTGATGGCGGGTAGTCGTATTCTTGACCTTGGTCATCGACATGCAGTCCGTTCGGCATTCTCGCGTCCCCCATCCTGGCGATTAGGAGATGCAAATTAGACAAACTAGATCTAGTCTAACAGATTGTGTTCTTTTTCTGCGAATATCTTTGAAGTATTTGGTGGAATTATATGGGTGCGATTGAGATAGAAGATAGTGCAGCTTTGCGAATGATAAAGGTTAAGAGACGACAGGCTATCAGCACAGAAGAAGAGACTAAGGTGTTGCGTTAAATTGAAGCAGCCATTAATTATTCTCCAATGTTTAACCGCTCTCGGGTGACTTCATACATTACACGACCTCCATCCTTGTCTGGTTGGATGTCGGTTGGTGGGCACCACGCGGGTCACTTTAGGCCCAACTTCGCTGACACGACTTCCGGAAAAAGAGATATACCTTGAATCATAACCGTTAGCTATTCTCATTGCATGAACGCCCAAAGTTTAGCCGGGGGCTCGCAGCCCTGTCCAGAGTTGAAAGTAAGGGTGTGCGGTTGCTGAGGGGTCACGGAAGAAGTTACGCGGGGTGCTTCCGCCACGAACTATAGTAAGCACCTATGGGCAATATGTGATCCTTCCTGTTCGTCATTTTCGTCATGCATTCAGCTGTCCAAATCCTATCCTTCTCTTCATCAATCCTCTATATCTGATAGCGAGATACGTGCTAAAAAAAAGGAAGGCTGTAATAGGCGCGTTCGCGGATCGCAACATACAAATGTGTGGAACTTGAGGTCAGCTAGGTCATTCAAAGGCGATGGGGGTTTTTTTTTTCACCAGAAACATCTGCCACAATTATTTTTGCGGCGTTCTATGCCGTTGGAGGTTGCGCATTGTGTCTTTCTGATGTCCTGACTCTTGATCTTGCAGACTTCAACCCCGAGACTTCCTTTCCTTCATAACTTGAATTCAAAGACACTACATGTTGAAAGTAGAATTTCATGTTGTTGGAACACTTCCTGTAAATGCACGACTAGCTTCACATCCAACAAAACAAGGTATTTGTAACATGCGATAAGCCATGCAAAGCGGCAATGATTTTGCTCGCCCGCTTTGGTAACTCCAGCGAAGGGTCCTAATTTGCGGACGCTACCGCGCGCAAGCCGCTCATTCTCCACAATGGTCTGGACGAAGTTGGGTCAAGCGTGGGCGCCGCTATGATCCTGACTCGTCTGTCAATGCAAGGGCCTACGATGGCCCACAGGCAACCCACCATTTGATACAGCGCTTCGCAGTCCTTGGAGAGGCCGCTGGCTTCAAAAGATGCGAAAAGAAAGGGATTCGAGAGTGTTTCTTTTCTATGGAACAAGGAGAAGCAGGTGATACTTCGCGATACACGATACGACTCCAGACCAAGGGCCGACTGTGGAGACGGCTCAAGAGGACTATCAGGTCACCGTGCTCCACTATCACCACCGTTGACACCCCCCACCTTCCATCTTAGTATCCAGACGACGGAACTAAGGCGAGACTTTGTTGGTGCGCACCCTTTAAACCGAATTCTTTCATTTAAAGACTGTGTCGCCCTCCTCTTCTGTTTTGCGCAAGTTGATCGCGTCCATTGAGCGACAATGTCAAAATCTGCGCTCGTATTCGGTGCCTCTGGCGTAACAGGTTTGTACATGCACTTCCTATATCGCACATAAATGCTGATATGTACACCACGAAACAGGATGGGCCTTTGTTAATGAAATACTCACCGACTATCCCGCGAAGGGCATTTGGAAGCGTGTTCACGCACTATCGAACCGTTCGATTACCCTATCTCAGGCGCAATGGCCGGAGGATCCTCGCCTGAACATGGTTTCGGGGATCGATTTGCTCGCCCATAGCCAGGAAAGCCTCGAGAAAGAGTTGGAGCAAAGCATTCCTGATATCGCGGAGGTGACGCATGTGTATTATGTTGCATACAAAGCGGGTATGGATGTAAAAAAAGAAATGGATGACGCACTCGAAATGTTCTCAAAGGCAGTAAAAGCTGTTGACAGGCTCTGCCCGGCCTTGGAGTTCATTGTGTTACAGATCGGGACTAAGATATGTCGGTCTTTACCTTCAACTATGGTGTGACCCAAACTTACCATGGCAGATGGCTGTCACCTCCTCGCCGTGCTACCGTGGTACGATGAAGCTGCAGAACCTGGTACTACGGCACCCCCTCTTCCCCCTGCTCCACATTCCGAGTCTGCACCGCGTATACCGAGCCCATTTGCCGAAATGCTGTTCTATCACTCACAGATAGACTTCATCACCGAATATGCCAAGAACAAGAAGTGGAGTTTCATTGAAACTCGGCCCGATATTATTGTTGGCTTTGTGCCAAATCAGAACTATTACTCTCTCGGCACATCCTTGGGAATCTTTCTGAGTCTATGGAAGGAAGTCCATGGAGAAGGAGCCAAATGCCCGTTTCCTGGCACAGCCAAGACCTGGAAAGCCTTGAACAGCGACAGCAGCAGCGACATGATTGCACGTCAATCGATACATCTCACTCTTTCTCCCTCTACCCCCAAGGGTGCTGCCTACAATGTCTCGGATGCCAGAACGCCGCAAAACTGGGAGACGAAGTGGCCAATCGTGTGTTCCTACTTCAACCTCGAGGCCACAGAACCCCTTGCCGAACCCATCGACATGCGCAAGTTCATCAATGACAACATGGACACGTGGTTGGCTATGGAGAAGAAGTACGGGCTGCAAAGTGGGCATGTTGATGGTGGTCGAGGAATGCAGATCTCTGAGCATCTACTAATGACCAAGTTTGATTTTGACAGGCAGCTGGATATGACCAAGGTGTACAGTACGGGATTTACGGAGGAGAGAGGGCCGAAAGAGTCATGGTGGAAGGTATTTGATAGGATGCGCAAGGCGAAAATCATTCCATGAAAGCCTTACCAGCGATGGCAAGAAAACAAGATTAAAATTTCCAAGACTATGGCTACCCATGTTTCTTAAATACAAGCTGAGCGTGAAGTGTCCCGATTCGTAGCAAGTTGTCCGAGGACATAATCTCCCTTCCTTCTCAATTGAGTCCCCAAGTAAAGCTATTATAGAACCAGTCAAATCTTCTGGGTCTTTGGGGCGTCCGAACTGTACATTGCTTCCGCTGACTTAGAAATTCATGTTAATCATGATAGTTTTCGGTTCCGTAAATGCCCTGAGCGCATGGATACCACACTCCCTACCCAGTCCACTCTCCTTGCTTCCACCAAATGGCGTGCTCATGAACATCAAGCTCACGCAATTGATACCGACCATGCCGCTATCAAACTCACTCGCCACTCGCAGTGCCCTATTGATGTCTGTTGTAAACACTCCCGCCATGAGCCCGAAATTGGTGTTGTTGGACAATGCCATAACTTCCTCTTCCGTTTTGAACGACTTGACAACCGAAACTGGGCCAAAAATCTCCTCGCAATGGAGCTCGGACGTGGCATCAACATCTGTGAAAACAGTAGGTTCGATGTAGTATCCTGAGTTGCCAACACGTTTGCCGCCTACAGCGAGAGTACCGTGGCCTTTTTGTTGACCGCGCTCGATGAAGCCTTGGACGCGGCTGAACTGGGCTTGATCGACGAGAGGGCCAATGTTTGTTGTTGTCTCATCCGGATCGCCAATCTCCTTCGCTTTCTGTTCCATGGCGGTCTTGTACTTCTCAAGGAAAGCGTCATAGATGCCCTCTTGAACGTAGACGCGACTGGCAGCGAAACATACCTGGCCGGTATTGGCCGTGATGGCATCAGATGTCCATTTCACTGCGTTATCTAGATTCGCATCGTCAAAGACTACGGCAGGAGACTTCCCACCGAGCTCAAGAGTGACCCGTTTCAAATTTGATTTCGCAGCCATTTCTTGGATCTTCTTGCCAGTGGCAATAGAGCCGGTGAAACTGACTTTGCGGATGCGCATGTGGCTTGCAATGAGAGCGCCTGTACTACCATCTCCAGAGAGGATTTGGAAGACACCAGGAGGAAAACCGGCTTCCTTGATGAGACTTCCGAGAGCTAGGGACGATAAAGGTGTCTTTTCAGAGGGCTTGAGTATGAAGCAATTTCCGGTTGCGAGAGCTGGTGCAGCTTTCAAACCTATTGTTCCAATGGGACCATTCCATGGTACTATACCAGCGACAGTGCCTAATGGTTCGTTGCTACAGTGTTGTCAGTCCATGGAAATTCCTGGTTGTTGTGATATTGGAAGGCTTATCATACCGCACGATCTTGAGAAAGCCGTCTTCTTGAGGCCATGACTCGCCACCAAACTTATCGATGAATCCAGCATTGTACCTGAATGTCTATTGAGAAGTCAGAATTTCACTTCAGATCCACTGAAAGAAGGACTAGAAAACAACACACCTCGGCACACAGCCCAATTTCAAAGGCACCAAACGCTGCTGGCGAACCCAAAGATAATCTCGTCAATTGTGCAATTTCATTGGCGTTCTTATCGATTAATTCGGCGAATCTATTCATGATGCCTCGCCGCTCTGCAGAGCTCATCCTCTTCCATGCCGGAAACGCCTTCTCTGCAGCATCCACAGCGGCGTCGACATCTTGTTCACCAGCCAATGGCACATCATCGGCAATGAGTTCACCATTCTTGGGGTTGTATAATGTAAGCTTCTTGGGAGACTTCGACTCGACATATTCGTTATTGATAAAGATTTGCTTGGGAAGATTCTTGATCGAGTATTGAAGCGACATGTTGGGCGAGTCACTGTTAGAAGAAAATTATAGGAAAGACTTTGGAGTTTCAGGGAAGGAAGCACTAAGAATATTTATCAGAATCGGATCTGAAATTCCCGAACCTCAATTTGGATACAGGATATGTACAAGCAGTCTTACCTCTATACGAATGTAGTAAGTCCCAATCTCGTCTGCATGGGGTCTGGTGGCGGCTATTTTCGGTTGGGCGAACATGCTGTAATGGTGTGTGACACGGCGTGGGGAGACATTCCCTTGGCAATGATATGATGGGTGGAGAGTCAAAGTTTCGGCTGATGTTCAACGTGCTCGCGGTTTGTTTTCCGCCACCTCAGCGACATGGATTCACGAGTCATCTCCTCCACCTTCCCCGCACGTCGCCGTGTCATGCTACGAGCCACCATGCCTGAGACTGATACATGTTCGATCCGTTGAATAGATGAATCGAATGAAATGTAGAGTCATGTCTGAAAAGTGAGTTGCGAAAGTTTCTGACCTGGAAGTAGTTGTGTCAGGTGGCTCTTTGTAGCGCGAAGGAGATCAAGCGCTCGTGACTTGGAAGAAGCTGAGTACACCGCATTCTCGTACAACTCGAAGAAGGCGCTTTAAGGTTTTGTAATGATTTTGAGGTAGTATCGGAAGATAGTTTCCTCACAGCAATGCGGAGAAGGAATCCAAACTATGTTCTGGTGCCCTTCTAGGGCTTGTGTGCCGTTCTCTCCATGTATCATAAAGATGCTGGCAGTATTTCAATTTCTCAATCATTGAAACATTTCTCGATTTTTGTTTGAGATTTTGCAATTCACTCCAATATAATACGCTTGCGAGGATGCCCCATAAAGTCGCATTGATTACTGGAGGCGGCTCAGGAATCGGCCTGACAGTCGCAAAAGCTTTGTCAAATCACTCGACCATCGATTGGGTAGTTCATATAGTCGACTTGAACAAGGAAGCAGGCGGAAAAGCAACATCTGGTCTTCAAAATGCCCACTTCCACCAAGCCGACGTTACAGACTATTCATCTCTTGCTTCTACCTTTGAGGCAATCTTCAACAATGCCGGACGCTTAGATTTTGTTTTCGCAAATGCCGGAATTGTAGAGAAAGATAACTTCTACGCGAAGCATGATTTGAGTGGGCCACCACCACCGCCTCCGAACCAACTGAGCATTGATATCAATTACAAAGCCGTGGTTGATACATCTTATCTCGCGTTGCATTATTTCCGCAAGGGAAAAGCCCAATATCAACCCGAGGATTTTGACCCTGTTCTGGTTATGACATCCTCGTGTGGAGGCCTGTATCCGAGCGAATTTTGTCCCATGTATAGTGGAAGCAAGGCTGCTGTTATCCTATTCAATCGCGCAATCACCGTCGCTTACCATCATGAAGGCATCCGTACGTTTGCTGTGTGCCCTGGTATGATCCGAACTGCATTGCTGTCACAGGAGGAATGGCAATTCTTCTCTCCCGAGGATTTCACCCCAGTTGAAAAAGTGTCAGATACTGTCGTGAAACTAGTTGAGGGCGGAGAAATGAGAGATGCGAAAGGTGTAACGAAGAGCAAGCATGAGAACTGGGGGTTGACTGTTGAGGTCAATCGACAAAATATCTACTTTAGAACTGGTCCGGAGTTTTGTGACGATGATATGAAGACTATGATGGCAAATACTAGTATGGCCAAACAGCTGGCAAGACTTGAAGGAGCTTTTAATGGAGCTTAAACGGTATACAGATACGTCTGAATTTGGATTTGAACTTTCTAAATCTTTGAGTGTCGCCCACTTGCAAGTCTCATCCCACCATCTACAGCAATATCTTCTCCGTTGATGTAAGCTGCTGCAGGGCTACACAAGAATACCATTACGCCGGCGATGTCGGAGGGTTCTCCAAGTCGCTTCCTAGGGTTACTGTGCTCTAACTCTTCCTGCCCACCTAATATATCGATTAGACCATTAGCAAGTTTCGAAGGAAAAAAGCCGGGTGCAACAGTGTTTGTGGTTATGTTCCTCGGTCCGAGCTCGACTGCTAGCTGTCGTGACAGGTGGTGTGCGGCTGCCTTTGAAACACTGTACATGATAGTCCCATGTTCACCAACATGCGGTACAGTCGTCCCAGCGGTCGAAGAAACAATGATTATCCGAGAAGGGGATGCGCGAGTACCAGCTCGTTCGAGAAGAGGCGTGAATCTGATTTCTATTAGGAGCTGCATTGCGGTTTTTGCATGTCAATGTACATACAGTCTCGCAAGATTGAACACGCCACGGACATTCAAGTCCAAAACCTTTTGGCTCGACCAATCTGGTGTTGGATCGAATGGACCGCCCCAAGTGGCCCCTGCGTTACACACAAGGATATCTAACCTGTCATCGGTCTCCTGCACTTTTTTCACCAATCTTTCGATATCCTTGGTATCTGCAACATTAGCGGCGATACCGACCGCGGTACCAGATACAGGCAATTTGTTAAGTTTTTCGACCGCTTGGTCGATGCCTTGCTCCCCTTCATTCTTACGTGCAGAGATAAAAACTCTTTTCGCACCTGCGAGGAGGAAGGCAGTCGCCGCATGGAGCCCAAGGCCCCTAGAACCTGTTAAAACTGAGTCAAATTTACTTTTGGTAGTGTTTTGCTAATAAGTCTCACCTCCTGTTACCAAAGCGACCTTGCCGTCAAGCTTGAACATGCGGTTGAAGTCCTTCAGTTCCGACATGGTGATTATCCCTCAGCACAAGAGAACTAATGAAGACGAATAAGAATGGAGCCAGCGAAATGCCATCTCGAAGGAGCGTAATGCCTAGCAAAAGTAGGCTGCATCTGAGAAGCTCGGTATGTGGAGTACGATACCCAGACAATATCCTCGGGAACACGCAGCGCGGTCTGTGCACTTCCGGGGTTGCCGCATCTCGTCCGTCGTGGGGTTGCGACCTATTACTGCCAAACAACTCTTACTCAACCCAAAGACAGTTCTCCTATACACCTACTTATCTCTCAATCTCAAATTATTCTTACACAAGCATCCAATCGATTCTCTCAACCAGTTTACCTGACTGAGAGCCCGCATCCACCAAACATGCCTCTCTCGTCGCCTTTCCCTCCATTGAACATCCCAAAATGCAACTTAATGGATTATCTTTTCCCACCAGAAAGATCAATATCTGATGTTCCAATTTGGATTGATTCGAGGAACATAGAACAGCACCTGACATCACGATCGTTGTTGCAATGGACTAAGAGATTAGCGCTGTGCTTGGATCGAATGGGTAGCAAACCAGGGGAAGTGGTCATGATTTTTTCTCCGAATCATATATTCGTTCCGGTCGCATATCTTGGGATCGTGGGATCTAAGCGCATATTCAGTGGTGGCAATCCGGCTTATACGCTCTCAGGTATGCATTTGCTAGCAGACGTCCAATATGATTCACTAACGGCTCCAAGAAATGGTGCATCAGGTGACAAATACTGAAGCCCAGATCATTCTTGCGCATCCCAGTCTCATAAGAGTGGCAGTGGCAGCCGCGAAGGGTGCAGACCTACCAGAAGGTCGGGTCTTTCTTTTCTCCGACGAGCCGTGTGTTCCAGTCGAGGGCTGTAAAGACTGGAGAGAATTTCTCCCTTCGCCAGCCGAAGTAAAGAATTACAGGTTTCCAGCATTATCGGAACATGAAGCAACGACTACAACAGCGACAGTGAACTATTCTTCTGGTACTACTGGACTGCCGAAGGGTGTCGAGGTGAGCCACTACAACTTAATTGCGAACGTGGAGCAAACAATCTTCATGCGGTACGCGAAAAAACCTTGGAAAGCCGACACGCGACCTGAAGAGAGATGGGTTTCTTTCTTACCCTTGTACCACGCCTACGGCCAGCTTTACACGATGTCCATGGCGCAAAAGCTCCAGGTCCCATGTTACATCATGCAGAAGTTCGAGTACACCGAGTTTCTGCGAATTATTCAAGATCACAAGATAACGCACCTACAAGTCGCGCCTCCCATCATGATCATGTTGAGTAAGAGGCCAGAAACCGTAAAATATGATCTGAGCAGTGTCACAGATATCTTATGCGGTGCTGCGCCGCTATCAAAAGAACTTCAGAACGAGATTACTAAGAAACTGGGGTGCGAGATCACCCAAGGTTGGGGTATGACTGAGGTCACTTGTGGTGGGTTGCTTGTGCCTGGCGGTATAGTGGATGAGTAAGAATAAGCTCTGAATAAATGTTGCAGACTACTAACAGCAATCAGTTCCGGGAGCGCAGGCCAGTTGTTTCCAAACTGCGAAGGCAAACTTCTTGATGACGACGGCAAAGAGGTACCAGAAGGCCAGCCGGGTGAGGTCTACATTCGTGGGCCGAATGTCTTTTTGAGATACTGGCGCAATCCCCAGGCAACAAAAGAGTCATTGTCGCCTGATGGTTGGCTGAAAACTGGTGACATTGCTGTCGTGAAGAATGGATGGTTCTGGATCGTGGATCGTAAAAAGGTAGCTACAACCCCAAGAAACATTGCTGATGCCTGACAAGCTACTAACACAACCACAGGAACTGATCAAGGTAAACGCATTGCAGGTCGCACCCGCGGAGCTCGAGGCTGTATTACTTCAGTTTGATCCCATTGCGGATGCAGCTGCCGTAGGCATTACCATTGATGGACAAGAGTGGCCCCGTGCTTATGTGGCGCTTAAAGAGGAATACAAGGGCAAGACGACCGCGGAAGATATCAACAACCACATGAAGATGAAGGTTGCAAAGCACAAGCAACTCGCAGGTGGTATAGTCTTCGTAGATGAAGTGCCGAAGCTACCATCGGGGAAGATTGTAAGAAAGCTTGTCAAACAGTGGGCTCAGAGAGATGCAGAAAAGATGAGCAAAGCCAAGCTATAGTTGCTTTCACTAATTTTCTTTTAAAATCAATCAATAGCTCATTGTGTCCTAGTGTTAGATGCTTCTGACGTAGAATATAGTATCAGTTTCAGAGAGACCTGCTATTGAGTTTCTGATCAGTGGAAATGAGAATCAGTCATTCAATCCTGGGATTTAGCACTCAGATGAAGTAGCCAAGTAATTCGGCTTTAGGCTAAGCAATTGCTCGAGTCCTTGACACTACATAGGATTGACAAATCTAGTTGGAATTTCAAAATACAACGACCTGTCTCTTTTCCGCCTTACCGTTCTGCATGTCTTCTATCATCTTCGGTAAGTCGTCCAATTTGCGGTACTCAACTTCAGGCTGAATGCTATGCTTTCCCGTGAAGTCCACTGCCTTCTTCATTCTCTGCGGAATACTGGTGCTTTCAGCCTTGATTCTGTACCGGCCCGTTGTCAAGTCGAATGCGTTGATAAAATCGAAGCCTCTAGCCGGAATTCCGATTACCATGAGTAAACCTCCCGTCCGCAATAGGTCTGGTGCACCAGCGTACGCCATGTTTGAACCAGAATAGACGGCAGCTGCGTGGCATCCCTTGCCGTCGGTAAGTTTCTTGATATCGTCAATGTAGTTTGGATCCGTTTTGGAATTGAAAGTCGCGTCTGCGCCGAGCTTCTTGGCCATCGAAAGTTGAGAGTCGTTAATATCGAGTGCGATTGTTTTAATGCCCATCTACTCGCAAGCAGATCAGTACTTTGAATAATTTCTCGTAAATCAAAACAGAACGCAAGAAATATACAAGATTCAAAAGGGAAGAACATACTGCTTTGGCATACTGAACTGCGTATTGACCTAGTCCCCCACATCCCACAACGGCCAACCACATGCCTGCTTCTAGCTCACACCCTTCCACGCTATGAAAGGCAGTAATGCCCGCGCAGAAAAGCGGCGCAGCCCTTTTCATATTGAGACTCTCTGGAATCTTGACTGCACTCATCCAATCTACAACTGCATATTCGGCGAAGAAACCATCTGCTACGAACCCTTGCAGCTTCTGGTTCCCAGTCTCGCAACGCAAGTTGTGTACCTGGCAGCCAGAACAGCTGTAACAGCAACCGGTGAAGTAGTTGAAGCCGATCGCATCACCGATGTCAAATCCATGGTCTGAAGCTTCGGAGCCGAACGATTCAATATGTCCGACACCTTCATGACCAAGGGTCACAGGATAGTCTGGTCGCAAGCTCATACCAAGATCGGAATGGCATAGCGACGCGGAGTGGATTTTGACCAGGAACTGGTATGGTGCTGGTGTTGGTTTGGTTATTTCATTGATGACAACCTTTTGTTGTTTACTGAAATGATTGTGAGCATCTGTAGAACTAGTTTGATTGAGTTATAACTTACGGATCCCATTGGCCAGCCTTCATGATTTCAGTTTACTTGCTAGTGTTATGATAGTCAGACTCAATCTATTTCAGATGTTACAATAATGTAATCTCCTGACACACATGTATATGTAGGAAAGTTGTCTATTCATAGAAGTCTGCACACCTAATAAAATCAACCCATGTCACCAGTCCGGATAGCGCATATGGATGACATTACGAGTCATTTCTTTGCTTCAATACACCAGTAACTGACATGATGTGTATCGATCGAACAGACGGAAAGAAGAGTCCGATGTGACCGGTTATTGGCGATTCGCCGAGCGTGCGGGGAAGGTAGGAAGCGGGGTGTGGGGTACAGGTATCACATTCATGTTACCCTTTCTGGTCACACTACACTTGGCGATAGGCGGGCAAAATTCGAGACAAACTGGGGGAGCGTATTCACCAGATCACTAAAATAAGCTCCCGAAAGCCAATTTGTTCGTTCTTGCGACTAAAAGTCCACTAGGTGTTTAAGTTTGTAAACATGAACCGTTGAAACACTTGCATCCATATACCGATCAACCAAAAGGAAAACTACCTAGGAAAGGATGAATTCCAACCCACTTGCCATCTTCTCGAAGAATTCCTTCTTCGGCTGGTCTAGCTTCGATGATGGCCAGCCCATGAAGAAGTGCGGATAGCCTTCGAACATGTCAAATCGATTGGATACACTGCAACCCGTTTAGTAGGGTAATTGAAGAGAGATGTAATACACTTACCCTGCTTCTTCAAGCTTCTCCTTCATTAGTAGAGCATCATCTCTCAGTGTATCGTGACTCGCTGCGACCACATGTACCCGTTTCAAATCTTTAATTCTTGGATGCAAAAGCGGCGAGGCGTAATGATCGGTCGGCGGCGCACCGAGGGCATCTCGTAGAGAGTCAGTATGTCAGAATGCTGAAAATGAGCTGTCCAGCTTACCCCAGAAAGCGTGCATTGCTCCTGCGGTGTTGATTGTATTCTGGTCATGTTCCTCCATGGCAGTATATCTGATCTTCATCTTGTTTGGCACCGCATCCGGATGTACCGTTGGAGGCATGATGCTTAGGACGCCCACAAGCTGCTCACCGAGCCCTTCATCTATGGCCCTCAGCGCGGTTCCAAATGCAAGCTGCCCACCGGCCGAGAGGCCTGAAGTTATGAAACTGCCTTTAGCAGTTTTCAATCGCTGAGGATTACCTAAGGCCCACTTCAAAGCCTCGAAACATTCGTTTATCAACCCTGGATGCGCGTTCTGGGGCGCAAGTCCGTATTCAACGGATATGACCACAATATTACCAGCTTTTGAAATGGCTCTGCTAAAACTGTCGTCCGCATTGATATCTCCCATAGCCCAGCCTCCACTATGATAGTACATGCACACTGGCTTGCCACCTTTGTAGCCAACAGGAGTGTATATACGGACTTTGGTTCCTTGATCAGTGACCATGTCCTCTGTTTCAACGGAAGGGTCAGGCGCGGGGACATTGTATTTGGATACCAGCAATTCACCAACACGCGCGAACTGTTGGAGCATGTTTGAAATAGGTGGTGTTAGAGCTATGTGCTCTCCCCATTCCTCTTCGAACTGCATACTCTTGTTACTATAGATTGCACTTTTGGGTATTCTACCTATACGAACCTCTAGCCATGGCTTTGCGAGCTCGTTACTCATTGTTTACCAATGTTGATTGTTCCGATATAGGGCAACTGGCAGATCATCATGATACTTCTGTAAAAAGTCCAATTGATCTACTCCGCGCGTCAAATGCCATTAGCGTCCCTACCACGGACGTGTGTAGCACAGCCTTGCCCCGCTGCGACGTGTAAGTATTAGGTTAGTCTCCACCCCCGCTGTTTGTCTCCACGCCTAACTAACTCCGACATTTCCGGCAATATTCCAAACCCCAAACCAAGCCTCGGCTCTAGATCATGTGCATCGCTAGCGCATCTTCCGACACTCTTGTGGTCCGTAGGAGCAACGAGTCATACGCAGTATATTCATCCATGGCCTCCGATTCATGTGCCCCGACGAGGTCTACCTACGTCCTCTGCAGCGCCTGCTTGTGTCGTGAGCCGCACTCACATCCCTTTTCACTGCCTTAACCATGAACATAGATGTCAATAGCCACCCGGCGTTCTCTCGCATACCACCATGGGTAAAAGCCAAGCTGCGCCCTATCGCAATTTCCAAGATACACCAAGTACACCAATGGGTCGAGAACGAATGCATACCTGCAGAGCGCATATACAAAGCCCAGCTCAGCGAAAGCAAGACAAGATGGAACACGCCGGCCATCATTCATGAGCTGCGAAAAAAGGCCAAAGCCCAAGGGCTGTGGAATTTGTTTCTTCCTAACCACTTCGTCGAGAGTCCCGGTTTGACAAACCTCGAGTACTCCTGCTGTGCAGAGATAATGGGGAGAGTTTATTGGGCAGCACAGGTAAATCGGCCTTCCCGGACACACAGTCTTCATCTTGAGAGCGCAAAGCTAAAATAGTGAATAGACGATGAACTGTCATGCCCCAGAAACCGGCAACATTGAACTCCTGGCAAAATACTGTACACAGTCGCAGAAGGAAAAATGGCTTTATCCTTTGATGAACGGCGACATGTCCTCAGCATACAGTATGACCGAACCCAACGTCGCCTCTTCTGACGCAACTCAAGTTGGCATAAAGATGGAAATTACAGACAAAGAAGTCATCATCAACGGCCGCAAGCTCTACGGCAACTGCCAGTACAATCCTGAGATGCAACTGTTCATACTAATGGGATGCTCTGATCCAACCAACCCGAATCCCTGGAACAGACACACAACGCTCGTGGTACCAGCCAACAGTCCTGGACTTCGGCAAATCAGAAACATGACTATAATGGGGTACGACTGGGCACCTGAAGGGCACGGAGAGTACGTCTACGAGAACGTGCGCGTGCCGATTGAAAACATCATCCTGGGACCAGGTCGTGCATTTGAAATTGCGCAAGGGAGGTTGGGGCCTGGTCGCATACATCATTGCATGCGGCTGATCGGGCAGGCAGAGCGCGCATTCGAGCTCGCGCTTGTGCGGTGCATGGAGCCTAGAAAGAAGCCGCGAGGCAAATTCATTGGCGAATTTGACAGTAACATGGAGCGAATTGCTGATATGCGTATGACAATTGATGCAATGCGGCTTGTTGTTTTAAATGCAGCCGATACTATGGATCTTCAGGGTAACAAGGCGGGCAAGTATGCGATTGCGCAGAGTAAGATCATGGTGCCGAACGCGCTGCTCAAGGTGATCGATGAAGCCATGCAGATGTATGGCGGCCAGGGCCTGACTCAACATACGCCTTTGCCTGAGATGTGGACGTATGCACGGTTTGTGAGGGTGGCTGATGGGCCTGATTCTGCACATAGGCATCAGGTTGGGCGAGATCAGATGAAGACGGCGCAGGAATTTAGAGATAAGGCGAAAGGGTATACGGAAAGGTATAGAGCATTGTGCAAGAAGTGGGGACTGGAGCCAGAAGAATTTGAGGGGATATTGTAGTACCCTTTTCTTCTAGGCACTTGGATCACATGGATGCCGTCCCTTCACCTGAGAAGACATCAGGTGGCAACATGATGCAATGATTTATTATTTCTTCTATGTTCATTAAAAAAAAGGGTATCATATCCAAGCCCCAGGATGCTAGTTCATGTTGATATCATCTAAACGTAGCCTAATTTCATTATTCATACTGCAATTGACGGTGACCCGAAGCTCACATTGTCGTCATCATCAAAGAATGCAGCCACGTCTTGGGTCGACATAAGAAATTCGTCTAACGGATCGTTTTTTGCTTTCGAAGCAGTGGTTTCCAGAGGGAAACGAGGATGAGGATGATCCATACGCGGTCTCTTCGCAGACGGCGCATGAACCTTGGATGGCGTTGCGGTCGCTTTCCGTTTCGCGGGAGGTCCAAACATCGACTTTGGTAGTTGCGATGGTCTGAGCTTTGACAGTTCGATCTCAAGCCCCGTCGCGAAAGGACCAGGGTTTTTGCATTTACCAGCTACCTTTTTCGTCGAAGCTAGAGGTCTGCTACTATTCGCAACTATAGAAGAGCGGTTTGATGCATGTTTTAAGGTCGTTCCTTGTGTTGCCCGAGAGGCTGCTTTCTCTGATATCGGCGCAGATAATTCCTTGGATATAGCGATCGCTGCTTGTGACTTTGCCTCACCAGAGGGGGTATAATCGAGCTCATCGTTCAGATGATCGAGAGAGAAGTCTAGGTCTTGCGTAGATATAGGAGGAGCGCTATCAGTGGTCGAGGGTGAACGAACTCCAGAATTACTCTTGGTTTCGGTATTGTTTTCTTCGGAATGAATCTCGCGTGAGATTTGTGTGCTGCTTTCAAAAAAGTCGTCCCAACAATCGGCGGATAGTGAAGATATAGGCCGAAGTGTTTCTACGGCAGATGCGGTGTTCGAAGTATTAGATGAACTGCATTTCGATGCCGGGAGTTCTGGAATCTTGAACCCAGGGTATACGGTTCCTTGAGACTTTGTCTGTGAAACTGGTGGTACTGCCTTTCTTGGTGGTGGTATCCGACCTTGTGCAGCTGACGGTAGTTGAAGTTGTATATAATCAAGCGCTACGCAAATAGGAAACTGTGTCCGTTCGAATGGGTGCTGATTTCTATACTTTGAATGGAACGCCACCCGGCTAAGGTTTGTCTTGGTGCCCCTCAGCTGCCCATCTAAGACCAGACACTCCAACTGATCATTCTCTAACCGCAAAATTTGAAGACGTTGGCTCTTCAATAGCCGGCTATTTGTATTCCAATCCTTGAGTAAAGTAACAACACATCCAACTTTGACGCGCAGGCGGTGCGGTGGTAGCCCAACAGGATTCAGTTTGTGCAACAGCCCCACAACAGGGTCCCATTCGGGAGTCTTCAATGAGGCATCCTGGGACAGCAGCTCTATCAGAGGCCCGGGCAGTTTATCCAGGGCCGCTTCAACTGTCTTGTTTATGGGCCCATGGGTGCGGGTAAACTCTAGGTTTTCTCTAGCAGGACCGGGCGTTGGCGGATTCGACGGCAGAGGCTGAGCCAGGGTCGTATGGGAGACGGGTGCTGGTTGCGGTCGTGAGTTCGGAAGATGCTGCCCAGTTGTTTTCAACACCATCATGTCATGTATCTCGAGTAAAGACTCATCATCCACGTCATCGTCCGCCCATTCTTCCGACGATTTTGGCTGGGCCTCATCGTTGTGGTCGTCATCGAACGGTTCATTCTCGATGATTGAGATGGCCTCCTCTAGCATCCTTTGTACCTCGGCCTCCTTCTTCCGCTTTTCGTCATCCTTTTTCTTATTGAGGCCCAAAAACGACTCCATGCCTTGTTTGAGCTGTGCCTGGGTGTGGCTGTATCCAATCAACTGTGTAGCCAGTCCGACCCCCAGTTGCTTCCTTGCTGCAGCCTCTTTTGCTTCTTTCTCCTTGCGCTTCTTGGCTGCAGCTTTACGCCGCTCCTCAGCCTCCCGAGCCTGGGCGGCGCGCTGATTCAACTCCAGTTCTCGCGCCAACTGCTTCCGCTGCCGTTCACTGACAAATGCTCCATTTTTCCGATGCTGTCTTTTGAGTTCGGTCGATGTTTGCGCGATTCTGTGTGGCGTTGGCGCCATGGCGGATATACATGACGTGGATGAGGGAGGGGTGGCGGCTCCTGGAGTGGCGGCGCATGTTTTGCACAGCCGCGCTAGAGACGCGAAGTCACGTGCTCGCTCACTATTCTTTGTTGACACTCTTGCCTTCACCCAAGCGTGAGCGCATGGACTCGGCCGCCTTCACTGAATCACCAACGTCTCCGACTCACCTATTACCGAGATGCCGAGACTGGAGAGGGTGCAGCATTCCCGGTGCGATGCTCGCACTGTTAAGCGAGTACCACTTCAGGGTATGATCGATCCGGCCAACTTCACTGTTCTGCTCGATCCCTTTCTATCGCATACACACACACCTTCACTACGATAATTTTGGTCCGTATGGGTAAGACGGATAAATCGACACCTGCTGCACGTCCCTCCATTTGTGGGGAAAAGCACATCCGGTTCTCCAGAGAACACACTTACCCCGCACGCAAGCCGTGCTTGTAGTATTGGCATCACATCTGATTAGGCGTAGGTGCATACGTACGAAGACATGCTCAAACTGTGGCTTATGTGATGCTGTTTCTAGCTCCGTGGTGCGACTCGTAGTAAAGAAAGCCGCGATACTGACTGCGTGTATTACTGCTGAAATATCACTCTCCAATAAAGGCGTGTCTCATACCCATAAGATCGCAATGTCATTCGCTTTGAAGGGAGTTGCATATATCACTGGTGCAAGTTCGGGTAAGCTGCGAGATTGGCGCATTTATATTCATAGCGCTCACTATCAATGTCACGCAGGCATCGGACAACACACTGCGTATGCTCTTGCAAGGCAGGGAGTACGCTCGTTCACTTTAGTCGACCGCAACCCTTTGTCAAAGACAATAAGTGAGCTAAAGAACATTTCACCTGAAATTTCTATCAAGGAATTCGAGCTAGATGTTACCGACGAAAAGGCAGTCGATGATAGTATAGAAAAGACGGCCAAAGAGTTCGGGAGATTGGACTACGCAGTCAACAATGCAGGAATTGGCGGTATGATTAAAACGTCAGACCAGATACCAAAGACCGACTTCGAGAAAATTCTGGCTGTCAATACAACTGCAGTCTGGCAATGTCAGCGTGCGCAGATTCGGCAGATGCTGAAACAGGAAAAATTGTCAGATTCGTGTCGCTCCTGCCGTGGATCTATCGTCAATGTCGCGTCCATGTATGGTGTGGTTGCACCACCACCTAATGTTCCGGCTACTGCATACGCTACTAGCAAACATGCCGTTGTTGGCCTTACCAAATCCGATGCGCTTGCATTCGCCCACAAAGGCATCAGGATCAACGCCATTTCTCCTGGTTATGTCATGACGCCATTGGTTATGGAGACAATGGCCGAAGGTGACATGATGGAAAAGGAGAGAATGAAAGTTCCAGTTCATCGCTACTCGGAGATGGAAGAGATCGCCGATTGCATAGCATTCTTGCATTCGAATGCGGCTAGTTACATGATTGGGGCAAACTTGGTTGCAGATGGCGGGTATACAATTACATAGCAAATGCATCCACCTAATGATTGACCGTTTGGGCAGTGCATCTTACATCACTCTATGATAGTGTATGCTTCTCGGCGTCAGTGCCGCCGCTAACATCTCCAAAGTCGGGTGCATCTCAGCGGAGGTATGTTCTTTGTCCAGATGCCTAACCCCACATAACTCGGAAAATAAAACTCAGCGTCATACTCCGGCAAATGCTTAGGACAAGTCGTATAAAATTTACATGACTCGCCGGCTGGCTATGGGTCTGGCTCGAAGAAGCCCTCTTGAAGCTTGGTGTCATGGATGTCTGGCCGCGGAAATCGTTTGCCATGATTACCGCTGCAAGGGGTCTCTTACATATTCCTCAATATGAGTGGCTAGCACAATCCGTTACCCCGATTGCATACATGTCAACATACTAGATCAAGCCCCAGGTTTCCCCAAATGATTTACCTGACTCACCAATCTGACTCCACCAATATAAACTGACTCAGATCGTACAGGAAGATCAGAAAGTTACAATGCTAACACATAACAAACGACTTTAAGAAGATGTTCGCCCCGGATCACAGCGTTGGCAATCTCAATTCTCTTCAGTTTTCTTTACAGATTTTCATATCTTTCATACAATGGCAGACGGACTCGTCGTTCCATCGAAAACAAACTCAGAAGGTGACGCTCGGTACCGATTAGAACGGCCAATTCATGCAGAGCGCCATGTTCGCGTGATTTGTGTTGGTGCAGGCGCCTCAGGTCTTCTCATGGCATACAAGATGCAAAGACACTTCTCCAACTACAGTCTCCAAATCTATGAAAAGAATGTTGAGGTGTCTGGCACTTGGTTTGAGAACCGATATCCGGGGTAAGTGCAGGCTAAGATGGTAAATGCGGGGATACGGGTCTAGCCCCATTATCTGTCTTTACCGACCCTGGCCATGCCAGTACGCGACGATTACTAATTAATTTGTAGATGTGCATGCGATGTTCCTTCCCACAATTACACCTGGTCATTCGAGCCGAAGCTCGATTGGTCCGCTGTTTACGCCAGTTCCAAAGAGATATTCGCATACTTCAACAACTTTGCGCGAAAATACGATCTACACCAATATGTCAAGACTCGACATCAGGTCGTCGGTGCGGAGTGGAACAACCAAAAGGGAGGTTACCATGTAAAGGTCAAAGATCTCGAGACAGGTCAGATCACGGAGGATTATTGTGATATTTTAATAAATGCTGCTGGCATTCTCAACCATTGGCAATGGCCCGCCATACCTGGTCTGGACAAATATAAAGGTACATTATTGCACACGGCAAACTGGAACGATAATATCAACCTAACTGGTCGCAATGTCGGTCTGATTGGAAATGGGTTCGTACGCTTCTTCCTCAATCCTTAGTGTGTACTGACATCGAGCTAGTTCTTCTGGTATCCAAGTTCTTCCTGCAATCCAACCATACGTCAAGAAAGTAACGACATTCATCCGCGAGCCAACGTGGATCTCTCCTGTTCAAGGCCTTGAGCAACATGTCTTTTCCGAAAACGAAAAACAGACCTTTGCTACGCAGCCTGGCGCACTGCTTCAGTACCGCAAAGACATTGAGCGAGGCCTGAACGGCCAATTCAGCACGTTTCTGAAAAACACAAACAGCAACATCGAAACCGAAGCTTACTTCCGCCAGCAAATGTCTGAGAAGCTAGGAAACCAATATCTCGAGGAGCGTCTGATTCCAAATTGGCGTGTCGGCTGTAGGCGCCTGACACCCGGTGTGGGTTATCTCGAAGCCCTTGGCAAGCCAAACGTACAAACAGTGTATGGCGAGATTAACGAGATAACCGAGCGCGGTTGTCTCTGCGATGACGGAAACGAGTACCCCGTTGATGTACTCGTCTGCGCTACCGGCTTCAACACATCTTTCAAGCCACGCTTCCCTGTGATCAACTCGTCTGGAACCAATCTTCAAGACGCCTGGGCCAAAGAACCCCGCTCCTACTTCGGTCTTGCCGCTGCTGACTTCCCTAACTACCTTATTTTCCTGGGTCCCAACTGCCCCATTGGCAACGGGCCTGTGCTCAGTGGTATTGAAGCTCAGGCTGATTACATGTGCAAACTCATCGACCGCTTCCAAACTCACAACATTTCTTCTTTTGCACCCAAGGCAGAAGCTGTAGATGATTTCATCGCTTTCAAGGACGAGTTCATGAAGAGAACTGTTTGGGACGATCCTTGTCGGTCATGGTACAAGGGCCTTGGTCCTGATGGCCCTGTCACCGCCCTTTGGCCTGGCTCAACGCTGCACTACATCGAGGCACTGATGGAGTTGAGACTAGAAGATTGGGATGTGAAGTATACCGGTAATCGGTTCAACTGGTTGGGTAATGGATACTCGCAGACAGAGGTGGATCCGACGTCTGACTGGGCTTTCTACATACGCGATGAAGATGATGACGAGCCTATGTCGCGACTGAAGAAGCTGCGAATCATTAACAAGAGTGGGACAATGAAGCCCAGTGCTGGAGTTAGCTTCACAGGGTTATCACGGGAGGTTGATGAAACAGCTCTAGAGGCGAAGTTGTGAGTTCATGTTCCACAGTTTAGGACCTGTGGTGTTTTTGCTTTTGTAATTTTATCATTTCTTGATGAACCAAATGAAGTTCTTGATTCAACGTGAAACCCACCTCAATCTAAACCTTTGGCCGGGTCGCATACATGAAAGTTTCAAGTTTGAAATGATAATAAGAACAAAGAGAACTAAGCAATCGACGAATGAATTTAACCAGCAAAATATTACAGCTTGAGGCACATCTGCTAGATGTGAAACAACATCGTAGTTCAGCTATGTAAACAAGCTTCGTATAGCAAAAAATTATCAGCGAGAAGCACAGTGAATTTGGCCACATAGAGGGTTGTGTTTTCATGAAAATCCGTAAAATTTGCATTATGAGGTGAGAATGATAGCATGATCAGATATTGCGTAGTTGAACGCCTGTGGAACCATATTTAGGCGACCAACTTTCTCAAGGCTCCATGGAATGTCACAAACTAAGAGAGACAAAAAAAGATGAAGCACTGAAATGCTCGCGACGATGTCCGTGCTGTATCAAGACATACGCTAGGTAAACATCGGCTCCCCAAGGAGGCCCACATACGAAACATCCCCACATTTGCCACTATTACATCGAAACTAGCGTGGATATACCAGCATTTGATTCACGTCTGAAGAGGATGTAGCGCCGCACCTGCTTCTACGGACTTTGATGATCGATGAAATTCATAAGAGTTGAAAATCTGGTTTTTTTAGAGAAGCAATTGAATACCGGCGGAGGCTTTTCACAGACCCGTGAACTGAAATTTCGGGATCATATAACGAAACTCGATGAAAACGGAGACAAACAGTCAAGGTGTGTTTGTTTTAAACCCCAAGTCTCAGAGAAGAGTTCTAAACCGCAGCAGGTAGGGCTGTTTTGAGGTAGCGTGTCGATATGCCTAAACTCACCAAATTCCTAGGAAGTTCCCTGAGGACATGAATCTTCCACCTAGGATGAAATGATTAATCATTTATAAATGATTTTAAAATAGATTTACTAGTCCTCAAACACTCTCTACTTTGGACATAGTGGCTAATTGCTGCTTGTTTCGCCATGTGCTATTTTCATACTGAATGAGCCAACAAAACCTTTATGTCAATTGCAGTAGTAACAACCCTATTTGGATGCTAAAATAGCAACGAAGACAAATTTTCATGCACCGCTCAGTAGCATAGTTGTAAGACATGCGGTTTGACTATCGCTTGACGTTTTGAACAACCGCTTACAATCACCGGAAGGCATTTGGCGGTGCCATAGCCACAAGGCTATATATATAGCCCTGTAAGTCCTGACTTTATATACTGCTCTATCTACCGCGAGAGGCAATCCTTACTTAACAACAACGTATTTCACTTCATTCAAGTTACACAACTTGACAACTGCCATTTGTAACCGCTGCTGGCCAGCTCTTGGATCCTCCCAAACCAAGAAACGACCAACATGCCCACTTCTCAAATCTCCACTCCCCTCGCCGGCATCGACGCTGCGGTGGTCATCAAAGCTCTCCACAACCATGATCTTTTGGTCAAGACGCTTTGCCCAGCCTTAGTCAGCTATGCCCTCGAGTCCGGCGACAAAAACAGCTCAGCCATCTACACTGTCACTGACAAGAAGCCCATCGGCCAAGTACGCTACTCACCGTTGTACTTCCTTCATCCAGTATCACCCCTAATTTCTTCCAGACGACTTTCAAGCTCACCATTACCAACTTGTCAGAGGGTGTTGACACACTCGTGAATGCCAACCCACCCATTGGAAAACTCGCTATTAGTAGCAAGTGGCGTGTCATGGACGGAAGGTTGAGCGAAGAAATCGAGATTGATGGCAATTTTATGATGAAGAAGGTTGCAAAGGGCAATGTTGAGAAGACGCATCCGGACCAGCACATGAAGCTGATTGAGGCTGCTCGGTGTTAGAACCGACTGTATTCGGATTGGCTTTTCGCCGTATTTAGTGTGTATCTTGAGTAGAGTACTGAGTACCTTCATAACTAAGTCTTTTCTTTCGAGGTCTTTTCATGCATTTTTCGTGGAAAACATGTTCGTTCTCAACTTTAAGAGGTATGAACTTCATTATGACGGACGGCTGTGGACCATAATTCTTCTTTGCTTCGAAGTGTGCTATATATTCTTATCATGATTTTGCTAAATATATGGAAAGGGGACGGACGAAATAGGCTAGAGCTTCCAGAGGAGAGGATGGTATTTTCTAGCAATGAAGGGTTGCAGGGAAATTTAGAGAAACATTTCATTGTTTAATGCAGGAGCGAATTCCCGCACTGAAAACCACTCTAGTGCTCGCATAAACTCTTCATTCAAACAAGCATGTTGTACCAGCATAGGCGTATGTATTGAACATGACAGTGTTTCACAGTGCCATGCTTGCACTCATAGTCTGTATATGTGCTCGTAGTAGTGAATGTGTAACTGATTGTAGAAGTGGTAGTGTATCTTGAAAAGTTCCTTGTTACAGTGCGTGTGGACGTGACGGTTGAGGCAGCTGGGGAAGTAAATTCTGGGACCCGATGGTATGCAGTCTTATCCAAGAGATAGTCTGGGACTCTCTAGTATTCCATAGCGATTTCGGTAAACGTCCCAATTATTCAAACTGGTTCATCGGAATCCCGAAATTGAGACGCCCCCGGCCCTTGCGGTAGTCGTCTTGCAGCATTGTCACTTAGTTTCGTGAACTCTTTCAGTGATGAGACAGCCGACTGCTTGGCGAATCCGCATCAAACGAGAGTCGAGATATTGCTTAGTAACCCACGCATGAGATGTTCGAAAGCCCCTTCAAGGCCGGAAGTGCTATCGACAAGGCGAAGTGCTTCTTCTAATTCACCTGCGAAGCGAAGTGCTCTAGTCTCATCGATACCAACATCAGCAAAGTGCGCACTTAAAACTCTTTTAAAACTTCCATTCATTGCAATTTTGAGTTTGGCATCATACCAGGGGCATTTGTTACGTTCCCAGGCAGCTTCAATTCCGGGCACGAGATTTTTGCAGAGACTTCGTGTGGATTCCAAAACGAAGCCGTTTCCAATGACACTCTTCAGAACTCTATTCCGGAGGGTTTCCAGGCCGATCATAGATTTTTCTGTGGCTTTGGGATGATACACCAAAGATCGACAGATACCCTCGGCAAGGGAAGAGCTATTGGTTTTTCCATCATGAGTTACACCAATTGAATTAGACTGAGGGACGAGAAGGGAAGCTAAATAAGAACCTGCTTCCGCACCCCGCATATCCTGGCCGACTGGTCGTAGTTCGTTGTCTCGATCTTTTTTTGCTTCCAGCTCAACTACAATGCTTTGAGATATTACCCAGACATCAGGAGTGGGACCGAGGTAGCTATCGAGAAGCGTGTTGAAGTCGATGACCCATTCAGAACTCTCGTCAGATGGCCGAGAGAAGGTGCCACCGACTTGACCCAAGAGAACGAAGAGAAGCAATACGAGCGGCACGAGACAATTCTTGCTTGCCATTTTGATTTTGGGAATTTTGCACAAAGCTGCAATGAAAATGTTAAGGGAACATGCATTCTTATATCAGGCCTTTCGGTTTAGTGTAGTCGAAAGACTTGCCGTTTGGATCAGCTGGTGCTGACTGACCAAGTACAATCACAAACAAGGAAGCAAGTCCTCCAACCCGACCAACCTCGAAATTGTGCGGATCCTATTCGGGGCCATATTTTGTGTTGAGGATGGCTCAACCACTCATGGATGAAGCATTTCCCATGAACACAAAATAATGGGATAGGCAATCAGTACATCGGGTTAGGAGAAGATGACTCTTTCAGTTGTCGTGCCAAGATATGATCAGTCTCCCTGTTTCAGCCATAGGCGTTGACTGAAGCATCATAAGAAACAGCCTTTTTTCAGTCTGGCCAAAATTTAACTATACACAACGAACAACCACAATACTTACGTCCACATTTTAATCGCTAATTGGAAAATAGAATTGTTGCAATTGCCTTGCCGAAAGGAATTCGTAGAGCTCATTACAGGCAATGCATTCTGTTGCAGCCATTGCGTCGCGTGATGAGCGGCACTTAGCAGTTGTATGGTTATGCCAATGCTCCGTACAGCGCTCCATGCAGTCTTCGTATTGACCAGGCAAGCATCTCTAACCGGATTGAGCGAGTACTATACCTACAGCGTAGGCGGTCGACTCGGATCGTGTCGCGCCACATTTCCAAGGCAGAGCAGAGCAGAGAATCTCCAAATGTATGTTTCCCGGTGCCTGGAAAGGTCTTCGTGCGTACTGGTCCGTTGTGCTAGCGTATATTATGTTGGTGAGCAGAGCTTGAAAAACGCCCATCGGAATGATGAAGCCGCCGGCGTTAACCTTTGTTCCGCGCATTCGTTGAGTCGTTTGACCGGGGAAACCGTTCCATGCTGCGGAGCGGTCACGGCGCCCGTTTAATGCTGGGGTAGGTGCGAAGGAGGGCCTGGCTTATGGCTACTTTGGGTCTAGGCGCAACTGCCCCTGATGCCGGCAGTTTATTCACTGTGTCCCTGCGCCTTTCCCTACCACGTTTTGTTTTTTGTGATACTTCATTGGCACAGGGTATATACACAGAGACCTCGGAAATTATCGTCCAAATTATGAACAAGGTTGAAAGAGACTTGTTCAATTGAAAAGCTATGTACGATGTGGCAACCCAAGAAAGTTGCTCCGCTGAGAAATAGGGCAATGGCTTGCGTTCCCCATTCTGATAAATCTTCTTGGTGTTAATCACTTTCCTTGGTTTGGTCCTTTTTGGAGGCGGGGCGCGGGGCTTGGACAATATGCACAAGTGTCTGGATACCCTGCATTTGGACTGTCTGGGTTCAGCACACCACCATTAGACGTCCAGTAAGCAACAGGAGATGGGTGCTGTACCGCCAGAGGATTAACGCCCACGTCAATAGTCGCGTATACACCATCGCTGATATCGTTGCCAATGAGCGAAATCTGCATGATTGGCACGTCACCACCTTTCTTAAGGTACACGTAGCCATTATCTTCCTCGTTGGTAAGGATATGTTGCTTGTTCAGGGTGTATGGAGGAATTTTCTCAACCTCGTTCAGGAATTGCTGATCAAAGAAAAATTGTCCGACATGGGAGATGTTGCCTCCTGCGATTGTATTGTTGGGAAGCTTCATGGCATTGTGATGAACGGTGGCTGAAATCATTAGCACTCGAGTATGCGAAGATTTAAAGGCGAGTCTTACCGTGAAGATGGTTTGTTCGAACCCAATAGTGACCTGGAATGATGGTAATGAAAGAGGCAGTTCCGTTATAATCAGTTTGTTGCACACCACGAAGTGCATTCGACATATATTCCGGAGATCCGTCACCGTTTGCTCTGGACTGTACGCCGCTATAAACACCAGTAGCGTTGGCTCCCCATAGCTCAACGTAAGCATCAGGAAGGGGTTTACACTTCGACACATCGATCAGGTTGATATCGACGTGCGTAACAACGCCCTCCTGGCCTGACAGGATGTTCTCTCGGATGAGCTCGCCAGCAACATCTTGAGATACGTTAGCAGATGTGGCTCGCCATGTCAAAATTCCATAAACTGACAGAAGGGGCCCTCGTCTATCTCAAGATCAAGTGTGCACGCTGCTCTCTTGCCGTAATGCCTTTCCACATCCTGAACGTCACGGCGGACCATCTCACCCCTCTTCGCAAAACCGGCTTTGACCCGAAGCTCATGAAGTCTCTCTTCACGCCTCTGGTGTTGGTCTCTGACCCATCCGGAGCCGACAAGATCTCGCTTGCATTCTCCCACACTCCTGCGGTTAGGGTGATTAAGATGATTTAATCTCCTTTGAATCTCCTTGTTGATATTGCCGCCGGGGTGCGCAAGTACATTGGACGTCAGGAGGACGGCAACGAGGGCCTGAATGAAGTGAACCATGGTCAATAGAAATGTTTGTAACCGAGAGGCGTATGGGGCGTGTTCTTCACTCAATGTGCTTGGGCTACTTATACTAAATACCTATGATCCCTGCAGAATATGGCTTCGAAGTTATTTGTTTGCGCCCTTGTACATCCGTCATTCTTATTTGCCGCCGTCTTCCCATTCGTGCTTACGCTAATTGTTCTGTCGAATATGTAAGACGTATTTTGACGCTGATCATGATTGACAGCGACAAATACCCTCCCGACCATATAGGCCCCACATATATATTAGCATTTGTCTAGCACATGGTGATGGAAGTGGAGGAGCACACGAGGCAGCGTATAGTTGGACATAGCTTCAGGATTTAGGAGTACCTTACATTGCATGATGTACCACTACACATGAAACGGAGGCATCCAGTTGGCAATCGGTCGTTGGACAAGTTCTCCTGTTGTGAAGGGTGGATGTTGACTCCACATTGCCAAAGGGCGATGCCGAAATATCCCTGTGTCCGTGCAGATGCTTTCCGTCGTTCCCGCCGTCGATATCTTTGAGAATAGGGTCTAACTCTCCGGTATAAGGCGCGTCAGCTGTGTCCGGTCTTTTTAACCCAGCAAGGTGAATAGGAGAAGTGGGTGGTTAGGGCCCAAGCTTCCGTAAGCTGACTGTGAGGCGATCAAGACCATGAAAGGTTAAATACGGCCCAGTAATCTGAAATTCATGAACAAAGCAAGATTAGGTTTAGATGATCTTCCAACTCTGCACTGGCCCTGTCAGTGCACTGAGTCTGTCAGTGCACTGAGTCTTTCAATGATGCCGCTGTAGTTGCTGTGTCTTGAGAATACTTCGTAAACCTCAGTATTCTACTAGCTGCGAGATGGGCTGGTATGTTCCAGGTATCGTCAACCTTCCATTGGAACTGCGTTTTGAATGAGTCCACGACTGAACTCTGTATTGGTAAAGTAGAAACTAAATTCTGGAGATTGTGGGGCATCGAAGGGCAAACATAGACAGGGTCATTTCATTGACGCCGTGAGCGGTAAGAATGTGGCGCACAGACATTATACATGCCATCCAATACCTACCCGAACATGTGCTTTTGTCTACGCTGTCACTCACTGCGAGCATAGGAAGCTGAATGACGACGTTGTCAAATAAAAGGAGCCTGGGAAAATCTTTCTAGATGTTCATACCAACAGTATTTGTGTCTCCACATCATAGTCTAGCCCTAGGACGTAAAAAGGGGTCTTGTTTGGATGCTTCCATGAAGAGTAATCTCCAGGTATGCGATTCGGTGGACTGATGGTTTAAATGTCTTTAGAGAGATTAGTTAAAACCATCGTTAAAACTAGATTTGATAGATTTCATATAGCACCGAGACCCTTTAACAGTACTATTTGAGATGAGCAAACGAAATTTTAATGTGTTTGGCAATTGCTGCTTAGTCAGAACTGAGAGGGTGCAAGTACTAGGGTGCAGACATGCACGAAGGTGTGTTTTGTGCTCCTACCACCTTTGTATTTCTTGTTTTTCACCGTACCTCTCTTAGCCCCGCCTAGGTAGATACCCCTTATACCTGTACTTTTTCCCTAAGCCTTAGCTAATAAACTAAGAAAACTAACTTTTTGGGAAAGTGGCTTTATTGAGACATTACAACATCTCTGCATCCCACGGACGAAGAAAACATGTGAGAAGCACAGATCTAGCAACGTTCATACCAAATGCAAATCGAATCACAAGTCTTTTCAATGGCAGTCCTTATCAGTATGTAGAACCGTAGATATGAGAATCTCATGTAGTCTCTATACTGACGTTAGGCACCTAGGTCATTACGAAACTATCGCAGACCTTGGTCTTAGCGCTGCCGACTCATTTTGCTTTCTCCACGGCTGATAGCGCTTACTTATTCAGCTCGCTAGGGGTCAAATGGCGAAATCCGAAGCGAGATCTCGCTTGTGGAAGCCTATCGCACTGCCGTATGCGTTCGCTAGTCCTCGCCCGGCTTTTGGGTTAGATGAAGGCCTTGAACGGTCTACCAAAGGACAAAGCAAACAAGGGATGGCCTGGTGAAGCCCACCAACCTTGTCGCACATCCCGCCAAAGGCATTCAAACAAGTCATGGGTCGAACTTTAAGTCGTCGTCCTACAACAAATGCGTCGTCGAGTGCTGTAGTCGGTTTGGTCTGCTTCTGGCTTGCTCGGGTCGGGTCTAACTTTGGCTGCTGAGTGAATACCGCCTATGACGCAATTGTACACCCTGTAAGTAAGTAAAAAATAAATAGCGCCACACCCAGCTTTTGCAAAAGAACGTATAGTGTACAAAAGCATCGGAAAGAAAGGGTGACGAGGCTTGCGCTCCTTACCCAGGCGGAGGAGGTGCTATTCCTGATTCGCCGCTTGCTCAAAGCTAGCCGTTCCTTCGTCGCTGACTGAAACAGCGACATTCAATCACTGAAACGCGCAACGCCAGGACAGCCCCGACACCAGCGTCTTATATTGTTTTATCCACCTTGTCGAACAGTGGTGATGTTGCTATGCAGTCAAGCAGCGCCCTGTAAGCAGCATCGGGCCAATAGCCGCGCCATCAACAATCCCAGCGATCCCGGCATTTTTGGCGCTCGTCGCGTTCATGCTCGTGAGCGCAACGGCAACAGTGGAGGGCATTGGGCGTGTGCTCATTGCGAACAACCGACGAAACGTTGCTTCTTTCCTGAAACCTCGGAATATGTAATGAAGGCTGAGGATACCAGCCCTCTTCCCTTTCACTGTTCCTCTCTTTGCCTTTTCTTCTCATTCAGTTCTTTCGGCCGCTTAGCACCATGGATACATCTGTCAAGTCTCAAACTGTTCCGAATCTGGACTATGCAAAGTATCTCGATAGCACCAGGTCTTCTCGCCACATAAGCCACAAGGCGAACCTATCGGGTGCAACCATGCTGGACTTGCTCAGCGGTCCCGAAGGCTCCATCGCCGCTGCCTACCAAACGTCAAACTCGCGCCCTCATTCCTCTAAATCAAGGCGACCCTCATATGCGTCTTCAACCAAGACTCAATTGCGACAAACCAATCGAACACTCGTGGAGATAGTTCAGAGCGCTCAATCAGAGCTCGCCACTCAGAGACAACTCATGCTCGATATGCAATCCCGAATACTTCAGCTCGAATCTGCCCTGTACAGCAACAACACTGGCTCAGCGCCGCGGCGAATCGACGCCAACAAACGTTCGAGGTCTCAGATCAAACCTTCACAGAGCATGCCCCTCAGAATTGAACAACGTCGAGATACTTCAACTCAGACAAAATCAACAAAACTTGACCGCGCTCCCAGCATGCCCGAATTCTGGGAATCGCCTAGTCGCTTCTCTGGTTTCAACTTCAACTTCGACCTGCTCGAAACAGTCCCAAACAACCAGCAAAGTTACCACCAGCCCCATGAAGCCCCAGAAGTATACAAGCCGTCACGGCCGGCTTCCACTAACGCACTATCCAAGGATGTGACCCTCGACAATGGCCATACGTCTACAGTGATGAACCGTAGCGACATGATCGATCGAACTAGCATGTACCACGACGCCGTCAGCGACATCAAAGAGCACGTCGTCGAATATGAAAAAGTAAAACTACCTTTTCCGCCATTGCTACACTCTCCGCCAAAAAGTTCGCGTAGTAAAATGGCTCCAATCAGGCACAGCGGAGATGACGAATTGACTGCGCTGCCGCAAATGCCCAGTTCCAACCCGCCACAGGCGCAGGAAACCATGTTTCGTGGCCGCAAGGGAATCAAAAGCATGTTGATCTACAGGACGTTTTCTAAGAGTTTCAAGTCGGATTGCACGAACGCTTTTGATCGGCGGTCGAGTCACTATGAGCAGGTCTAGTGTTTTTTTTTCACAACTCAAGTTGCGCTGGGTTGGATGAAAAAGGAGAGATGGTGTGTAAGCTTCAATTCGCAGGGATTCGATTACTTTTTAAGCTCCGTATAGGCCCTATGGCTTCACGGATTGTACTTTACATTTGTTTCCTATGGTTAACCATTCTTTCTCCACCGGGCGGGAACATAGCATCTTTATTATCAATTTGGGGTAGTTATGGGAATGGTAGGGAAGAGCAGAAGGGCTGCGCGCTGGATTGTGCTTGCTGATTCATGAGGTGCGAACATGAACAAATGGCAAGCAGCACGAGCATGGTCCGTTTTATGAGGCATGTTTCAATTTTTTATTTCATTTGAGCTTATATCATGAAAGCTGACGGAGAGGAGTACAATACAGACCTACTGCAAAGCCAATGATACGGCTGCATCAAGTAGACCAGAGAAAAGTTTCCACCTAAATATGCAAGTAGTTATTTACAAATGCGACATGTCACCCATTTACTTCCTCCTGTTTTGCTGCATTCCAAGAATCTGGACCATGCGGATAAAGATGTTGATGAAGTCCAGTTCAAGCGAGATAGACTCATTCACAGGGTCCTTGGGAATCAAGCCACGCTCAGCCATGCGTGCGTGGTGGAGCACCTTCTGCACGTCATACAGGGTGAATCCACCAAACACAGCAAGACCACCGTACAGCCAGATGTTCTCAGTGAACATCAAAGTGCGGGCAGCGGTAGCAGGGACGACCATGGGAGCGAGACCGGACAGCGCAACAATAGCGACACCAGCGAGGAGAGGGCCACCGAGATACATGTATTTGTCGGTCTTTGCCGTCGCGCCAACGAAGGCGAGTGAGCCCATCATACCAGCAGTGTAAAGTCCGGCGCGAGCGAGGATGGCGGGGTGCATGAAGAAGAGGGGCGACAGAAGCAGCGCTTGGGTACCGTTGAAAGCGGACCAGAGAGCGTACTTCTGGACATAGCTAGCGAAAGTCAGTATTTCTGTCGCAACAACTACTAAACCTATAGAGAATACTCACTTGTTAGGATTTGTTGCCATTGTGCCGTACATGGTTCCAATGCTACCAACAAGTCCGACACCAAGTACCAGCCATGGGTTTGCGCTCATAAGCCTGAAACTCCAGCCATTCATGTGCAGGGCGCGGGCAGCGATACCAATCATTCCGACACCAAGACCAGTATGCAAGAATGTGTCGTTGAGGTACTCGCGCTCGAATGGCGGCATGCCGCCATCTTCACGGGTTTCGCGATTGAAGATGAGGTTGATGCCTAGTAGTGTTGCGCCGAAGATGCCAGCGCCATAGAGCAAACGCTGTCGCAAGTCGCCTTGCGCCACTGGGTTGTATGCAGCTTGCTGGTAGCCTCTTCGGAAAGCCTGCTGGAACTTGGTTACATTCTGCGACGTTGATACCGTGGGTTTCGCAGGACGGAAAAAGTGCGCCTGTTGCTTAAGTGGCGTGTTGTGCAGAGCGCGTATCGAGAGGGTTTGTGGTGATTTGTGTGTTGCTTGTCGCAATGTCGCCGTAATGGCGAATGGTCTCCGTAGGAGCGATGCCATGATGTGTGTGCCTTCAGCAATGTTGGTCGTGCTAGAACGGCGAGCGGCGGATGCGATGATATAGGCAGATATTGATGACGTTTTGCTGGTGGAAAGCGCGAGAAATGCCAAGCCCGTCTTAACTCCGTGGGAATCTCCAGACTGGCTCTGCCCCTCCTCTTCGCCACATAACGAGATGGAAAAGTATCACGATCAGAAAGAGCAGACTAATCTCCGATCTCTTAAACAAGTGATTTTCATAATCACATATAGCATACCCGGTTTTTGCTACCTGCACCCACGTTGTGTCTCTTGCAGTTTATCGCGAACATTCCAACGTCTCTAGATACGCATACTGCATCCTCGGAACTACCCAAATGCACATTCATTATTCAAAGGTTACGCTTACTCTGACATCAATCTGAAATAAAGATGAACAATGATAGATTCTGCTTGATATCACATGTCAGATGCTCTTCTTATCAATCTCCAAGTTCAGAAATATGGCAGACGTACAAGGTTGTTGTTTGCAAAACGATGGTAGATTGCATCAAGCGGATATTCGCAGTGTCGATACTGCTGCCGGTGTTCCAGAACGAATCAAACATTGCGATTAGTCGTTCTTCAGCCTACTCCACCATTATATAGTCCTCAGTAGGAGTGTTCGTTTTCTCCGAATAGAATGATGGCTGGTTTTATCCCGTTTCTTACAGTAACTCCACTACCAGACAGACGGTTTGTTTGGCTGATTTTGATCGACAAGAAGTTTTTGGAGAGGTGGTCTCAGATCAGCCTATCTCTGAATATGACATCAACATAGCTACACTGCGCGTGGTCCTAGACACTGTCTCTCAACGCAATGGATATCCTATCAGTCTTCCTACATTTCATCTTTTAGGTCCGGATCTTGAAACTGTAGACGCTATCCAACACATGTATCATATGTAAGGAGGACCTGCAAGGTTGGTTTTTTGGTTGGGTATCTTCTTCGACCTGGGTTTCCATCCTGATTATGGAAATTCGTCGGGACAAGCACACCATTTTTTATGCATTTCTTATTTCCTACTTTTCAACAACCTGCTTGGCCATCTTTGCCTAATTCTACCGGTAAGTTGAGGATGCATATGTAGTTCCTCTTATAAAACCCTAGCAGTCTGCTCATTGTTTTGCCTACACACACTGCACCCACAAGGAGTTTTTGTACCTGCTTCGTAATGTCCCATAAGGCGACATATTCGAAGCGCTAGGAACAGAAATTGAGCAATCAGTCGAAAGTTTGCCTTTGATGCAGCTCTATGCGACTCTATGACTGATAGTTGCCACGTTTGACCCATCAAACGTACAAGTATCACTTCGGCATCGTCTACAATCATCACAACCCTCATCAGACCCTCTGATATGTCCACTAAATCTCCTTTTGGCGTTCGTTCCGCTTCAGACCCAACTTCGGGCCACCTCTCTACTTCCACAATTCTCACACCTCCGAGCCAAAGCCCTCAATTTAGAAATTACAATGAAGTCATGCAGGCACTAGCCACACGTACCATGCTCTACGACTACAATCCTCCTCAAGAAGATATTACACTCCCCAGAACCCTCATGGCCAGGGACGACTACATCCGCCAGCTCTACGACTCCTTCATCGATACAAGTTCGTGCATAGACTGCGAAAACACAACCGCATTCGTCAACCGCTGGCAGGGAATCGCAAACCACACGTCACAGTATACACCCAAAGACATCGAGACATGCTGTCACAAACTCTTCGAGATCGCAATCAACCTACACACACAAGGCCCAAGGAGCCTTATGGTCTTCGACGATGGGAAGCTCGAGCAAGTTTACAAGCACCGACATCTGACTTTCGCGCAGAGAATCGATAGTGTTTGTGAGTTGTTGAGACTGAGCAAGGCGAGATGCCAGGCGTTGATGAGATTTGATGGGCTGGAGATGGCGGTGGCGACGGCGCCGCTTATGGCTAAGCAGGCGAAGATGAATTCTACATTGAATAGGAAAAGACAGGGAGTCATTTCGAAAGCTAGGGCTTTGAGAGATGGAGAAGAGGGCGAGGGGTGCAATGATGATAGCATGGGAGATGAGGAGGGTGAAAAGTAGCAAAGTCGCGTTTGGTGTGGCATCAGTACACATGCATGTATCTGTTCTTTAGAATGGGTTCCAATATTTTTTGGTGAAAAGATAGAGTTGAATTAAAGAAATTTGCATTTTATATCGCTGTCGTGTAGTTCATTGTTGCATGCAAAGTTGGGTGAATGAGACCTTGCTCCCCAGAGACTTCTCTGCTTCAATCTCATGCCATTCAACAGCCAGATGGAGAATGAGCAACATTCAGTGGTAGTTATTTTCGAATCTTTATCCCGCTCTTCCCTGGGATTCCGGAAGACGCTGGGAAATCGGTACGCTTAACCCCATTCACTAGATGTTTGTTGTAACGATCGCGTGTTTTTGAAGTGAGACAAGATGTCTCACTCACTGACATTATTCACTACCTCCTTTCAATGCAACCCACTTTTTCAGTGCATATCATGAAGTTCGCGCACTCCGAATGGTCCGAGTTTCGTTCAGCAACTCAACTCAGAACTTACGCTTACGACTCAACTAGCACTGTCCGCGCACGATGCTCCACTCAAGATTCGGAGACCTATACGGAGTGCAGATAGCTTCGCCAAGCGACGGGCTTCCATGTGTAGCTAACCATCAGGATGAGTTTCAGCCTCAGTTTGAGACTCCGCAGTGGGGGTATGTGGGATCTGAGGTGTGGGGATACGATCCCTTATCTGCGTTTTCTGGGTGTCGTCAGCCGTTCGAGATAGTGCAAAGCAGCGATACGTATCATACCCAGCACCAAGCATTCGAACCCCGCTACGCTTGGGAGGATTCCTTCGGAAACAGGCAAGAAAAGGAAGTTGATGAATGGACGAATGCGGTCTTGCCCGAAGACTTGTGGAGTTACGTTGAAGTCAACGATGTCGGTATGTATGGAGGTAATGGCTGGGAACAGAGTCTGGCGAGTGATACCATTGAGAGCCAGTCCCCAGACCATGGATATGGAGGTTGGCAGCCGGAGCTCCAGGAAGACATGCGAGCAGCGTCAACGACTCCCTTCCAGCAACACATCGACTACACATATGGATCGACAACAGCGAATGAAAACTTGGGTCAGCAATCAACGGCATCGGCACAGGCTGGTATACCCCGATTCACATCCTTCAGGGCAGCCAAGGAAACTATCTTACCCAAATACTGGCGTTGCCCTGCTGGCGACCCTACTATCCCAAGGACAGATGCTGACCGTCAGCACTACATCCGCCAACTGCTTGTTGCCCTCAACAATGTCGAAGACACCATTGGTGTCCACGGCCACAGCTTCAAGAAGCGCTGGTATGATCCCGTCAAGGGAACTTCCAACTACTACACTCCCCTTGTAAAGGAAGCGCTATGCTGGCTCATCCTTTCCCAGGCCGAGAGCCTGCACACCCGTGGTCCCAGTGAGACTTTCACATCCTTTGACCCCAACTTCTGGACGGCTGCGAAGCGAACATACCTATGGAGCTTTGCGGAGCGCATAGATGCGATTGCCGAGTTGCTGGCGACGTCCAAGAGTAAGTGTGACGCGTTGCTTGGAGGTGGTAGTTTGCAACTTGTAGTGGCCAACCCGGGTCAGAGGTTGCGTGCGACGAAGGCAGATGTGAGACAGAATGAGAAGAGGAAGGAGCTTTTGGACGCTGTCAAGGGCAAGGAGAGACTGAATAAAAGGGTTAAGATTGGAGCAAATGAGTAATACAGTGATCGTGCTCTTGGTGGCGCTTGTGGGCGGGCAATGAATGGTTAGGGTTGGTCAAGAGCGTTGTTTAGATGGCGAGACATCACTATCCCAAGACAGTGAATTCCCCAAAAGATTTCAGATGCTGGATTATGCAAATTTGGCAACCGTGTTCTCTCATTCCTCTCGAGCTGTGCCTTCCGTATTTCTCCTTGAAGCAGATGTGCCAAGGCCGGAGTCGGATGAACTTCCTTGTCTTAATGGACATCGGGCCATGCTGACGATTTTTCATGATTGATCATCGGCATTACTGGCTGCGGTACGGCGCTATCATCCAGTTATTGGGTTTCTGGGTTTTGTTCCTGGGTCCTAATTCGATGGCACTACGGCGCGACGTTTATAGCTGACCAGCCAGATATCGCCCAGAAGAAGTGATATCGGAACGCGTTCGGATAGTGCCTGTCGGGTCGCAGCCGCATAGCCGTGCAGAATCGCGGCCGCGGTCAAGAGTGGTCGCCACGAGTTACAAGACAGGACAATATGCAGGGCAAAGAAATATCGGGTAGTTTCGCAGACCATGTGATTGGTTTTGGTTTCACGATCCATATGCAGACTGTCTGCCGCCTCCGTGTACCCACTACGCCTAGAGTCTTGGAACTATAGGTTAGTGTGTTAATAGCTAAGGCGCGGATTAGGTTTCGACTATGGCAAATGTGCCAATAGACTCTCCTCTTTCCAGTAAACATGTGTTTACCAGTGTTCCGGTGAAGCCTCCAGGTCGGGATTGCTGGTCTTCCTGGTCTACGTTGTTTCAATTGCCAGGCAATCCTGTTCGCGTGATATTTTTTACATCTGAGCGTTCGAACAAACGTTGAAACGAGATCTTACCACGCACAATCCAGATCGAGTTTGGGGTATGCTTCTGGCCATTTCCATAGCGAAGTACCCGGGCCCGGGATCGGATGACCGATCAAAGACGACGACACTCAGTAGACCAAGATGAGTAAGTCTGAGGACAGCCCCACGAGTAAGAGGAATGGGATCGGCGTTTGACTCTGGGCTTATGATGGTGCAAAGGATTCTGCATGACAATGGTGGGCGCCTTACCTCGTCCAAACATTATCGCCGCTGCCGTCATGTATCAGCGGCGCGATCCCTATTCTGTCTTCCAGCGCGCACAAATTATCCCTGGCGTTCTGCGCACAAGGGAACGCCGTATCAGACCATAACCCGCTCACCCACACAGCCAAGGCTCTTTGCTTCCCCACCCTGTGCGCACTGCACCGACGCATGGAGACTCCAACGTCCGCAAACCGCTCCGGTGGGCTTTCAACCAGGTGGTCCAAACTGCCTGCCACGCAGAGAACCCCATGTCCCAGGATCAGGCCGGTCAATACGCACCGCCGATGTCAGGGATGCGTGGTGACAGATGTTGCTCAGTCCCCGGTCGCCAAATGCCCGAGCGAACGAAGGGCGTCGAAAGAAGCCCGCTCAAGAACGCTCGGCTGACGACGAAGCATCTTGGCTGTCGCATGCGCCGCTCCCCATCTTGGCTTTGACGGAGGTGGTGAAAGCTTCGGCGCGCTCGCGGCGGCACGGCTTGACTGCGGGGTTGCTTGCCAAGTTTTGTGGCTGCCACTGGCTGCTTCACCGGCCTGAAAGCTTCTTTGGAAGAAGATGTCCCACCAAGCCTCCGCGGCGCATCCAGAGCTTGGTTGGAAATTAGCAAAACATGTCGTTGGCAGAACCGTGTGTGCTGGTACAGTGGTCCCAGGCGGTTTCGCTTGCCGCTGTCGCGCAAAGTTACCAGCGCACGGGAAACGCAGGAAAAAGGACCCCATGGGGAAAAAAACACAACGGCGTCTGCTCTGGAAAGGATCAACACACCCACCCGCCCACTTCTTTTTCTCCGCGCTTTGGAAGGTTTTGGCGCGTCCGATTCGATCCCGGGTCTTTTTCTGAGTCCTCACTCGCGCTGTCGTTCACTAGTTTGGCCCACAGCGATGCTTAGCGCGATATGGCGGCCTTGGCAGCCTCGACACGGTTACATTCACTGTGCATCTCCCAACAACCACTGCAGCACCCATCTTGGCATGTCTTGGCTCGTATCAAGAGCCTGCGGCTGACCGACCAGGGCCTCGATAGCACCGTTCGCGAGGCAAACGACCCTGTCGTAACAAGCAAAACGTATATATATTCCAGTCCCCAGTGCCCGATGATGATTCCTGCATCGCGATCGGACTTGTGCCTCGTTCCACAGGGCAATCGTCTTCTTATCTTCATTGCCTTCAAGCCTCTTCTCAAGTCTCACAGGCACCATGGCCAGCACCAATCGCCCTGCTGACCCGCTGGCTAAGGGAATCATCCCAACCGCCAAGCAGAGTCTGAAGGACCTCTTCACCTGGGACCAGCGCGTAGTTGTTCACAATGACTACGGAGAGGAGCACTGTGAGTGGCAGAAGCCAGAGCCACTCAAGAACCCCATCAGCCTTTTTGCCCAGCTTGGCGTGAAGGACTGGCTGTACTTTCTGGTTGGATTCTTTGCCTGGACAGCTGATGCTTTCGACTTCCACGCACTGTCCATTCAAACCACCAAGCTGGCCGACTACTACGACACCACCAACACTGCCATCACCACAGCCATTACCCTGACGTTGCTCCTCCGCTCTGTCGGCGCTGCCATGTTCGGTGTAGCTGGAGACAAGTTTGGCCGAAAATGGCCCATGGTTCTTAACATGATTGTCCTTGGTCTGCTCCAGGTCGCAACCATTTACGCTGGTACATTCCAGCAGTTCTTGGCTGTCCGTAGTTTGTTCGGACTCTTCATGGGAGGTGTCTACGGAAACGCAATTTCCATGGCCCTGGAGAACTGCCCGTAAGTTTAGGAACACCACCTGTACATATCTTAGTACTAATTCTCTCAGTGTAAACGCCCGTGGTCTCATGAGCGGTATCTTGCAACAAGGTTACTCGTTCGGTTATGTTCTTGCAGCCTGTGCCAACTTGGGTGTCGGCGGCGCCACCAACACCTGGAAGACCGTTTTCTGGGTTGGAGCTGGCTTCTCTATCGCTGTTGGATTGATCCGTGTGCTGTTCCCTGAGTCAAAGCAGTTCCTTGAAGCGAAGCGCTCCGGCACCAAGAAGGCTCCGGGTGCTTTCTGGGCAGAGACCAAGGTCATGCTTCGCCAAGAGTGGAAGATGTGCGTTTACTGCATCATCCTCATGACTTGGGTATGTTTGGTTTCTAGTTTCAAATGTGCAGGGTATTTACTAACGCTGATACAGTTCAACTACTACTCCCACACTAGCCAGGACAGCTACACTACCTTCATGAAGGAGCAGAAGCATCTTAGCCCCGCTGGCGCTACCCGTGCTTCCATTCTCATGAAGACTGGTGCTTGCGTCGGCGGTACCATTCTTGGATACACTTCGCAATGGTTCGGTCGCCGCCGAATGATCGTTTGCGCTGCTTTGATCTCCGCATGCCTCATCCCAGCTTGGATTCTTCCCACCACTGAAAGGGGTCTCTCGGCATCTGGCTTCATGATCCAGTTCTTCGTGCAGGGTGCTTGGGGTGTCATTCCCATCCACCTGAGCGAGCTTTCACCACCTGCGTTCCGTTCTTCCTTTGTCGGTATCACCTACCAACTTGGAAACATGATTTCCTCGCCCTCCGCGCAGATTGTCAATGCTATCGCTGAGGCCACAATGATCAAGACCGCCAAGGGCGAGATGTCTCCCGCCTACGGACCAGTCATGGGCGTTGCTACTGCAATCATTGCTCTCGGTATCGCAGTCACTACTGCTCTTGGACCTGAGAAGAAGGGTCGTCACTTTGAGGAGGCCGGCCCTATTGGTGCAAACGTGGAGCCTGCAAAGGACATCGAGTCAGGTAGCATTCACAGCGAGAAGGATGGCGCCAAGGCCGTAGAGGTGGTTGGAGCCCCCGAGAAGACTGAGAAGGTGTAAAGCGATGGCCAATATATAACGCGTTAACGACTGTTTGATACATGATAGGTCACTGCGACCAATGATATGGCATATAACGAAGCAATACTATGACTTCATGCTCCGTCTGCCTTCTGTTCCTACGCATTTTACAGTGAACTCGGTAACCGTTCCAAGGTGACCTGGATGCATTCCTCAATCCTTGCATAAAAATATCCACGTGTGCAACTGCCATCTGCCGAGAGCTAGTTTCACTCCGTTTCCCCATCTCATCCTTTGAGATTCCTTCGCTCCCCCATAACCCCACTATTTTGCGCCACAGCCCGTGGTCCAGAGCCGCATTCTATCCACATCTGTAACGTGGTCGATACCAAGATCGCCAAGATGTGCGCTACTTCTTTTGTGGCTACTTCTTTTGGGTGAAAAAGAAAAAACTGTTTCATCGTAGCGGGGGAGGTTGGGGTAGCACGCTGATAAGAGTGGGGGGTTTTACAGGAGCTGCATTGGGTATGCCGGACATGTACCACGTGGTGCGACTACATAGACCTGCCCTTTGTAGTATGAGATGCGCAATTTTTGTACGCTTTCAAGGCTTATTTGAACACCCATTTTCCTCTTTGATACCAGTTTGAAAGTAAGTTGGAGTTTGCTCGATATCATCACGTGAGAAGGACTTGGGTGGGGGCCAAATCAGCCAGCGTATCACCTTGTCTACTCTTATTACCATGCCACACATATGCATTTCACGTGCATTCATTGACCACCAGCCTTGCACCATGAGCGAATTCTGGCGGAAAGTTTTCTCGACTTTGTGAAAATAGCATCGTCAATTTGAATTTATTTGTCTAGAGGTGCACTCACTGGTGTTTTTTTTTTGGACCAAGGTGCAAGCAGAGAAGTACAGAGCGCGCACCCGGATGAGGAGGGCGGCTCCTTTGAGCACCCTGCATTCCGTAGGATCAGTCATCTGCAGGATGCCAAACGCTACCCCTGAGGAGCGCACAAGAACTCAGCCTTGTTAACACACGACCGTCACTTCACCACCTGCACTTGCTCTCTAAGATCTTTTTGAAAACGCGTCGAATCGGCGTGTATATCTTGCTTTAAGCAATATATCTTCCCAGCTCATACGCGGTTTCCTTGATTGGACATGGATATCGCCGGCCTCGGCTTCGGTGCACTTGCGGTTATCAGTATCTTCAATGATTGCAAGGACCTTTTAGCATGCTTTCTTGCAGCAAAGTCGATGGGGGATGACTACGATGAATTTGTGACAATGTTCCACTCCAGAAGAATGAGTCTGGATGATTGGGCTAAGAGGGTGTCCCTTTTCGACCGAGAAAACTACGACAAGCGCCTTGACAAATATCCCGCTGGTCTTGTTGTCGCTAATAGTCTTCGTCGTATTCATAAGCTCCTGCAAGACGGCGAGGAGCTCCAGAAACGATACGGTCTCAAGCCAGCCAAAACTCGATCCATGTCCCGCTTTCGTGAGATATCTCAAAAGCTTCGATCTGTCCAGAGGGTCCAGCAACTTCAGCCAGACCAAAACGCGCGATCCGACCGACCTATGAGAAGGAAAGATGAGGACAAGTACTCTGTTGTTCGCAAGATCACATGGGTAATCAAAGACAAGGAGCGGTTCGAGGGACTTCTGAAAAGCCTAACGAACATGAACATGATCAGCTGTATAAACGAGGCTACGCCTCCCTTAAACATAGTTCCTGCCAACTCCTTGCCGCAAAATGAAAAAACCGAACTACATTCTGTCGATGAACTGGAAACTATCGAGACGCTCGACCCGAAGCGTGCAAAACGCGTTCTCGACCGCCTCCGATTTCGCTTCATTGATGACAGGGAAAAAAAATCAAAGATGCATACTCCAAGACGTTTCAGTGGGTAATTCGTAGTCCTGCTCCCAAAACCAAGTGGGATGATTTGCGCCAGTGGCTACGCTCAGGAAATGACATATACTGGAGCTCTGGTAAACCAGGTAGCGGAAAGTCAACCTTGATGAAATACCTTTTTGGTCATCCAGAAGTCGTGGAACTGCTTGAAGAATGGGCAGGAGATCAGACGTTGATCATGGCCTCTTTTTTCCTGTGGAACGTTGGAACTTCCGAGCAGAATACACAGTATGGTCTAGCGAGTGGCCTTTTGTACCAGGTCCTTGAAAAAAACCAGTCCCTTATCCCAGTGGTCCTTCCAGATATGTGGCAAGAGGCGCAAGATCCCAGTATAAATATCAAGCCTCCTTCAAGCGCTGAATTGGATCACGCTTTCGAGCAACTTGGCAAGGAATCCGCCGATGGGGTATTCGCTTTCTTCATCGATGATATCGACGAGTTCAAAGGCAACTACCGAGAAGGAATATCTTTCATACAAAAGCTTGCTACTAGTGAGCACATGAAAATCTTGGTCTCAAGCAGGGAAATCAACGAATGTGACACAGCCTTTAACATGAAACCTAAAATGAGGTTACAAGATCTCACGGAAAAAGATATTAAGCGATATGTCAATGGCACCATTCGGTCTCATCTCAGCCTCCCTAAAAAAAGTCAACTCAGCGAAATAGAGGTTGAAAACTTAGTTTTGAGCTTGCTGTTCAAGGCTGAGGGTGTGTTTCTTTGGGTTGTACTTGCTTGTCAGACGCTGCAAGACCATTTTGATGCATGTGATCAGGCAGACGAACTTCAAGAATTAGTCGATGAGCTACCACATGAGCTTGAGGATTTATTCCGCAGCATGGTTGGAAGCATGAAACCTGCCTATCAGCAGCAAGCTGCGAAACTTCTCCGACTTTGCTACGTCCATGATGACTCAAATCGAGGTGACTTTTTTGAGACACATATACCCACCTTTTCGTTAGCTTGGGCTTATGGAAAGGATATGTCATTGGATAGGATGCACGATTTCACCAGGTTCTCCGTCGATGAGATAAGACAACAGTGTACTACGTTCGAAGTTCGACTCCGTAGCCTATGTAGAGGCCTGTTGGAAATACATGGCGATCCTTCTCAAGACTGCCTTTACACACTCCTCGGCGGGCCATCTTATGTCGGATTTATGCACAGAACAGTCTTCGAATTCCTTGGTAGCCCAGCTGCTGTGGAAATGGATTGTTTGAAAATCCACGACAACGACTTCGATCCTGTTACTACCCTGGCATACATGCACGCTTATCGGGTTTATCTCAGCAAGGAATCTATCATGTCCTGCTGTGAATGGTCGTATGGCCTATTCAATCCCTTGCAGCTGGTTTCTAAATTCTCACCACACAAACTACCCCAAGTTCTTGATAGGTTCGTTTTAGCGCTTATGGAACCACGGGATTTGGACGTGCCAGGATCAGCAGCGCGGAAAAATTCCTACTTGCCGCTTTGTCTTGCTGGCACCTCAAATGATACGCTAGAATCTTTCTTTGGCTATTCTAAACACGAGCTATCGAGAGAGCACGCAGCCTTACTATTGGCAGTAGAACTCCACTTTTACGACTTTGTCAAAGATTTCGATATCGCAGGGTTCAACAAACTGCAGACATCCCAACATCCAGATGCAACTGAGAGACGCAATCCGTTGTTTCATGCTATTACACAACCCATGATATGCTCTATAGATAGCGAATGGGAACCTTGGTCGATTTCATCAGAAATGATAAAAGTCCTCCTTGATTCAGGATGCGATCCGAACCAGATCATTGTGAGGCAAGAAGATCATGACTGGGATACGGTCACGACGCCATGGCATGCTTGGCTTTCCTGGCTGTGTTATGGTTAGCGTATCACAGAGATTGATCGCATTTCAAAGGCCTCCTTCATCACGGCGAAGATGTTGGAGGCCGGTGCAGATCTTTGTCCCCAAATCTCCACTTCCCTTGGCGACCTACGAGTATACTTGCTCAAGGAATCTATGATCTGGTTGAGTGGGGTTACAGAGATAGAGTCGAAAAAACTCTGCCGTGAGATCGTAGAATCTTGTATGACGGTCTTCAAAGCAGTCCTTTCAAGTAATAAGGAAAGTCCTGTAATCATCGAGCATGACGATCAAGACGAATAGCCGGAATACCCCCTTCGGTTGGTAGAATCTTGGGTGGTAACTTTTGAGGAAGCTCTTTCAGGTACTCATAGGAATTCTGTAACAATGCAGAAAAACGATGGAGGCAAGGAAGACGAGGAAGATTAGGGAGACGAGGAATGATAACCCAAAATACAGGCGGTGTGGTTATCTGACGACAACTCGTGCGAAATTGCACGTACTTTTCTTCTGCATTACACTCGTTGAGATGCAGTAACCATAACTTGAGTCTTATGCTTTCCAGAATTTGTTTGTAGCAATTCAGCCATTGAGCGAACAGTATCCCACTCATAACGCCTAGCCAACATCCCTGGCGGTTAAGAAAGGTTCCAATGATTGACACCAAAGAACTGTCGTTTACTGTAGTATAACGTTGCTCTCACCATGCTACACAGTATTTTTCACTATTCCATACCGTTACATGAAAGCTCTCAAGAGTTGATCAAATTATGTCATCACGTACTATCAAATCAACCAAGCAGGTAAAAAATACTACAAGGAGACGACGCAAACGCCGTTGCCAACTACCATCTAGAGGAAATCGAAGCCCTACTCCCTCAATCACACCCAGCCCACTGCATGCTGCAGCATTCACCAGAAACAACTAGAGCAACCCGAACCTCGCCACCAGAATGCCCCAAATAGTCCGCAAAAAAAAAACACGTCCAACGTCCGACCCTTTTCCCCAATCTTCTGTACCTCAAGCAAGAAGCAAAGTCTACCAAAAGCCCTTGTCTACACTAAAAGCACCAAAAGCCACAAGAGTCAAAACCGCCACCAACCGCCCCCACGCCACCTGTCCCGCCAGCGTGGAAAAAAGGCCCATGGAAGAGAAGCGATTGGTTCGATTTCTACGAGGAATAAGAACAAAGCAAAACGGCATCTACTGATCGCACAAGACACTTATGACTCGGTTCCCGCGCATTCTCCCCATATGGAAAGTAGAGAAAAAAAGGCGCCTTAGTGACAAACTTACTCAAACGCCCGAATCCATGACATGCCGGTATCTTCATTATTCATGTAAGTCCTTTCACCATGGATAAAATGTGAGGAGGACAAACAAGATACCATACAAACACCTTCATCGTATAGTACAACAAAACAATACGAGTTACAAAAAAAGGCGAGCTGTTACAGCGTCGACATGTCGGCATCAACGATTACAAAATAAACGCAAAAGCCAAATTAACAACGGAACATTTTTTTCGCCATCCAAGCACTCCATCTATTTCCCAAGGCCCAGGTCCAGGCGCATGCACTACCATCTTGCTCCTCCCTCATCTGCGGTACTTTGAAAAAAAAAAAGAATAACAGACAGAAAGATAGACTAAAGATGCCATGGCTATATCCCACTCTGCAAAATCAGCCAAGATAAGCTAGATGTTTTGAGAGAAGAAAAATAATAATAATAAACAACAAGTGACCATCTACCACATCTCTCCCCTCCCCTTCTCCTTCCTCCAAAAAAATAGAGAGAGAGAGAGGATGTAAAAATATCTTGCCACGTTACGTCTCTTCGCTTTCGTAAACACACAAAAAAACAATAGTTAACAAAGATTCTAAACTAACTTTTCCCCATCGAGTCCCTCCACCTGCCATCGCTCACACAGACGAAATTGACATTGCGGCCTCGATTGCGCACGCTCTGGACGCCGCCGGCCTCGAGCCAGCGGCCCAGATTCTTGCACTGACTGACGTCGAAGCGGTCGAGGTCGCGGCAGCCCTCGACGACGGCCTCGACGCCGGTGCCTGTGACGCGCACACAGCCGCGCACAGACAAATTGCGGAGTTCGAGGAGGTGCAGCGAGATGCAGCGGAGAGACGTGTCTGATACGGCGGAGCCGCAAAAGGCAAGGTTGAGGTGTGTCAGGGAGGGAAGGCCGAGGGCAAGGACTTCGGTTGCTGTGTCAGAGAGGGCGCAGCAAAAAGACTGTTTTTTTCGCGCGTTTGACGTTAGCATGCTTGTTTTTGACCGATGAAACCCTGCGTGTGGACTGGGTGTGTTGATCGGAAAAGGAAGGAGAGAGCTAAGGGTTCGACTTACCAAGTCTAGTTGCTTTAGCCCCTTGGCTGCATTGGTGAGATAGACAATCGCGTTGTCGGTCAGATAGGTGCAATCGGCGAGACAGAGCTTGGTGAGCCTGGGGAATGGGTAGACGCTCCAGTGTTGGAAGCCTACGTCTGTGATGGTGGTACAGCGCGTCAGGTCGATACTTTCGATGCGGTTGGCGGCATGAACAGCAATATGTGCCATGCTCCGGTCAGTGATGTGCTTGCAGTAACTCAGTGTTAGCCGTCTAAGCTTTGGGCAGCCTACCACTGTGCCGGGTGGTAGAGGCTGAGGAGGTTGGCTGTTGGCGCCTTTTCCTTGTCGGCGTCCATTCATCTGAGCCTGCTGTTGGGCGTGGGCCATGGCCATTTGGGGAGGCATATCGGGCACTATCCAGCCAATGACTCGAGCCAGGAGGTTGTCTCCCACTTTTCTGCAGTTGCTGAGGTCCACCTCTTCCAGGCCCTTGGCTTTCTGTACCATCTCTAGAACAGCAGGTCCGGTGATATCCCAAACACTCTTCATACGCCATATCCTCACGCCTGGGCCACAAGTCTTTGCTAGCTCGCCAAAACCCTCATCTGTAACATGAAAGCAGTTGCTAATGTTGACGGATCGTGGCCGGCTGCCGACGAAGGGACATATTATGTCGACAAGTGCCCTGTCTGTGACTTTGCGGTTGTATTTGGTAAGATCGAGGTCGTGGAGAATGTCGGGAGACTCTGATATGATTTTGCTCCAATGCGAAGAAATGATGCGTAGTTTCATCAGCTCGTGAATGTCTAGATTTGACAAAATTTTGACCAATACGGAATCTGGTAATCTGCCTCGTGTGAATATGCTTGGTTTTGTGATGAGACGCGGGCGCTTGAAGTCGAATGGGACTTCTGGCGGTGTTGATGTATGCTTTGCTATGGTAAAAGACGGCGACGGCGAGAGCGGCGATCCATTGGGTGACGGAGTTCTTGGGAACTCGGTTTTGCCAGGACTTGTGGGTGCGTCTGGCACTGATCCAGGCGGCGGTGGGGCAAGCGAGCCTCTACGCGATCGTGACCTTACATTGTCCAGGTCGACGTTGAGGAAAGGATCTGGATCAAACGGTTCCATCATCTTCTCGTCTCTCCGGGCGGGAGCCACGGGCGTGTCAACGGCCATTGTTCCATTGAAAGTGACGGTTGGCACGCTCTTTTTCCTGCGTGGAGTCCTGGGTACAGTGGGATCTGCTATGGCCAGGTCGTTGATGTTGGGCGTGCTATGCGCATCTGGCATGAGCACATCCTCGTCTTTGGCAGTCTGCAGGCGCTCTTTGGCGACCGATTCGACCTGCCGCCGTACATCTGGGGTGCACTTCTCCCACAGCTGGTTCAGGGTATCCCCGGTAATCATCAAGCACTCGACAGCGGATATGGAACGGACCGTGGCCGTGCGGCGCGGCGCGAGGGAGAGACTGACCACCTCACCAAAGTACTGGCCTGCCTTTAATCGCGCCTTTACTTCTTGGAAATTGTGTTCGCCTGCAGCAATTGATTTTCGTCGGCCCATTGTGGGCGAGGTGTAGCCGTTGGGCTCGGGCACATTGGTACTGATGACCTCGACTTCGCCCTTGACGATGAAAAATACATCGCGGCCCTGGGTGCCTTGTTTTATTATGTCTGTAAAAGGATCAAACGAACACGGCTGGGCGCGCATGCCAATGAAGTGCAGGATGTCGTCTGGCAGCTCGGAGAAGAGGGGCAGCTCTTTGAGCAGAGGCCTAACGTGGAGGCTGTCGCTTCCGAAGGCGCTGTGAGCTATGGCTTCGGCGAGGCCTGGACTAGGGGATTTCCGCTTCTTGAAGGCATTGACTTCGCCATCGCGCAAGACACCGCTCTCGGCCATGACCACATCGCCGTCTTCGCGGTCGCGCTTGCCCGTTATCTGGCGCGTGGGCGTCGGACGCTTGGCTGCCAGCTCCGATTTCTTGCGCTGCAGAATGGCCAGGCGTTCCTGGGCCTCGTGCATGATGGCGACTTCGACATCGGGAAACTTGGGCAGCTCCTTGGTGAGGTCCTCCTTGTTCAGGCGCACGACGAGCGAGCGCACATTGGCAATGATGGTAGCGGTGCGGGGAATGTCCATCAGAATGCCAATCTCGCCAAAGAAGGCTCCGGGCTTCAACTCGGCATAGGTGCTCTCCTGGTCGCGCGAGGTGACGCGCACGGCGCCGCGGACCAGCCAGTACATGGCCTTGCCCGTCTCGCCCTCTGTGAGAATGGTGTCATGGGGCTGGTACAGCTGGGGCTTGAGGTGCAAGCCAATTTGAGCGAGGAAGGAGTCGGGGGCGTCCCGAAAGAGGGGGAAGGAGCGCAGACGGTCGAGGAGATCGAGCGGCAGACCCTGAATGGTGGAGGCGGCTAGCGGCGAGGGGCGAATGGGCCTGGCGGGATTGGAGTCGCTGTCGTAGGCGCGAACCATGGCGAAGGGGTCCGGCACTGGCACGCCTCCATGAGCACGCACTGGGCCACCGCCCGGCCTGTATCGGCGCATGGAGGCGGTGTTGGGGCAGCGGTGGGAGCGGTGGGAGCGGTGGAGTTGGTGGTGGTGGCCGTGGGCGTGTACGAGGGCTGGGGCAGCGGTGCCTGTCGAGCGGCAGCGAGGAGGGGCAGCGGCCTGGGGGCGGCTGGCGGTGAGGAAGGTCGTGTGCGGGCGTGGCAGCAGCGGAGCAGCTCAGCTCATGGTGGTGGGCGGCGAAAATGTTTGCTCGGGTTTGTGCAGGTCAATGGGGGTGGTGCGGGCGAGCAGCAGACGGAGCCGGCGGTCAGTTAACAGCGGACGGACAATGGTGGTGGTGGTGGTGGTGCTAAGGGCTCGAGCTACCACGGGCGGCGCTGGAGGGGACTACTGCGACGGGCGGGACGCACAGGGCCAGACAAAGGGCGGTCGGCGTGGGAGCTATTTTCAGGGCAGGCTGGAGGGCGACGGGAGCGCAGTGGTGGTGGTGGTGGTGCTCGGAGAGATGGTGGATTGGATGGAATGCGGGACGAAGCTTAGTCCCGCAACGCGCGCGCTGCCTGCATCGGCTAACCTTCGAGAAGACCCAGTCGAAACCCAGCCGCGCCGGATCACCACGACACCAGGCACGCCCTCACCACCGCCATGCACGCCGCGTCGGGGCTGCGCGTGGACGGCCTCTGGGTGCGAGTCTCTGCCTCTGCCTCTGCCTCTGCGCCCGCCGGCCGCCCGTTTCACGTCGAGCCCGCGGCCGCTCGACTCCTCCTCGCCCTCGACGACGGCCAGCACGAGACCACCACCTCGTTTCGTGCTGCCGGGTACAATTATTATTGCGAACGACACCCACCCCGCTAACGCACCAGCCTCTACGCATCCCGGCACCTCCTGGGCGTGTGCTTCAAGCCGCCCCTTGGCCCCTCGCACGGCCCCAGCAACACCGCCGCATCACATCATGTCGCAGCCCAGGCGCCCGCTCGTCGCACGTCATTCCCGCCGCACGCAGTCCAGCCTGGCTCAAAATGGTGAATTTGGTCGCTCCTACAAACCGTCTCACGGGGCGCCACGAACAAGCCCGCAAACACGACCCCGGCAGGGCGACGCTCGCGGCATCCGCCCACGTGCAGCGCTAGTCGCATGCAGTCAGCCCAGCGAATCCGTGCACGCGCCGCCCTCCCCGTCGCCGGTCAAAGCCAATTCCCATCCCACACTACCGTCTGTAGTCATCATGGTCGTATCTCTCGTGCCATCTTTCACTTCTGCGACCCTCCCCGTTTCCGTGCTCGCCTCGTGTCTCTTTCTTCTTCTGTCGCGCCTTGTCCCAGTGATCGGCCGCTTCTCTGGCTCCAACGCCTCCGAGAATGGCCCCGGCAACCGTTGCCGCAGTGTCGTACTGCCTGCCTTTGCCCACCTGGTTGCCCGCAAGCCCGCCCACCAGTGCCCCTCCTATCGTGGCAACGAACCGCCGTTTGGCGTCGTCTGCTCGTGCCTGAGACCCCGACTTTGTCCGCGAGCGCGCCCTGCGTGATTCGGACCGTCCTCGCCGGTCAGAGCGCGGTGGAGACCACGAGGATCCTCTTCGTTGCGGCTCTGGTCGCCCGCCGTCTCGCTGGCCTGCTTGCACATAGGGCTGTCTCAGTCAGCCCTTTGCCCTTTTCTCATGGCTGGGACAAGCTCATGTTACCTGTGTGCTCCACCCACCATACTGCTCGGCCTGGTCTCGAGGTACTCTGAACCCCGGCCCTGGCGCCCGGCTCATGTAGTCCCCTCGATCGGCCTCATAGTATCGCCGGTCCCTTGCATACTCGTCTTGTCCACGTGTGCCGTACATCTCAGCGTCGACGTATGCGTCTTCCACCGGGCGCTGGCTTGGGTCGTAGCCCTTGTCAGGGTGCTGCGGCGAAGCTCCTGATGGTAGTTGTCTCTGTTGTGCCGCGCCCTTCTTTCGTCCTAGCCGCGGTATGTTGGGGAGGTGATTGTACGTCCGGTCAAAATACCGGTCTGCAAATCTGTCAAGGCCTTCGAAGCCGAGCTCCTATATACCATTCATGACATCAATCAGCTGCTCTCGCAAGCGCGGAATTAAGACAGTACGTAGGGCCGCGTACCACGAACTCTTCAGCCATATCCAATGACTAGACCGTTGGGGCTGGTCGTTCCGGGATATCCGTGCAATTCGGATTCCAGGTTCCGCTGATGGGTCACAAAGTACTAACCGCTCCTCGGCGCTGGTAATCACCCGCTTTCATAGGGTTGCACATCCTGGAGGCCTGACAACTGCCCAGCAGGCCGGTTTTCGTGCTCTTCGCTCGACAATGACGTAGGGCCCGCTAGTCGCCTTCAGGCTAGCCCATCCGCCACCAACGGGAGTCGGCAAGCTGCGATCTGGGTGCGATCTTTGCGCAAGGTGACGCTGCGCAACTCGGGCCCCCAAATCTCATCGACTATGCGACGATACCCTGGATGATAATGCGGTACAATATCAACTAGCGGCCGCCTTCTGGAAACAGATGGGATGGAAACGGTCTGCCGCACTGGTCCGTGCTCTTCAAAGGGTCCATGTTCTACACCTCAACTACCCCACATTTACTTGGTAGTTTCCTTCACCCCTCTTCTTTTACTCATCAAACTGAACCCAGTCAAATAGCAACGATGCTCCGCTCTATCGAAGCCAAAGCAATCGAGGTTGAGACTATCATCAACTACACCTTCACCGAGAAACGCCTCGCTGCAGAGGCTACACAAATGGCAGCTCCAGTGGTCTTTGCTTTGTATAACAACGCCTTTGACAGTTCAAACAACAACAAGCGCTTATCCATCCTGGGAGAAGCAGTTCTCGCAAGAGAACTCTGCAGTGCGTGGTTCAGAGAACGCACGTCGTCTGGTAAACAAACACCAGCTGCTTGCTAGAATACATCGCTTACACGGCCAGACAGGGGTCCTGTCGCCAGCACAGTGGACGCAATTGCGCAATGATATCATTTCCAACGATGCCTTGGCGCGTCGAGGCTATACCATTGGAATCGACACAGTCATCGTCGCCGCTGATAATACCCCTACTAGATCCCCTAGAATGGTCGCCGCAACCGTCGCGGCTATCATAGGGGCGGTTCATGAAGATGGAGGTGACGACGCCGTGCACAGCGTCATGCAAAGCCTCGGTTTCTTTGACCATCATCTCCTCACGGTAACGTCTCAACTCCTTCCACTCCCACCCTGAACTTGAGCAGCGGCTTTCTATGACTGATGAAACAAAACTTTAGATCCTATGAGTTCTTCCGAGTTCCATGATTCAAAGCCGTTCCAGATTCTCTTAATGAAAGTTGGGCGCTTTAGTGTTCTCTTCACTGCGTTCAACCTCAAATAGGGTTCCAACGCAGCGGAGAAAAACTCTTGAGGCGTCCGCTCTTCGCTGGGAAAATTTGGGACGCCTTTGCACCCCGAAACTTGGACGAACTCCTAGACAGACCTAGGCTTTCAATAGTCACTGCCGGTCTACTGAGTACCGTCTTGCCTATGGTTTCTAATAACAGTTAGGGAGAGCCTTGGTAATGGCTCCTGAGCAGCCGGTTGGCTGTTGATTCTCCAGGTTCAACCCTGTCTGAATTGGAATAGCCATTCATGGGTTGCGGGAATTAGCAGTGTTATTCAACATAGCGCTTCATGTTGTGTCCGCGTCGCAGGTGCTGAGAGGCATAGTTCCATTCCTGTCGACTGTTTCTTGGCTAGTTGCCAATACACACTCATTCCATCCTATCGTCTCATGGCTGCGCCAGATTCCATCGTATTCCTCGCGTTCGTTTTCAAATGCGCGTTCGGTTTGAAATTAGTGACGGCTAATCAAAGTATGGTTACACAAGCTTAGGGGCATGCAGACAAGAATGGAAGGCGAGTTTCAAATTGAGTTCCCCCTGTGATTATGATTAAGCTTCAACCAATTGCAGCACCAGGTTGAAGCCTCTATTCCTCTATCAGTTCCATGCTGGCAGACTTCTCCATTGAGCCCTCTGCTGTAAGCAGTCTGGCCAGACTGTCAAGGCGTGCGATGTATCTACACTGCGCTGACAGATGTAGCCGTACACCGGCTCTCTTTCCTGGCCCCTGCAAGATACTACCAGTCTCATGTCCCAACTGTACAGCGGCGCATTACCGCATAGGGAGCGTATGAAGTTGGAGATGATATCGCACACCATAGTTTCATCCAAACCGCTTTCCATAGCCCTTTACCACCCCATCCAGTATACCGCGCATCTTCTTGCAGCCCTCAATTCCCACCGCCAGCATGCCTTCTAACCTCTCCATGCGCACTCTGCTTTCCATAACACACACCGCAACACTGTCGCTACTCCCCAGCGTCGCCACCGTCAAAAACGGTAGCTCCAACTCCTCCTGATTATTCAAATCCAGCAGCGGGTCATCCGCCGACGCGTTATCTGCTGCAGACGCCGACGCCGACGACGCCGCCGTGCACGCAACTAAGTAATCTGTCATGGGGATACCCGCATCAATCAGCGCCAGCGTCGCCGCATTCAAGCACGCCGCCAGCAGCGACCCGTCCTGCGAGATGATATGGATATTCAGTGTAATCGTCGAGTGCGGATACAAATGCAGCAACAACACCCCTTCAAACGCACTCCGCACACAATGCTCCATCTCGCTCGTCTTCTTGTCCGTCTTGCGCTTCCGCCTGTCCACGCCGCTGAACCCCGCGAAATGGATTTCTACCTCGATTTTCGCCAGCTTGTCGCTGCCGCCGCGTTGTCCGCTTTGCTTGCCTTCGGCGGGGCCGGTCACGGATACGAGGACCTTGGTGTTGCCCATTTCGAGGTAGGACGAGCCGTCGGCTGCGGCTTGCGTCGAGATTTGTGCGTGTGTCCGGCGTAGCTCGTTCCACCGGCGGCCGTCGAGGCGCAGGAGCGCGAGCGAGTAGGTGCTGGTGTCCAGAGGCATGGTGGTCGAGTTGCCGATCGGCTGGGATGTCGTGCTTGTGTGTTTATTGTTCTTGTTCTACTAGCCAATTGGGAGGTTCCTGGTTTGCAGTGCCAAATTATGGTCGTTGTTTTGGTCCCTAGGCAACGAGAGTGGTTGCACGCGGCGATGACGATGCTGTGGGTTTAGAAGCTTGAGGCTATTTGCGAATGGATATTTTGATCCAAGTGACAGGGATTAGCAGTCGAGCGGGGCCCCGCTCTCACGTGAGGACGCGTTAGCGTGTTTGGGTGGACGGCGCTCTTTCATCTTCATTAACCCGCTTTGATGCCGTACTCACCATGCGCAATGTGATTCTTGCTGTCGCCTCTCCCAATTGCTCTGAAAACCCTCTGAGTTGTGACATGTGATAAGCGCCTGAGATCGAACACTACCACTGCTAGTCATGTCCAACCGCGACAAACCTAAGGATCAACGGAAGGCCCTGAAGGCTGTGGCTGAGAGCGAGAGCACCAGCGGCAGTAGCACCGACGATGACGACGGTCTTGATATTGTAAAGACTTCGAAGAAGAACATAGATCTTGGCGAGTATATTGACGGTCAGTAGCTACCAGTTATCTCCGCGAGAATCCTAATATCTTCTAGTCTTGATGCAAACTCAAACCCAGTCACAGGATGCGGAAAAAGATGGACTCGCACGAAAAGCAGAGTGTTCTGATACAGAAGACGACTTGGATGTCCAAAAGCGCCCAAGTCCTAGGAACAAGAGCCCAAATGGCTCTGATCCCGTCGAAGTTGGCGCAGAATCCGAGTGGTCCGAAGAAGATACCCGAGCCGCGTACCAAAACTGGAAAGAACGCAAAACCCTCAAACGAAAACGCATAGCTGCTGAAACCAACCGCATTCGTGCTGAGAAAAAGTCGAAAGCTGCGGCTGCGGCTGCTGCAAGCGTTATCGGTCGCAAGCCTGCGCCCAGAAAACAGCAAGCTGATGGTCCTACAAGGTTCAGCACCGACTCGTTAGCTGAAGATGGTGGCGAGACGCCTTATCTGGATGACCCAATTCCCGACTATATAATCTCTCGACAGCATGCTCTCAAGAAGCTCCATGACGCTGGCCTACGGTACCCTCCCAGCTACGAGGGCATTGACTTTTCCGATTCAGAAACCACGGAAAAGCCTAAGCTAGACAAGGCGATCAAGCCACAAAGAGAGAAGAAGGATATCAAGCTCCGGGAATCTCATGGTGTTATACCTGCGCCAATCGCCCAATGGCTGCGTGACTACCAAGTCGAAGGAGTCCAGTTTCTACATGAAAAGTTCGTAAAGCAAACAGGCGCCATACTGGGCGATGATATGGGTCTGGGTAAGACTATTCAAGTCATTTCCTTTCTCACCGCAGCGTTCGGGAAGAGTGGTACTGAGCGCGACGCCAAGTGCATGCGCAAGATGCGCCGCTTAGACAGGGATCGGTGGTACCCACGGGTGCTCATTGTTTGCCCAGGCACACTGATGCAGAACTGGGAAGACGAGCTTTCAAAGTGGGGTTGGTGGGAAGTGTACAGATACCATGGTTCGAGCGCAGCAGACCGGAAGGGCGTTCTCAGTGCCGCAGCAAAGGGTATGCTAGAGATCATGATCACGACGTATACAACCTATCGCAACAATGAGGGCGAAATCAATACCATCGATTGGGACTGTGTCATCGCCGATGAATGTCACCAGATCAAGAGCAGGGAGGCAGTGATTACACAGGCCATGAACAAGATCAACGCGCTCTGTCGTATCGGCCTTACAGGCACTGCTATCCAAAACAAGTACGAAGAGATTTGGACCCTCTTGAACTGGGCGCGGCCTGGATCATATGGTTCATCTCAAGCGTGGAAGCAAAATATCAGTCTTCCACTGAAAATGGGTCAGGCCCATGACGCTACCAACGCCCAGCTGGCAGATGCGCGAAGCAAGGCCCAGGAACTTGTTCAGAAGATTTTGCCAAGCGTATTCCTTCGTCGAATGAAGACGCTGATCGCAGATCAGCTGCCCAAGAAGAGCGACCGCGTCGTTTTTTGCCAACTTACAGAAACCCAAGCTGATGCGTACCGCACCTTTCTCGAAAGCAACAGGTGCGAGTTCATTCGCACCGCTCGACAAGATTGTCCATGTGGGTCAGGGAAAGGTAGGGGGTATTGCTGCTATGTCAATATCCCCGAGGAGAATGAGAAGTGGGCGGCTTTCATCTTCCCATGCATGGTCACTTTCCAGAAACTTGCCAACCACCTTGCCCTCATTGTACCGCTATCCACTGATTCTCCGGAAAAACAAGGAAAGGACTTGAAGACTCTGGAGCTGGCGTGTCCTGACACGTACAAGAGTCTCTTTCGGATTCGGGACAATATTTTGGTGCAGTCACAACGAGAGTTTTGCGGGAAGTGGAAAGTCCTCAGACGTCTGCTGGACTTTTGGTACTCGAATGGCGACAAAGTTCTCATCTTCTCACATTCAGTCCGTCTCTTGCGGCTGCTGAGAGGGCTATTCGATGTGGATGGCACAAAGTATAACTTTTCGTATCTCGATGGTAGCATGAAGTATGAAGAGCGATCACAGGCCGTTGCAGACTTCAATGCGGACCCAAGTCAATTCGTGTTCCTTATTTCGACTAAAGCTGGCGGTGTTGGACTCAACATTACATCTGCCAATAAGGTTGTTGTTATGGATCCTCACTGGAACCCGGCATACGATCTCCAAGCGCAAGATCGCGCATATCGAATCGGTCAGACGAGGAATGTCGAAGTATTTCGCTTGGTATCGAGTGGCACTATTGAAGAGGTCGTCTACGCTCGCCAGGTTTACAAGCAACAACAGGCGAACATTGGCTACAATGCTTCTGAGGAGCGTCGCTACTTCAAAGGCGTAATGGATCAGTCCAGGAAAAAGGGCGAGCTCTTTGGTCTTGAGAATCTTTTCTCCTTCCAAGAAAATAGCGTTCTACTCCGCGAGATCATGCACAAGACCAACGTCGCAGAGTCCAAGGCCGGGGTCAATGCCTATGACTTTCACGTTGATGAATCGCAATTCGACTCGGACGACGAAGACATACTGTCAGACAAGAATCTTGGGCTTGAAGATGATGCTAATGTCGCTGAGATGAAGAAATTTGCTGACACATTCCTGCCAACCTCCAGTACTAGCACTAGGGAAAGCAAGAAGCCTAAGCGCAGTGAGCCTGATGCCATCAACGCTATCCTTGCCAAAGCAGGCGTGCAATATACGCATGAAAACTCCGAGGTCATTGGCCGAAGCGAGATAGAAGCTCGCCTTGGTAAGCAGGCCATGGAGCTACGCAACGACATCGATCTCGCAGGCAAGCGCGTGTTCCAGGGCTCGCAGTCGCAGTCTCAGCATCTATTCAATCGATCAGAAGATGAGCAGGAGTTGAGCTCTGCTGACGAAATTGAAGACGGGCCGGTTGTTGAAGCTGCTACCCCAGGAGAGTTCAAGATCAACTACCGGTACAGGCCCAATGAGGACGTGCGAAAACGCCAGTTCTGCAGCATGGCGGAGAGCATGGGTTTTGATGATCCAGTGGAGTTTGCCCTACTGGTGGAGAGCAGCACACAAGAAGAGAGGAGGAGAATGCTCGAACGCTTCTATCGTGGACGAAGGAGGAAGTTAAGAAAAGAGTTTCTTAGTTCAAAGTAGTGGAGACGGCGATGTTCAAAGATGGGCAAGCTGAACGATTGTCCGACCATGAAATTCTGTCCCGTTTGCGTCTCTGCACTCTCCTGGTATGTTTGGTGCTAACGGTGACGTTACATAATTTCTTCAAGGTTTGTCGCCGCGCCTTATGACAAGTCCCTGCCCCGCTCCCGGCACGAGCTTATCGACGGGTGGGATAACCTCAAACTTACTCTGAGTCCTGCTTTGATTAGCGTATAAAATGGAAAAGGGTGATAAATAGGGTTTCGACATGAACTACTCATTCGCATGCGCGAATTCTCGTCTACCGTATGCTGGTTGTACATTACCGAGTTCTTATACAAGCTTCTTAGTAGGTACCACCACCTGACGTACCTCGACCGAAACCGGAAGCTCCACCTATCTCACCTGATAGAACATTTCTGCAACTCGTCTTTGGAGAGTGCAGTCGCAACGGTGCCATTGATATCGCAGAGCTCTCCAGGAATGTCTACACCACTTTCTGTGATCTGGATCATTCCAGCAGTATTGGCTGCATTCTTGTATAGCTATATACTGTATCCCTTCTTCTACAGCCCGCTATCCAATATTCCAGGCCCCAAGCTCTATGCCTTCACCAAGTGGCGGCTCGCATGGGACGATTGGACTGGCCAACGGACACGTGTGATTCACGCCCTACATCAAAAGTATGGACCAGTGGTACGCATCGGACCGAATGAGATTCATTTCAACTCTCTCCAGGCGTTGCGCACCATCTACGGGGCTGGAAGCGGATTCGAGCGTACGGATTTCTATCGCATGTTCGATGCATATGGGAGAAAGAATATCTTTACGTTCGGCAGCGGGACAGAGCATGCGCAGAGGAAGCGGCTGGTTACTCGCCCGTACTCCAAGAGCGGCCTTTCGCAGTACAAAGTGGACTATATCGTGCAAGAAAAGATCAAGGACTTTTTGGAGCTGTTAAACGAACACCGTCATGACGAAGGAGGACTGGAGATCTTCACTGCGCTTCACTATTACTCGATTGATATGATCACCACGTTCTTGTATGGAACGTCCGATTTCGGAGCCACAACGGCTCTGCAAGGAACAACAGAACATCGCGCATTGTTGGGAGATATTATGGACCATGCTCGTCGGCGGCTGTCCTGGTTCGCAGTGCATCTTCCGCCACTCACAAAATGGATGTACACACGGACGGGGCTCATGGGTAGCATCGTTCGGCCGTTTCTACCGATGGCCAAGCCAGCTACTTACACCGGCATCCGAGCCCACGCACTAAGGGCGATGCACACTTACCGAGACGCCGATGAAGCTTCACGTGTAAGAGCAGAGAAGTCCATCATTAGCGAGCTGTATGCGGCTCAGTCGAAACTCAACACCAATATGGATGATCTGGATATTGCCAGTGAATGCGCAGACCACCTCCTTGCTGGTATTGATACAACGAGTGACACACTAATGTTCATCATTTGGTGTCTCTCCCTCCCTCGGAATGCACATGTACAGCAGAAGTTGATTGAAGAGTGCAAGGCGATACCCGAGGATGAAATCAATGAGGGTGCTGTGAACATAAAAACTGCCGACAGCATGCCGTACCTGAACGCAATTATCAAGGAAACCTTGCGTCTTTTCGCGCCCCTGCCGTCATCCGAGCCAAGATTGAGCAGGTCGGACACGGTAGTTGATGGTTACAATATTCCCCGAGGTACGGTGTGCAGTATGGCGCCATTCTCATTACATCGCAATGAAAACGTCTTCCCTGACTCGCATGACTGGAAGCCTGAAAGATGGCTGAACCAGGATAAACTAAAGCTAACGGAGATGGAGCGGTGGTTCTGGGCATTCTCGAGCGGCGCTCGGATGTGCATCGGGATGCAGTGAGTGGCCCTACTATATTCGTCCGTAGCTTTGTACAGCCGTCGCTGACGTGTTAGTCTCGCCATGGCGGAAATGGCGTTAGTACCATCGCTGTACCGGAAGTATGGTTCAAGGGTGCGTCCGGGGCACGAAAACACGGCGCCGGGTATTACAGCTAGGTTCGAAGTCTTTACCGACTTCACGTTCCCAGAGATTAAGGTAAGCTCTCCAAGCACAAAAACCTGGCACATGCTAATGGCCGCTAGGAGCACACGTGCTGGGTGGAGTTCACTCCCCATGAATAATGGGAAATGAGATGAAATACCCGTTTTGTGGGTGTCGGCTCCACATCAATGGCCGCTCCGTGATGTGGGGTTCCTTAGATTTTTTCATGAACGCTCCAGGTGGTACAGAATCTTCTGTATTGCCTGTATAGCGTAGTCATGTGTCCAATCACAAATCTGCCGGGACATCTTCGGCCGGAGAAGTTGGGCTAGCTTCGGGAACTTTACCCCGACTTCTCGTTCCCCACACTGCACTCCACAACTCAAGGTCTTGGCATCGTCCTCGGGAGTGACAAGAGGCAAGACTGACCGCGCCAAGCACAGTGGAAAGCTGGTTGTTGTAGAGGTTTCCAAGCCGATGGACTATCCGAAGATTCCCCAACGAGAAAAAGTCGATGGCAGTTCCTCGGCTCTCGTGCACATGACGAACAATGAAGGCGGAGTATCATGTCCAGACCAAGATGAGGCTGGGATACAAATATCCGACTGTGTTCTGCTCGGTAGATAGTCAATTGCATTCCCCGCCACCATTCAGAAAGTGCCTCTTTTGTTACTACCGGCAAGATGGTTGCTCGCAATCGCAGTCAGCGCAAGCTGAAGACCTTCACCACGCTGTTCTTCGCTGCAACAGCCGTGTCATCCGCTATTCGCACTCCTCTTGGCGGATCACAATATCCCCGTATGACATCACGTTCCACCGAGTTGGACTCTGCACCATATCGAGATGCAAGCCTTCCAGTCGACGAACGAGTGGAGGATCTCATCCAACGAATGAACATGAAGGAAAAGGCTGGACAGCTTTTCCACAACATTATCAACCAAGGGCCAAATGGAACTCTGCTCAACACAACTTCTGCAGATGTAGAGGGGAAGCTGATGACCCACTTCAATCTCCACGGCCCGATTGCAGATGTACGCGCCACTGTGCAATGGTATAACAACCTGCAGCAAATGGCCCTCGACACGAGGCTGGGCATTCCAATTACAATCTCTTCGGACCCGCGCCACGCTTTCACAAACGCCGAGGGCAGCCAGATCGCAGCCACCAAGTTCTCGCAATGGCCTGAGACTCTTGGTCTCGCCGCAGTCAGGGATGCCGAACTTATCCACACATTCGCTGACATTGCTCGACAAGAGTACAAGGCTGTGGGTATCCGATCTGCTCTGCATCCCCAGATCGATGTTGCCACTGAGCCACGATGGGCTCGTATTGGCGGTACTATGGGAGAGAACGCGACTCTGACTGCGGAACTGGCGGTTGCCTACATCAAGGGCTTCACTGGTCCTGACGGATTCGGATTTGACTCTGTCACTACCGTGTCGAAGCACTTCCCCGGAAGCGGACCAGTTGAGGGCGGAGAGGACAGCCACTTTACCTACGGCAAGAACGCAACGTACCCAGGCAAGAACTTTGAGCACCACCTCATTCCATTCAAGGCCGCCATTGCTGCTGGATCGAGACAGATTATGCCTTACTACTCCCGCCCGATGGGAACCAAGTACGAAGAAGTAGCCGCTGGAATGAACAAGGGCATTGTCACTGATCTCCTACGTGGCGAGCTCGGTTTCGACGGCATCGTAGTTAGCGACTGGGGTCTCATCACTGATGGCATCATCGCCGGCCAGGACATGCCTGCACGAGCCTGGGGAGCAGAGAACCTCACTGAGCTCGAGCGTGCTGAGAAGATCTTTAACGCAGGCACCGACCAGATGGGTGGCGAGTCCCGTATCGACCTCGTCCTCGAGCTGGTAGAGAAGGGCATAGTCAGCGAAGACCGCATCGACATGTCCGTCCGCCGTCTCCTGCGCGAAAAGTTCCTCCTCGGCCTCTTTGACAACCCATTCGCAGATGCCGACGCCGCCGTCGCCATCGTCGGTCAAGATGAATGGCGCGCAGCCGGCTACGAAGCACAAAAGCGCTCCTTCACTCTCCTCACCAACAAGGACTCGGCCCTCCCCCTCAAGACCTCCGACTGCGCAAAGGCCAAATTCTACCTCGAAGGTATCAACAGCACAGTCCTCGAATCCCGCAACTTCGAAGTCGTCGCCACCCCAGAAGAAGCAGACTACGCTTTCCTCCGCCTCGTCGCGCCCTACGAGCCACGACCGGGCGGCTTCGAGAAGAACTACCACTCTGGCTCACTCGAGTACAACGCGACTGAGAAAGCGCGACAAGCAGCCATCTACGCCGCCGTGCCCACCATTGTAGACATCTACCTCGACCGCCCGGGTGCATTCCCTGAGATCGCGGAGCAGGCGCAGGCCCTCATGGTCAACTTTGGTGCTAGCCCCGATGCGTTCCTGGATGTCGTGTTTGGTGTTGATGGCAGTGGGCCGGAGGGCATGCTGCCGTTTGATCTGCCGAGGAGCGACGAGGCGGCGAAGAACCAGAAGGAGGATGTGCCGTTTGACACGGTGGATCCCGTGTTTAGGTTTGGGCATGGGCTGAGGTATGGGAGCAACTGAGTGTGTGGGGAGGTGTAATGAGGGGGATGATGAGTAATGAGTAATGTTACGTTAAGGGCTATGAGATCTAGTGATTCCCAGGTAGTTTTTTGTACATTGTAATGAAGATAAGAGCGATGATAGTGGTTCCCACATAATTTTTTACATGTTGTACATAATAAAAGTGAGGGCTGTTGGACAGCCAAAGCGAAGCGTTGTGTTCTTGCTTCAACGTACCTTTCTTTGTGGCTCTTGGATCGAAACTGCGCTCACCCATGGCGTATACATCATTGCTCTCCGCACACTATTGCTTCTTCCAACTATTTCGGAAGCGTAGTCCAAGAGCAAGTCCGCCGAAGACTACTCGCCAGGTTAGCCCAGGCTGGCCAGACAGGACAGAATCTACCCTCCTATCCCTACCCAGCCTGTCTTACACCCCTGACTACCTAAGGCATGATACCTGTGAGGCTGCTAGCTTTGCCTGTGTTATAGGCAGATTCAGGGGTTCGCAGGTGCATGCCAGCATGTGACGGAGCAAAAGACGGTGAAGTGACCCCTCATTCACCACAACCTGGAAGTCACATCTAATACCACCACCTGGTGACGACGGGGGGCAAGGGAGGGTATGATGTAGGTATCATCTTTGCGGATCACTAGGCAGCTAGCGGACCGACTCCGAGTTCACGCACACCGCTCTGGTGATGGCCGCGCCACAGTGGCTAATGGTCAGGATACCTATGCTGATGCCTGACTGAGCGTGGCGGTGCAGCGCCTCTTTGCTACGCCGTACTGCGCTAGAAGGCTCGACACCTCCACCACAGTCACGGTGGCACACGACGAGCACACGGCGCAGAGATCGTCTCGAGAGCGCCACTGCATCGACACCACGTATCGCGCCCCGTCAGCCTATTCTCCGGAAGACCCTGATCTCCCCTCTCGCCCTGCGCGACATGCGGGGGGAACGGCGTCTTTGCAGTGCAGGGCCAGTCGAGCGTCGCGGGCGGCTGAAGCGTGCCAGCTGGGTGGGTCCCGCACGCACACTACCCATGCACAATGATCGCACCCTACATGGCACAGCCCAGTCGATGTCCAAAAGCTTCCAAAGGTGTCGCCGCGCCCCGCCAAAATTCTCAATGCGACGCTGCCTGTTGCCAGCTTCGGAAATGCGGCCAGATGACGACATGGGGGTCTTGTGAGGCCAGCCGCATCCCCGTGGTTTAAGTGTCAGATGTTCGCCGCCGCCGCCTGCTGCCCTCCGCTATCTAAACCTCTCCCCATCGCACCACCACCACCTCGACTTGCACCGCCAAACAATGGGACGCCGCGAGAGACAGCCCTCGCCGCCCCCGCCTCCGCCCATGGGGCCGCCATGTAAGATGCTACTGAACAAACTAATTTTTTTCGCAAGTGCTAACTTTTGCCTAGCGGACTCGACATATGTCTTTGACAACTACGAGAACGGCAAGCCAAAATGGGCGCCTGGAAAAGACAACCAGCGGGACTACCACGAGTATCGCGACAGCCGCCGAGGAGACCACCGTCGTCCTCGTAGGGGCAGATATGACGACGATGAGGCGCCTCCACCACCACCACCACCAGCACAGGGCGCCTACCCCCCTCCTCCGCCACCAGGTCAAGCAGCACCTCCACCAAGAGGTACTAAATCTAATCTTTCTTACCTCACTTCCCTGTTAGCCAACACAATTCTAGATCCACCCCGAGAGTCTCGACCTCGCAACCACCGCAGACGCCCATCTTATTCGTCAGACTCCGACTCGTCACCTCCCCCACCTCGACGAGGCCACCGCCGTGACGAGCGCCCACGCTACCCACACGAGGACACATACGACTCGTATGATGAAAACTACCCACGTCGTCGACATAGGGAGTCTGGCCGCCGTGACCGCGAGGGTTACAAGTCCGAGGGCTACAAATCAGATGGCTACAAGTCCGACCGCAGACGTCGGGATTCGTACTACGACGACCGTGATCGGGACCGTGACCGCGACCGCGACCGGGATCGCCGCGACAAGTCCCGTGGTGACCGAGACCGCAGACACCGCGATGACCGGTACGATGACCGCCGCTATGACGACATGTTCAATGGCAGATCCCGCCGCGACCCTCGCGACTCTCGCTATGATGACAGGCCACGTGACAGACGCGGCTACTACGACGACTACGAAGATCGCTACGGCGATCGTCGCAGGAGCGGTAGAGACAGCAAGGCCAAGCCTGAGTGGCAGAAACAGGCCCTGGGTATGTTCAAGGACTATGCCCTGCCCATCATCAAGAAGGAGGGTGCCAAGTACGTTCAGAAGCAGATGGCGAATGGTTTCGGAAAGCGCTGAGGCAACGGATTTTGACGTGATGAGGTCATTGTGCGCGGTATAGAACGGCCTTTTCTTTTTGGATTACTAGTGTTACAGCGGAATGGGTTCGCACTACTATCTCTCGGTTTTCTTAGCTCGGCGTTGCGGGGTCCCATGCAGATGATATCCACTTCTTCCTCGTCTTTCTTATTCAATACAGTCTTTTCTTCTTCTTATGCTTTCTCCTGGGTTTTGGCGTGTATACTTCTCGGTCCGAATGATCACTTGCATAAAGTGCTCAATCAACCTTACAACTTTATCAAAACGTCCCTGGCTTCGGGTAATATATAACCGCCTTTCTGCATTCTTAATCACAAGATAACAATCGTCTCAAAAACTTGCATTCAGCAAAGCATGTATTTACTTGGAAGCGTAACTAACACCCCCCTCCTTTAAGTATTGCGTATCTACGAATTGCCCCCCTTATCCCCCTCATCCACACAGTTGACCTGACTCTTCACGCTATCAATGTTCGCGCAGGTGAACTGATTGGTTCCACTGGGACTCTTTACATCGATATTCTCGATGCTGATGTTGGAGCACACCTTGGGGCTCGAGCAGACGAGGTAGCCCACGCGGGGATCGTACTTTTTGCTCGTTGTGCCCTTGAAGTTTTTGATGCTGATGTCCGAGATGGTGAGTTTGGAGGGGAACTATTGGAGTTGTTAGTGTGTTTTTTTTTCTCGTTTCGATGAATAGACAGATGATGGGATGGATTGAGTTTGGAAGGAGGAGGGGAGACTTACCTGATTGCACAGCGTCAGATTCTTCTGGCCGTAGCACTGCGTGATTTCAATCGCGTAGTCAACGTTGTTGATCACCATGCCGTCGTACGTGATGTTGCGGACGGAGCCGCTGCCGCCTCCGCCTTGCAGGTCGCCGGAGAGAGCAGACGAGGCGCCTGGCCAGACCTTGATGCGCGCGCCGTCCGAGGCGTTGGACATGCTGATGTTGTAGACGTAGATATTTTCCACAATGTCAACCTCGGTGGGGTACTGGCCCAGCGAGCCCACGCTGATGCCGTGGCTGCCGTTGCAAATGAGGTTCTGGACAATGATGTTGGTGCTGTTGGGCTTGAACGAGACGCAGTCGTCGCCGTTGTTGATGTTCGAGTTCTGGATGACAATGTTGTCGGAGCGGTACGTGTCCCAGCCATCAGTGTTCTTGGCCGGGTTCTTGCTCTTGCTGTCGCCGAAAATGTCAATGTTGGAGAAGACGACTTCGCTCGAGTTGGCCACGAGCGTGTACCACTGCGGGCTGTAGCGGAAGTTGAGGTCCGAGATCCGCGCGCCGTGGGCTCCGATCAATCCAAAGAGAATGGGGCGCAGGATGTAGATGTCCTTGGCGTAGAGGTCGTACCAGGCTTGACCGTTGCCGTCTAGGGTGCCGCCGCCATAGATGTTGATGTCTTTGCCTCCGATCTGGAAAAAGGTGGTTGCATTTTGGAACACTTGCTTGAAGGAATTGGCTTGCCAGTAATCAGTGTCGTTTGTGAACTGAATGGTTCCTTGAATATCTGGAGATGTTGTTAGTAATGCTCTCGAGTTTATTCGGGGCCCACAAACCTAGGTCAATGCTGTTAAGGAAGGTCAGATCCAACGCGGTGCCAATTGTGAATTGCTGGTCCTTGGGGAAGACAACTTGACCACCATTGTTGCATTGTTTAACGGCTTTGAGGATATTGGCAGAATCATCTTTGCCGCCACCAAGTGCCTTGAGCATACAGGTCTTGGTTCGGGGAGGAGACGGCGCAACACCCTTGCATGGTCGATGTGGAGCCACTGGATGGTTTGGACGGTTCGACGCGACGCCCCTTATTTCGAGCTCGTCATGAGGCGCAGAGAAGGCTGTCGATGCCTGTAGCAAGGCGCACGTAAGGAGCTCGGTAACACGCATGGTTCAAGCCGTTGAAGACCGTTGTTGGTGGGTACTGAGGCGGTTGGTGGTGCTGTGCCTAGCTCTCTTAACATGGAAAAGACTTGATATTAATATACTTCCCGGCTATACGGCTCCAACCGTCCAGGCCGCGGCCTTGGCCCTGGCCATTGCCCCCTAATTTCAACATCAGGCATTGTAGATTTTATGGGCGCGGAGGAATTCATGGGCCTATGCACGTTGATCGCAGACTCTCCTCACAGCCACGGTGGCGCTAAGCCAAGAAAAGCTAAGCATTCCCCACACCTCTGGGCGCTAGGCCGAGCAGATTGGTGGACTTTCTCCTAATCTCCCGGGGCCGTACAGCCTCCGAGATGCCGCCTACGCCAGTGTGAACGTGCTTGTTCCTTTTGTGTAGCTTTCTGGTCGTTGGCTCTGCGGAGAACGGGTGCGAGTATAACCACGAGTCGGCCTCTTGAGCTTGTCACCCGTCTGGCGCAAGTGCTGTAGGATGTCTGCAGTATGTCCAGCGCGCCGCAAAGTTCCAAATGTAAAACTGTTGACCACGCTGATGTAATCAAATTACAGGTAACTAGCAGTGACATCTCCTTAAATTCAGTTCTCCATCGTATCATGCTGAGCTAATAGTGCGACATGGCAATATAAGTATCGCCGCGATAAATGGATTGATCAGGCTAGTTGAAGTCGTCGCATGTAAACAAACAGGAACAGAGTATAGTTCGCAACGACAAGGTATGGCGCAAGAAGGCGCGGTATTGAAGACACACCCGTCAACATGTTTAGATGAATGTAACGCCAATATCTTTCTAGTATTACTACTTATATGTTCATTTTCAACACGTGTTGGGGGTGTGAATCCTTCTATGCCTAGTCGTAGTAAAGAAAGCAGCCCAACACAGACGATCCTGATTGACATCACTGCCATTTCATCGCGCATAAACTTAAAATTTGACCTTTTAAAGATGTTTTGTAGAACGAGAAAAAGTCAGCGGACTTATAGACTTCTCTCTTTTAGCACAACCCCTCCTTCGACTTTAATCGACTACATAATCTATAGAAATGGTTGACTTATGCTACGCATTAGAATGCCGTATGCCTATTCGTAATCAAGTGACATACGTAAAAAATTAAAGCAACTACTCTGTTGTATCTTTCCAGGGCAATTGATAAGTGTTTCCTTGCTTCGTTGTCGTTTCCCCTGAGCGTCCGCTTCCAAGGCGTGCAACAGCAGCTGTGCGACGCACATGCGAGCGTCCGCCCACGGCAACACTGGCAACACCGCGGAAGCGGGTTGAATTTCTCATGAACAACTGGCGGTGCAACTAGTCCTGCCGTGAGGAATACAAGGCGCAAAGTGGGTCCGAGCTAAATGCCATGTTGCTCAGTTGGGCAAACGCACTCGAACCAAAAAAGATAGCTAACTAGACAAAAAGGAACGAACAAAAAACATACAACAGTCGAGAGTTCGCCAGTGGTTACCCACCTGACTACTAGCTCACCGGTCGAGGGCTCAACGTACGGGGATCAGACGAGACCCAGTGCTCACCAGTCGCCTATGGTCGTATGTACTAGTATAGTGGACTCCAGGGCTATGTAACTACCATGTGTTAAGTAGGGCTAACTTCAGGAGGCATACCAGCAGTCCTGGAATGCTAATGGACAGCTCCCACCTTGACCCCTACATCACGCTCTCCAATATCACCATCACTTTCACTACTCATGACCTGAATCACAACATCTCAATAACGAATTCTATTCTAACCAAAGTTCCAGATTCTACATCAAATATCCTAATGTTGTACATCCGACATGACATAAAAAAGCATACGTAAGACAGGCATTTTCCCACGGCAAAGAAAAGCGACAGCTCATTCCTCCCATCTATTCCAACACTGCCTCCACTTCTAGCTTCCGACATGTCGCGTCGTCGTCTCAACCATTTCGGACCCCCGGTAGCTGTACTGAAGTGTGATGTGGCGTGCAGGACAACTCCAATTAAGGATAGCCTGGATCGCTCGCAGCGAATCACCAACGACAAGATGCACCATGATATACAACCGATCAAAGAGTCATGTATGCAAACACGCTTGATAATTTACTTCTATCAAAAAAAAAGGAAAACAAGGAAAATATTTTTACCAATGCGAATACACGGTACAAACGCAGATGCAAATGCTAAACTGACAACCCGAGATACAGTACAAGATGTGATGACGACAAGTGCCCAGTCAAATTTGTCCAGTGATGCACAGTGCAGGATAGCCTGATCAAGACGGTAGGGGGGACTTGGTTGAATGCATGTGATTCCAAGCTTTTCCTAAGCAGTATACCATTGGGGTCCTCTTCGGCATAGGGTGTTTGGCACTTTTCAGCCTACATTCTCTCGGTACACTAGTTGTCCATCGAATACGCATGACGGACCCATAGCGACGTCCTCTCTCCACATGCCCTGGTCCATTGGTGTCCGCGGCTCGTCTGCGCTGGGACTGGGGCTGTTTGTGAAGAGGCTGTCGTTGGGGCTTTGATGGAGCAGGTATCCTGTGTCTGCGATGGGCAGGCCGTGTGACATGGGACTGCTCATGTAAGATGCTGTGGGTGAGAAGAGGTCCATCGTGCAGCCATCGGGCGTAGGGCTGTCGGGGAAGTCACCGTTTTGAGAAGAGTAGCAAAAGTCTGCCTCACTTCCATCGTATGGCGAAGGTGGGACCGAGGTTGGGAGGCCGTGGCGATGATACGAGGGGTCGAACGATGCAGGGACTGACCGAGACATAGGCTGGGGGTTGAGATATGCTTCTTGCAAGCGGGCTGATCGCTTCAACTTGGCAGAGCGACGGGCAGCTTGGCCGCCCTTGGCGCCAGAAGCCTGCCGCTGGGGCTGGGGCTGTTGTGTCCGATGACTGCGCTTGTTGGGTTGCTTGCTGCGGTATCGAGTCGTTGACTTGACACCCTCGCGGACCGCTTGTTCAGTGAGCCTCCACATAAACCCTCGCCGAGCGTCGTCACCGGGCTGGTCGACCTTCTCGAATGCCTATCATTATGATCTTGTTAGCTCATTGTCAGCCATATCGAGAAAATGTCACGTACCCCATTCATAGACAGGTTATGCCGAATGCTGTTCTGCCATCCCTTGGTTTCTGAAGCGCTGGCCTTGTCTGTGTTGTTCTTAAACCACTCGTAGATATCGCGCAGTATCATGGTGTGTCCAGGCGCGTTCAATAGAGCTTGGTAGATCAGCTGCGCATATGGCTGCTCCTTGTCAAACACGCCAGCCTCTCCAGCATCAAGATCGTGGGTGTATCTGAGGGAATCATCGTGAAGAGTGGACACCTGCGAATGGCCATCATAGGGACTGTGGCAGTAGTTGTTGTCCTCGACTTTGAGACAGGCGTACTGAGGATGATCATAGTCATTGCTGAGCTGCATCAACTGACTTTTTATCTCGTGATCCGACAAATCCATGGCATCTTGGTGGCTGGGTGGCTCGATATGGTAGGCATTGGGTGGAAACGAGTCTGTCGCGGCGAGGTGATGGGGCAGACTGCTCAGGTCGATGACATTGTACGAGCGCGGGCAGTTTGAGCTGGAGTACTGCACAGGGTATGTGAGCTTGTAGTTGCCGTCGTATGCCAAGCCGTTCTGGGTGTACTGGTATTGGCAAGTGTCAGGACCGGATGCGAAGCCATCGATTCCTGGGTAGGCGCCACCTTGACTGGCAGGATGGAAGACAAAGCCAGCCGATCCAGGCCATGGCATGCGCTGTTGTTCGTCGAGATTCATTCTGGGCTGCTTGGAAAGACAGAGGCTGGAGGAGGCAGGTTGGTCAGCAGCAGCTGGCAAGGAAGGTGCGTCGATGGCTAATGTACTGGACGACTGCGACGGCACCGGGCTGGCAACGCGGAGCGGGAGCGAGAGGGGAGTACAAGCAGAACTCTGAGATGACGGCACCGGATCGAAGCTGCTGTAGGCGTCTCCAGCACAAGGGCGATGGGGTGACTGGGCATGTGGCATTGTTGCGCTGTCGTCCCCAACGGGGCTAAACGGTGGGAAGCGAGGGGATCGAGACGGGAGGACGGGGAAGAGAGGGCCAGCGCCGCGTGTGGAACCAGATAAGTGGCGCAAGATGGACAGAGAAGTGGTGAAGAGCGATGTTCGGAAATGAAGCGGAGGGCAAGACATTTACATGCTCAGCCGGGCACGAGCGAATGGCATTGGATGAAGACGGTTGTCATTGTCACGCTGACGGGTTCCTACTGCAAGCGTATTTGCAAGCTTGACGGCGCCGCGAGTGGGCAAACAGAAAGCGACATGTCATGGCAAAGGGAGAGGTGATCTGGAGACAGGGCTTGGCACCGCGACGAGCTGCAGGGCTGGTATCACGGCGACCCAAAGACGCTGCGATGGCATCATTGCCTCACGGGCCGCAACAGAGCCTGGACACGCTCGGTGCGCTGCTGCCTTTGACAGTCGGGATGACTATCCGTGCAACCACCACAGCCAACGATTGCTCTGCCGGCACAGCGACGACGGGATCCTGCATACCATCTACACTACTATTTGCAACACTGGACAGCTGGAGGTCTGGACCTTTGTACCAACCCAACCATCTCCCCATCGATGATCTCGCTGCCGGGCTCTAGATATGCTGGAAAAGGGCGTGTCCGACCAACCGTTGCTGTCCACCTGTAAAAACCATCTCTTTTCCGCTTTACATGACCATGGCATGGAAAAAGGGGCATTGCTCCACGGGCAGCAAGCGCTTGCCCAGCCTAAGAAGACTCCATATCTCACGTGCAAGCATGCCAATGGAAGCTTGTTGGCGGCACATACGCGCAGGGCCCAGAGATGCCGTCAGGTAGGCTGCGCCTGCAAAGAGGCTTCCGCGAGCAACCGTTTGGGGACAAACCCCACAGGAGAGGGTAACACAATTTCTCAGACCTTGATTTCCGGTCAAGCTGCTCCATGGCCCTTGCTGGACCTGATCGAGAGGCAGTGTTATCCCTCATTGGCCAGCCCTCACAACAAGGCCGTCACCGCTCAGGTACGTACGTACACCGCTCGTGGTTCCTGGTAGCAAGGTCCTGCGTTGGTCACCGCCAGCGCACGGGGTCACAGAGAATGGCGCAGTTGAGAAACGCCTGGTATTCTGGCATGTCTGGAAAAGCACCTATCAGCACCCTGGGCCTTGTGCAGTACCCACCTCCGCACACTTTCCTATCGCCATTAGGAGATGCAAGATGAGAGCCTGTTGCAACTGAGTGGACTGCACAGCCTCAATGTCCACGGCGAGCAACACGACTACTTTCGATAGTATATCTGCCACATGTTAGCTGTGGTACCATTACCACCCTCAAAGGATCTTGGCTCACCTTCTTGAACTGGAAATGAAGCTGCAGAATGCCCTGCCTTGAGTTAGCTGCGTTCTGGCCAAGCCACAACGGTCGAAGCTTACCTTGTCGAAGCTGCTCTTGAACCCACGTTCTCTCTTAGCGCTGTAGTCCCATTCCTTGTCGACGATTCGAAAGGCAATATCTTCATAGGGTGGGCCCGCGATAAAGCGTATCAGGCACGTGTCGTCCTCGCCAGCGGGTGCAAACGACTGTCCTTTTTTCCGGCCATGCTCGCGCTCAATCTTGTACGTAGGTGCTTTGGACTTGTCAATGAGGTCAGGGTAGAAGATGTTGAACTTGTATCCCTGTACCACCTTGGGCGGTGGGTTGTCGTGGTCGTAATGCGTCTGATTGTACTTGTTCCATTCGTAGCCCATCTGCACGCGGTTGAAGTAACGGGGCTTCCTGGGCTTGTAGCTGACGTCTGACTGAGGCCGGGCGGTCGTCACTTCCTCTTCGGCATTGAAAACCTCCTCGCCCTCCTCAACCCCTCGCGCTACTTCTCGTTCATACAGCGCCATAGTAGCTTTCGAGTAATCTTCTTTGTCGACGGGCGCAAACCGTGAAGCGCTCGTCGTCACAGCCTGGCTCGCTGCGGGCTGGCTGCTAGTCACCGCCGCGTCGTTCGCCTTTGTCTGACTGGGGACGTAGCCGACCTTTTGAATCTTGCGTCGCTCATCCGTCAGATGCTCCAGGAAAGACTTCTCTTCAGACTGTGGCAACGCCTTGTCTTCCGTACGCAGCTTGAGCATGGGCTCTGGATCCATGGCGGCGTCGTACGCGACAGACGTGAGCTGCACCTCGGTTGCTTCATCGTTGCCTCTGAGCATGGCATATATTTTGCCTTGGACAGATGCAGCCGCCTCGGCCTGCTGCTTGCACAGTGTGTGCAGTCGCTCTTTGACAATCTCCTGCGACACGCGCCGTAGCTTCGCCTTGGCCTTCCACACACGAAGGCTTCGCAGCAGCTGTTCCCAATAGTCATAGTCGATGGGTTCGTCAGAGTCCAGTTTCCTCTTGACCTGTACTTCGAGGGCCTCAAGCTGTTCGTACGACTTTGGCGCGAGTAGTTGGTCGATGTCGGCAGCTACAGAACTAGTACCGCGCGCTTCGGTTTTGGATGTTCTGGACTTGCGTCTGATGTCTTTGCAGATGACTTTGAGTGACTGACCTGGTTAGCTACGGCGAGGCAGGGTTGGGCGCAAACACTCACATTCCAATAGTCGCGGTTACTCTTGCTGGTTTCGAGTGTGAGGTAATTCTCAATCTCCTTCTCCAGCTCGGCAAGATCCTCGTTGTCCAAGCCCTCAAGTACACCTTCGGGATCCACAATATCCAGCTCGTGATCCTCTACCTCCTCGTCCAGGATCGATTTCTCGGTAGGGTCAATGAAGCGCAGTGTGACGGCCAACCAGTCAATCGGCTTTGCGCGTCCACCTTTTACGCGTAATGCCGCCTTCTTCTTTGCCTGCTGCAACACGAAGCGATCCTCATCTGCCACCCAGGCTTCCTCTGCCGCGTTGGTCGACCGTTTCGAGGCGCCCTCGTACGCCCGTGAGTCGGCGGAGCGCTTTGCGGGAATGGATGATGCGGGCCCATTACGCTGGTCGTGGCGGCTACGATCATTGCGCCATGGAGGTTCACGTGAAGACATGTTGGATGATAGGTATGGTGAAAAGCCTCGTAATTACGAAGTATCAGGTTGGGCTGAATGTACAAGCGGTCGCCGTCGCGAAATCTTTGGCCGAGGCCAGTGACGTACGGACCCTCTTCCGCACCCGCAGCGATCGTTCCCGTTTTAGCAACAGCTTGGCGCTGCTGCCTTTCACCGCGCTAGCTCTCACATCCTTGTCTTGTTGCTCATTAGAGCTAGACAACCTTTATCTGCCTGCCTTTGCCTGCCATTCATCATGGACAGAACTGCATCTCATCTCTCCTTCTGCTAACATGTCTTGCTGGCGTGTGCTCAGCCTCTGTGAGCAGGCAGACGACAAACCTGCCCCCCAGCTGCTCATTAAACCTGCTTTCTCCCTGAGTTCATATGCTGTGTATCTCACAGACCTGAGTAACATCTGGTATGAAGAGCTGGACTTGGATGATATCGTGGACCGAGCTTCCTTGGAGCAATCGCCAATCGAAGTCAGCAAGCAAGACCCGACGCAGCTTGCCATTCTTCTTGAAAACGTCGCGAAGCCTTTCAACAATGCAGATGGTACAACTTGCCGTATGACCCGCAATGGAGAGGACTGCATCACTTTACATGCTAGTATTGGCCTTCCAGAGCCACTCGGCCATCTGACGTGGAAATTTCACCTGCAGAAGCGCACGTCTACAGTTCTCAAAAACGAACTCATTCTCCCGCTTCTTGTATCCTCGCACATTCAGAATGAACGCATCACTAGTCTCATCCAAACAATCGCCAACAAAGACAAGGCAATCAATCGACTGCTGGATCAGTTCGATTCCTGCAATCTGGACTTGGCGGCCGCTTTCCCCAGTGTGGGTGGTATGAGGGCGGGAAGGCGAATGCTCAAGCGTGAGCAAGCCGCAAAGCATGTTCTCGCATTGCAGCCTTTCCACGAGAGTACATGGAGGCAAGAGACTGCACAGTTGAAAGACTCGGAACTGAGCTCATTGGGTTTGTTCCAGGAAGCACTGGCCAAAAGCACACCAAAAGTTCCAGAACAGCTGAAATCGGAGGATATTGGAACTTCCTGGTGGACCTCCGTACCGACTCAGCTGACTGCACCGAAGGCTCCAGTGAGGAATGCAGCGGAGAAATTTGGTTCGTCTCTCAGGCCAGCAGATGTCTCGGAGTCCAGCGAAGACGAGACAGAAGACGAATTTGATATTCACGAAAATTTCAAAGTGAGCCAATCGTGGAGTTCTATTGCGCACTACTGACTTTGGTGTAGACCCGTAACTTTGCCACCAAGTCTGCAGACCCCACAACAGCACAGAGGCGGCAGTACTCCGTGGACGAGCACGACAAAGACGAGAACGATATCACAGAGGATGAGGCTGACCTAGACGCCCCGTCAGGGAGTCACAGTCAACGCCAAGTTTCAAATTCTTCCCAGCCTTTGCGTCAAAAATCCACTTCGCCTAAACTACCCTCTCCACCCAGAGCTGCCGCATCATCTTCAGGCAAAGCCAAAGCTACTGGTTTTCGTATCGGCGGTAGGCCGGGGAGAGTATCGCCGTCTCCTCCTCCGTTACGTGGTGACCGGGATGCCGGGCTCATACCTGATGATGTTTTGGTAACGAGAGAATCGGTTCCTCCATCTTTCAACCAACCAGATATTCCTGTGACACCTAAAAAGAATAACAAGCTCTTCAAGATCGGTGGCAAAGGAAAAGCCGTAGATTCTGATCCGTCGCAGCGTGCGAGTACAACCTCCCCAAGCAAAAGCCGGACGAGGACGCAGTCACCCACTGTGGGCCCACCATCGTCTCCACCATCAGAGAAATTAACTAAAGAGGTGACACCAGTTCAGGAGGTTTTTGAAGAAACACCAGAAGAGAAAGCGGAACGTCGGCGCACTGAACTCAAGCGGAGGAACGAAGAGGCAGCGAAGAAGCTGGCGCAACAGAAAAAGAAGAAGCGATTCTGAAGTACTGTATACATGATGCAACAAGTTTCGTACACGTTCGGTGGTTCCATAACAGGACCTTGTATGATAGACTAGCTGCTTGTAGTCGATCTATTTATAATTTGCTTGTCGCCATACTTTTCCCCAATGACTTAATGGTAATAGCATTCAGAGTGGGCTTATGTTTTTGGTTCACACGCGCTCTGCTCATGTTTGAATGATCGAGACTAGGTGTGAGACACGCGCGTAAACTCGTTGTACCGTTTGACGTAGTTGCCCGCGTCATTTTCACTTCTCACCACCGTGCTTTCATTCATTGGCCCGCGTTCTTTGCGTGTACGTTTGTTTGCCGCTAGGCCTTTTCCAACCACGTGCGACTGACATCGCACTTGCTCTTACATTGAGTGCACTCTTGCTTCTGTCTCCATGCTGCATAGCTACTGTTGAGCTTGCCTGGAAAACAATTTGGATAACGCCTACCCGAGAACATGTGTATTTACCATTACTGCTATTTCTCCGCTTGCCGACACGGTCAACTCACCAGAATATCCTACTGCGAAAAGATACCAACACTTGGCCCTCCTGTTCTGTAAATGATCTTGCCATATCGGTACTACTGATTCATCATGCTGACCCACGCAGTGACCGCCATTCGTACGACGAGGCGGATGCATACAGTACCTCCAGAGATCAACACACTGAATCGTCTTTACATCAGGCAACGCCCAAGACTCACCAAATTAGTTCACGGCGCATGAATACTCAGCAACAGCACAATTCGCATCATAGCAATACCATGCCAACGGTCACATCATCAGATGCTGGTCATCCGCCAGCTTTGTTCGCCACCATCCAGGACCGAAATGAGGGTACAAACGACCAAGCTACCCCGACTTCAGCAGCTGCTCTGATCGAGGAAGAGCATGCCAGGCGTGAACATATGCTCCGTCAGGCTCGTTCGCTGTTGGATAGCCAAGGTCTTAGTGACATCAACATCAATATTGCATTAAATACGCAGTCTTCGTTACACATCGAGACGACTCATGATGGTAAGATCTCAGATGCAGTCATTCAGTTTGAACCGTATGCATGTTGCTCTAACCCCTTCCAAGCCTCCTTCAACGATCCTGCTAGCGCATCTGGTTACTCCGTCGATTCGAACTTCAGCCGCGACACAGGCTCTTCTTGGGAACATATATGCGAACGTATCGAGCCCGAGCCCGTAGAAGGCCCAGATGAACAGTTCCATAGTCCCCGCAAGCCAATCCCCACTCATTGGCTTCCTAGAGCCACCAGTCCGAAGCTTGCCACAGCTCAACGCGCAAAAGAACGTGTACAAAAGAAGAACCCTGAGAGCGGTTCTCCGGAGTCGAAAATGATTCGTGACATACAAAGCTCTATGGAATTGGGCAGAATACATGGCAGAGCAGGTGGAACATGTCTGACAAAGGAGGCACTGGCAGTTGTTGAGCCCACAAGGACGCCACCTATTTCCCCTAGAAGCCCTGTCAAAACCTCGAGTGCTTCGAAGCCAGCCTGGAATAGCCCTGTAACGCCACTACGTGGTATTACACGTAAGCAGTCAGGGGCTTCCCTCAAGCTGTCGCCCACCAAGTCATCTCACTTCGCCACCAACTCAGCAAAGGCTGGTCGTTCGCGAGGATTGAGCAATATTACTGTTGTTTCCAGCAAGAGCTCGCATCATAATGTAGACGCATCACCTGTAAGGAGCCCTACAAGCTCAGACCAAAGTTTCTGGTCTGCTGTAGAGGATCTTGAAGGGTTTGACCTGCATATGTGTGACTCGAATGCTGATAGCAATCATGTGCAGGTTTCTCGGGATGCGCATCCGGTATCGGTGTCGCATACAAAGGCAACCAGTGAAAGCCAACCGAAGTTGTCACGGGCGAAGGTTGCTCTCCGTATCTCAATTCCAAGTACAGACATCGGTCATGATGAAGACCCTTGCAAGATGCTATCGAAATCTGTAAATGCTTCCGAATGCGACGACTCAATGATCCCGAGTTCACTCAAGAGTACATCGAACATTCCGCAGGCGGGCGCAACGACCAAGGATCCGACAACCTCATCTCACATTCCTGCTCTGCTACGAGCAAAGCCAATGTAGGTTCAAAAGCAAAAGTCCACTATGAAATTTGCACCCAGTCCAATCAACCGCATCCATCTATCACGACTGTGTCTGATATATTGGATAGTCACGAGAATGAGAATACCGGCCCCGAACCAACCGTGTCTCACAAGTTGAATGCAGCTTTTGAGACAAGGAGAGACGAGAAGACATACGTCACACCTTCACATACTCAACAGGAAAAGCATGGTCACTTCCATGTACGAGCTGGATCGCAATATCTCGCGCACATCGAAGCCAGTCTGCATAACCAAGGGGATCGCGATTCCGAGTCCAAGTCAACTGGCCCATTTGAACGTTCCGTCTCACTTTCGAAAGCTTTCCAGGAATCTGAATCTTTTGGTCGAACTCCAAGCAGCTCCTCTGGGAGAGGACATCGAGATGCCATAGACCCGGTCCTCGTGGATTCTGCGATAATATACAGCCGTAAAAGGACCGATCATTATGGTAAGATTCTTTTGCGTTGATTTGATTTAGTTTGATATATAGGAGGCACTCATTTTCTCATAGTCTCCGACAGCGCCCATACTGCGACCTCAAAGCATGCTGTCGTCGGTGATCGTGCCAAACCTACACAGGCAACAAGTGAAGGTCATCCGTCAGGCCCTCATGACCAAACCAACCAAGAAAAGCGAAAACACCCTAGCTTAGGCTCCGACCTCCGCCCAACTGCTACTGAGTTCATACCCAAGCTTACGCCTGCATCTGGTTCAATTAAACTTGATCCTGAGCCTGTAACTTTGGCCTCATTTCAGGACGTACCAGGCCTGCCAGACATGACAGTGCTCGATAGACACGGTATACCATTTCTCTGGTACATGTACGGTATTCAATTCGCCTACGAACAAGGTGTTCGAAACGGTCAACCCAAGTCACCCCGGAAGTTCAGGCCCAAAAAGCTACGCGACTCTGAATCGTGGGCCAGTGAGCCTCAACATGCTCGCTCTCAGGAAGATTTTGCTATTTCGACGGTACCAAGGACGTCTCATCCTAGAGCGCTAAGACAGCAACAGTCTCGTGCTGAGTTTACGTCGCTTCATGATGGAGATACTCAAAGTCTGCACCCGATTGATGATCAACAAGGTATTCAATCCCAATCTCACGAGGTAATGCCATCGTGCAACACTGAAACTACTCTGGAACGTCAGCCTTTTGCGAGCCAATTCGATAAGATCGCTGCATACACAACATTGAGCCGCAACAAGAGCAACAGCCTTCCTCGTCACTACTACATTGATTTTGCCAAGATACAGAACGCCGACTTTCCCATAGATCCATGCAACACTCAACCTCCTACCCACCACTCCGTTCCTCGACAGCTGTATCGTAAATATCGCCGTTCCGGAAATGGTCTGTATGGTGGCCGAGGCAATCCTGCTGGCATTCCCATCGGCGCTACAGCGCCATTTCCGAACCCGGTGCCTCCACAAGGTCGACCGGACCAGGGTCAATCCTATGCTAAAACGACAGCTGATAGTTCTGGATATTCGATTGGAAGGGAGGCATGTGGTATGGTTGACATAACTTGTGCAACCGAACTTATTGGGGGCGGGGTATGCAACGCGTGTGATCCCAATCACTAGTTACTTCTGTATTATTGTGAAGCTAGGAAGACTGGAGAGGAGTCCCACAGAATGTTGGGAACGGGATCAGCATTTGTTCATGATGTCGAAGAGCAAGGAGGATATTTGGTATCGCGCCATACATGGCTTTTCGGTGCAGTTTGCGCAAGTCATGTTTACACCACGATATGCATTGAAGGAGAAAGATGGTGCAATTGTTTTGTTAGCAGGTTAGAGAACCATTGATTAGCGAGAATCCCCATATCGAAACTGCTGTTTTGTTTCAGTGTCTTTAGTGATTCGGATGTTGCCGTGCCTGAAAATGACTAGAGAGTCGGCAAGTCGGCGAGCTATCAAAGGGTGGGACCTCGTTTGTGTCTGACTAATCGGCTAGTGGGCCTTCAGAACAAAACCCGTCGCATCGCCGCCGTATTCTCTTCTTTTTCCATATAGAAAGTTGCACCCACGAAATTTGACCTCACTCTTTGCTCCTCCATAAGATTGAAGTTGACAATAGCTGGGGAGAACGAATTCTTTGCTCCCAAGAACTGCCTGCCCTTACCGCATGGGCTGACGGTCCCGTAGCTCCGAGACATTCTATAACAAATTTTTCATCGTTGATACGCGGCCTTTTGCGTCGAACAGTACCGAAACGTATACGAATAGACAGCGCGATGGATGCATGAACGCTCTCAAAGCGATAAACTTAGTCGCTTTTGAGAGCGCTGCATGGTCAGATGGCTCGTAAATCAAAGGCGATCGACCACATGGTCAATCGCATGAGCAAACTGCGCCTGGTCGACGAGCAGGCTGCATCCACTAAAGCTTCCAAGCAACCCAAGCAACCCATACATGAGGAGCTAAGTAACGATGATGAAAAGATCGAGCGCCAGCCTTTCCGCTTCTTTGACCTCCCGTACGAGCTGCGATTGCGCGTGTATGAAGAGCTTCTCATCTTCCCCAAGACGATCGATCTCGACCCTTCGAATTACTCCACCGTTGCTCCAGCCCTTCGCCTCTATCTCGTAAATCGTCGGATGCATGAGGAGGCAGCGCGCGTCTTCTACGGTCGCAATACCTTTCGCGTCTTCCCGATCCACGGTCGCTATATCAATCGCAAGCATCCGCTGCTTGCATGGTTTCCCCAGAAATACCGTGCACTCCTCACGCGGTTGGAGCTGCGGTTAGGCCCTGGCTTCACGAAACCGCCGAAATGCTGGGTCGTGGACAGCCGCCTAGGCCTTGTAGCAGCGAAGAAGGTATACCGGTTAAAGATCTTTGTAGAAATTGACCCTGCGTCCAATGAGATATTTGAGGGCTTTCGCGTTGGGAACAATTTCTACACCGAATACTGTGTCGGCTTACTGAGAGGCTTGTTGGCACAGGTTCCGTCTATTAACGACGTTGAATTTGATGCATACCCAAGCGTATCTAAGTCGAGTCCGCTGTTGGCAGGCTTGATCGAGGAGACAAAGCTTAACCAGAAGCGCATAGCTTGGGGCCCTGAAAGGGGCTGGGCAGCTCCGCGAAGAAGTCCTGATCGCGCGTCCGCTGCACACTGAGCACAGGCACATGAGCTATGATTAGTGCGCCCTGTCCCTCGCCAATATGCATGAACTAGTACTCTGCGAGGTCCGGACGTACTTCATAGACGGCAGGTGGTAGGGCCGATAACGGAAGCTCCGGAAACATGATAGGGATAGAAACTATTTAGCACAAACAATAACAGTCAAATAAAGAAAAATCAATCATCTCAATTATATTTCACGATTCCATCCATACAAGTACTGGAAGTAGAGGTCCTAAGAAGTCCATGTTTCAATCTTTCGCCGATCCAGGTGGATCTGCACGTTTAATTTATATAATGAACGATTGTTAGCGTATCTTACATGCATATTTGCACCTAAACATTAACATCTCGGCAAGCACAATCTCCGTCAATCCGCAGAGCAACCGAAATAACGGCGGCTTTACAACAATCTAGAAGGACAAATATCGCGTAAATGCACGATGGGTTCAATGAGGCTAGTTCTCACGTAATACCGTAGGTGCTTGTGATATACACCGTATCTAGTCATGGCCGGTTCAACCAGGAATAAGCCGTGAGAATTCGTTTAATAGATAACTACGGGTAGTTGGTTATTCCTCTTTATTCTAGTCTGCCTCTTGTCAAAGCAGCGCAAGCATTTCCTGATACAATGCACGCTATTCTTTGTCTTCTTTTTTCCCTGGCTTCTGCGAGCCTCGCTGTTCGCCCTCACAATCCTCTACCCATTGCTGGTCGACATGTTACAGGACCAGACTCACAAGGAGAATCACATATTGGAAGAAGACAAAATGCACCCCCAGGCACTGACCGCAATCCTGCCGTTGGTTACTTTGAGCAGCCAATCGACCACCACAACCCCAGCCTTGGAACGTTCAAAATGCGCTATTTTTATAGCAAACAGTATTGGAAAGGCCCTGGTTCTCCAATTGTAGTCTTTTTACCTGGTGAAGCCGATGCAGCTCCCTACGTTGGTTATTACGGGAATTGGACTCTAACAAACTTCGACACCGCTCAAGGCCAGTTGGCATACAATCTTGGAGCGGCTTTCTTGTTGCTCGAAAATCGATATTATGGAGAGTCCTCGCCCTACTCGGAACTCACCACTGCCAACTTGAAATATCTCACGGTCGATCAAGTCATGCGTGACACTGTTAACTTTGCTAAGAATGTTAAGCTCCCATTCGATGCCAACAGCACTGCGTCGAATGTGCCCTGGGTACTCATTGGTGGCTCATACAGTGCTGACATAACTACTTTTATCGCACGGAAGATGCCTGGTACCTACTGGGCGTATTATGCGGCAAGTGCCGTACCCCATAAAGAGGAAGATTTCTGGCAGCAGAGCCTGTCTCTTCAGCAAGCAGGACCAAAGAATTGCACAAAAGATGCGGCACAGGTTATCGATCACATCGACAGTGTGCTTACACATGGTTCCCCAAGCGAGATTGACGCATTAAAAGACAATTTTGGTCTCCAAAATCTGACTCATAACGAGGATTTTGTGAATGCGCTCGCCACAGACCCGCAGCGTTGGTATAGTAACCAGCTTGGTTATTTCCAAGACCCTGGCACAGATACCATTTACTTCTGGTGCGATGCTGTTGAGGGCGCCTGGGACCCGGTAACTCGAAATTATACCCATTCCACGCTTCCTGGTGCTGAAGGTGTGGGCGTTGAAAAGGCGCTTAAGAACTGGGGCAAATGGTTCAAGTATTACGTGGTGCCTGGATATTGCAAAAACAACTATGGCTACCCCGGACTATACAGCGAAAACAGTACCTACTGTTGGGACTCTTATGACCCGCAAAACCCTTTCTTAACAGATATCACTGTTGGAAATCCTTGGAACCGACAATTTCTATGGCTTTTATGCAATGAACGACTCGGTCAGTGGAACGCAGGGGCACCTAAAGGCACTCCAACCCTCATCAGCCGTTTGCTCAATTACAAGTATGGGTACCACATGTGCTCTTCAATGTTTCCCAAAGGTCCGAACGGGGAGACATACGGCTTGCGCACGACGGAGCAGTTCAATGAGTATTACGGTGACTGGTTTGTCGAGAATACGACGCATCTGTTGCTTACCAATGGAGAGTATGACTATTGGAGACCATGGACAGTTGCATCCGAACAACGTCCTGGTGGTCCCCAAAAGAGCACAGAGCAGGTCCCTACTTGGATAGTGCCTGGAGGTTTTCACGTCAGTGATTTCTTGCAGTATCGCAATGGGCGTATTAATCCAGGTGTTCAAAAGGTCATCGATGAAGTGCTGGCACAACTAGAAGCCTGGGTGAAAGAGTGGCCAGGAAAGAAGGTTCATTCTACTAGTTAGTGTCATACTGATAGGTCATAAGCTCAGACGTCCATAATTCAGCGTTTTTACCTGATCCTTTTCTACAATTCTCTCTCTTCTCCTCTCATCATTGAGATTCAGTGTCTACTATTCAGATTTACTTTTCAAAATCGGATGCCAGCAGTTTCTCTGGGGAGAGAAGAAGACCGTTGAAAGCCTCCAAACTTGACGAGATGCTCTGGCCATATCGAGGTGCTACTAGCAATGCCCATGCTGCCCCCATTGTTTGCGTATCCGGAGGTTGCGGCTCGCCTTACTTCATGCCCTCACCACCAGTAATCATCATGGATAAAGCCAGTCAAGTGCTAGTATCTCCAGCAAAGATGGCAGTGCTACATTGTAGCCAATGAGGTGCTCACATGTCAGCACAGCCGAGTGGCTGTGGTTTCAGGTGCACAAAGCAAGTTTGCCAACTCCGTACACCAGTCCTAGCCTCCTCACACGATAATTCTATTTCTTAAGCTCTACGCTTTGATTTTCGGATGCTACAGTGCAAAGTTCCCGCTCAAAGAACTTGGCTTATGATTTGTCTTGTCTGAAATACCGGAATTCGATTCTTCTCATCATATCGGTCTCAAAAAATTCCGCCATGACCAATTGGGATTCCATTAGTGCAATTTCTGGTGTGGTAGCCGCTACAGCAGCCATCTTCATCATACCAGCTAGCTATCGGGGCCTCATGACATGGCATCTTCATCCTAAGGAGTGCGAATGTTTCGGCTGGGACGACATTCGGCCCGGAGAAGCGATGCACGACTGCGCTGGCTTTTGCTACCACTCGCAGTATACAGGATCTATGCATCGAGCAAAGTCGGCACGTTGCTGGGAAAACCAGCTGATGACGACATTCTCAAGGTCATGGCTACGACTCATGCAAAGAAGCAGGGGGCTTTCAAAGGCGCCGCAGCCAACCATCTTAACGCCCAACAAGAGTTACATCCGGACCGATGCACAAACAATTAAAGCCTTCATTCTGTGCAGCCATGGTACTACAGATATTACAGAATTCGATACCACAGCCATCGCATGGGGCCCAGATGGCCACCGCGATGGCACTACCACAGTTCTCATTCGCACCCTCAAATCTGTAGACTCGGAGAACATCATAGTAGCGCATATTGAAGGCACTATGAGGATTAGCCTTACCAAAGAAGACGTCAATGGCATCACTTCCGGCTACCCACCTTGGTACCGACATTCCATGACCCTCTTGGGATCACCTGCCGGCCGTAAGGTACCCAACCCCATTCGAAACTACAGCGATGTTTACCGCGCAGGATGGCTCATTAGTCTTGCGATATCGAGTGACTTGCCACTAGCAGCAGCACCACGCTCAAAGTTGTTCGCTGACAGACCTGTGCGAAGACTGCTTGATATTGTGAACAGTAAGATCTATCCAGCATTTCCATGTAAGAACGTGAAAATGGTTGCCGAAGCGGTGGCAGCAATGATTAATAATTTTTCTGAGAGCGGAGTGTTCATCTACTTAGAGGATGATCAAGGATTTCTCGTCAACGAGTATGACGAGATCAAAACGTTTTCCGAAAGCGAGGCAACGTTTGCAATGGATCTTTTTAATACTCCGCCGATTACACCGCTCACCGACGCCGAAATTGCACGACTCAAGCCCATGCTGGTCAAGGTCCTCTGTGCGGTCTATGTAGGATCCTCGGCGGTTGTTAAAGCATTCAAGAATATGAGTCACAGCTGTGATGATTGGTCACAGTATGTGAAAGAGCAAATGAAAATTGGTCCGCCCGGGAGTCACGGATGGTGTTGGGCATTGCAGAATCCGCAGCAGACAATATATCTTGAAGATTGCGGTTTCACAAGACGATGACTAGAAACGCGGCTATCCGAACAGTTTGTCTCTTTTAGGACCGAAGAAATGGCTTGAGCGCGAGCACAGACAAATGTCAATTAGATCATCATTCTAGATGGTATTTCTTAAGGCCTTTAGCCTAGTTTATACTTAGAGGCTTATTAGGCTGTTAGTTTGAGGTAGATAGTGGGTAGTACTCTATACTATTACTACTCTATACGTTATTTATATAGGTTGTCTTAGGATACTTATATAAAATAGGAAATCGACAATAGTGTTCTCTTCACATGAAGTGATATACTATTGGTCTATAGCATTGGCTTCTTCCAAGTGTCGATCGTGTGCACACATATAAAGGGTAGTAAGGGGAAAGTTGAGATGTGTGGCTCAGGCAGGAATCGTGTCAGGTATGCCTTCTGGAAGTGGTCCAACTATTACTCGACTGGTTTCATACATGTTAGTTTATTATAGTAGGGGAGTATGAGGCATTTCAGCCAGAGGCAGCGTCCAGTGCCAGAGAGGCATGGCCAGCCGCCGAACAATGACACTGGACTGAACAGGTATCTTAAGCAAACTAACCAAATAATCTCGGCGTTGTGCGTCAGCATAGCCATAAGCCTGCACAGCCACATGCCAGTCGCGACAAGTAGCTTATCAAAAACCGAAACTTACGCGCTAATAGTAAGAGACGTGCGGGATCAGCGTCGTACCACCCGGATTGGTGACCCGATGTAGCGGCTAGGGTGGCAATCAAGTATGAATATGCACGCCATGATCGCTATAAGGACGGGGATAACTCCTTACTATCGCGGTGTACTAACAAGCGTGAGAAAGATCAATATTTAGACTCAGAGGCGTATAAGGGTCGATGATCGTGCTGTATGGTGCATGCCTCTCTATATACGTAAGAGAAGGCTCCTTGATTATGCACGAAGGCATCAACGCCACTCTAATTTTTGTATATAAGCAAACGACTATGCCTTAGCTATGCTGTTTTTATATTACGTCTAGTCTACTACTTCAAAGATAGTCCACTTACTAACCTTTCTTACTAAGAATTATTTTGCTTGCTAGTTTCTACTCTAGCCGCCATGTTGTGAGGCCTTCGCGAGATGAAATGGTACCGGTAACTGAGTCCCGACATCCAATAATCTCCACCATTTTCTTGCTCGGCTGCCAGCTAAAAGATTCTTGGACAATCCATTCATCAACGCCTTCTTGAAGACTTGAATGACATAGATAATAAGAAAAGAGAGATCGAGCTGGCATTGCAAACGGCCATAAAACTAATGAAATACTAGAGTAATTGGGAACACCAATTTCAGAAGTGCTTCTCGTTCAAAGATCCAGGTACTCAACACTATGGAAAGACCAGCCACCATTTTGCGCTTAACATGTCTATGTACCAAGGTGACTCTGCCAACGGCGTTGATGGGTCCTAGGCTGCAATGCAAGGCTGTGATCAACGCAGGGTTTCCCGGCTGCGGCGAGCTTGACCAGCTTTCCACGCGCTCGCAACCTCGCGGTGTCTACACTTCTGCTCCACCCTGCTGCCGGGAAAGACGAAGGCATTAAAGGGACGGAGGTGGGGCGGCAATAATGGGGGAGCCTCACAAAGGCCTGCCTGTGACAGATGATTCGCGCAAATACCTTCCGTCTCCCGCTGAACCGGACACAGCCAATCAGGCCCATGTCTCAGTCACAGCCTCGCTGCGAGGCTTACGGTGAATTCCGGGCCTCGACCCACGCTGTTCAGCCGCTCGGTACGTTGTTAAGGAGAAGCCTCGCAAACTGTCCGCAAGCACTCCCGTCGAATCGTCGCCGCAAGCGCCCCTGGAGATATCTTGCTCTACCTTGAAAGAATCATGGCAGATTCCAGGCAATCCGCCCTCGACTTGACATTTGCGACCGAGCGGCTCAACTGTTCGTCATTCAGCCTTAAATACGTTCCAATAGAAAACGACCAGATCCGAGTTCTACAGCTGATGCCTGGCGAAGGCTCGGAGAGAATAAATTGCAAGATCTTCATTAACGACTTTGGAGAGGCAGCCACAAGGAAAAACTCGTTCCAGTTGACCTACGAAGCACTCTCTTACACCTGGGGAGACCCGCACTCGAAGGGATGCATCTACATCGAGAACAAGAGGGTGGAGGTTAGGGAAAATCTGGAAGCTGCCTTGCGCCGCCTGCGATACAAGGGCTACATCCGGTCGATATGGGTCGATGCCATAAGCATCAACCAAGACGACAACGACGAGAAAGGCACTCAGATTGAGCTCATGCGGCACATCTATGGCAATGCTACGACCGTGAACGTTTGGCTAGGAGAGCATGCTGACGGCAGCGAGGTCGTCATGACTATTTTCCAGGCTCTAGACCAAGGCAAGCTTTCAAAAGAGCAAATTGCCGCGCTGATCACGATGGAAACTGAACAGCCCATCCACAAATCCATAGCGGCGTTCTTTAACCGTCAGTACTGGAAGCGCGTATGGATCATTCAAGAGCTGGTCTGCGCGAAAGACGCCGTGGTTCTCTGTGGAAACAGCACTGTGCCATTCAGTGCCATCCTCAATTTCCATCAGTCTATGAATGAAGTAGGGGAGGCGTGTCACTGGCCGAACGTTGCGCGTGACATCACTCTCCGAACCTTCCCGAGCCCCTATATTACTCAGATCGATGCTTGGAAGAAATTCCGCGATCGCAACATCGAGACGTCTCAAAGCTCGTCCCCGGAAGAATTGAATACGCTGGCCGGTCTACTTTACGATTCGCCGGTGAGGGAGGCAACAGACCCGCGGGACAGAATATACGCTCTTCTAGGCATCATGGATGACATCAACAACAATAATGCTTGCATACCAGTCGACTATAACCTTACCGTGGAACAGTTGTATATCGATGTCGCCAAATACTTGGTAGTTCTAAGGAACTCGCTACATATGTTTAGTCAGCTTCGCCCATATCAAAGCCGCCGTACCAAGTATCGGCTTCCCTCTTGGTGTCCCGACTGGTCATTAGAGCTACCACAGCCTACTCCACTCATTGCTTTTCTCGACTCCGATACTAGTGTACGTGTTGCGTTTGCGGATCGAAATAGTGCCGACGCAACTTTCGAATGTGTTGAAAATTCACATCGCATGTCGGTTACGGGACTGACAGTAGACACTTTGGCTGAAATCAGCGGAGAATTCAATTTTGACCATCTCCACTGGTACCAATGGTTATGGTTCTCTGCGGTTGGAGAATCCTCTCACGCTAGTAGAAATACTGATTCGGGGTTTGATGTCGGGGAGGAGAAATCCCTTGATCTAAGCGACGACCTCGTAGGAGGTCCCCCTACTGAAGACCTCTCTGAGCTATTTTTGCGCCTTCTCCCACCCCGAAAAATGCCAAACCTAGCGAATTCATATGGCCAATCCGAGCAACGCGAAATAGAGCAGTGGGTGCGAATATCGCAGATGGGCAACCCTGCTCTAGCGGCTCAGGTGGAGATCGGGGGCGAGATGAAGTACGCAGGGTCGTTGATATGCCAGCGCACGTTTCTTAGCAACCTCGTCGAAGCCGTGCCGCGGATCGCCGAGGATTCGTTTATAAGCGCCAGAATCCGAAAACTCTGGCAGACCCTGATCTTCAGCGAGCGTATCGAGTGGGTCGGCGATGAGAATGCCACCATGGACAGCATGTTCCGATGCCTTCTGGGCTGGGCTCCTCCTCCTGATGGAGACCCCGCGACGAACGAGCTGCAGAAGATCGCTAGGTATACCAAGCCTATTCGCCGAGCCATCGCCCGTGCTTCAACCGGGCGCACCTTTTTTGTCACCGCTAAGGGGAACATCGGAATAGCTCCGCTGGGAGCTAAAAAGGGTGACGTGGTATGCGTCCTGTACGGCTGTGTGTATCCTGTGTTTCTACGACCCAAGGGCAAGGAGTTTGAAGTAGTGGGAGTGGGGTATTTGCATGGATACACCGCTGGACAGGCTGTCCAGGAAATGAAAGAAGGCATCTTAAAGGAAAGGAAATTTGTTCTCGTCTAATTAGGTCTGTATGTCAAAAGACGCATATAAATTCGACGGTGGGTAGCATCATATATAATCGCTAGTTCCCAATATGTGTCCTGAGGTAGTTTACAATACTTGCTTAGCGGTGTAAATTGTGTTCGATGAGCTGCATATTTGAAGTTTGTCTGCAGTCCCAAGCAGACTTGCTATCAGTCAATTCAGTCCAGACTGTAGTCCGTGCACGTTAACTATGTTGCCACACTAGACTAGCCACCTACTCCTATATGGCTAGTGCGTATCGACAAAATGGGTAAAGCTATATCTCTATCTTCGTTTTCACCCCTGCCCGTGATGAGATACAAGGTTCTGACAGCGTGCACAGACTGCAGTCTGGACTGAATTGACTGATAGCAAGTCTGAATCCCAAGACATGATGAGCTTCTTAGACCGGCAAGGGATTCCTGAAGCGCTGTTTCGTCGTCGAGAAGAAGTCGAGGAAGCCAGCAAGGGGTCGTACAGACAAGAAGTCTCAAGGATACGGCGTCTGGGACGTCTTTTTCGTCGCGACAGAAGCGGTTGGAGAGGCCAAAGGGAAGTGCGAAGCAAGTAGCAGCTCCGTGGATAGGTTTTCGAGATGCACGCGCTAGTGCAACTGGCGATGCGGCAGTGGCTAAGAGTTAATGGGCAGCTCGAGAGATGGACAGGGCAGTAATTACATCAGAGCTCTTTGCTTTGCATTTGCAGTGGGAGTACGAGAACTGGAGTAAATGTGAAGCGCTGTTCCCTCATGCGATGTCAGCGTTGGTGGTGCAGCCTAAAGGGGACGTTGCGCTGCACGAGTGGGCATCACTGCTATACAAGGCAGCAGGGTATACGTGGAGAAAGGGGAATGTGACCAATGCGGAGACGATGGCTATTGCGTCAATGCAAGCAAGACGCAGAGTGCTTGGGAAGAGGCATGAAGGAACGCTGAGGAGTATGGGGATGTCAGGGTTAGCATACAATCTCAGTGGTCTGTAGAAGGAAGCCGAAGAGCTGGAGGTGCAAGTGATGGAGACGAGCTTGAGAGTACTTGGGGACGAGCATCCAGACACTCTGGCCAGCATAAATGTTGAAAGGTCAGGGCTCTTTAAGCAGAGCGATTTCCTTAACGGAGGACTGCTTTAAGCTGCGGACAGCATTCCTAGGTCCTCAACATCCCTATACTATTTCATCTCGTGAAGCCTTTACAACATGGCGGCTAGAGGCTATAGGGCTTAGCAAGTAGAATGCTTTCTAGCAAGCAAGATTAACAAGTAGACTATCTTTAAAGCGGTAGGCTAGACGTAATATAAAAATAGTAGAGCCTAGGCAAAATAGTTCGCTTACTGATTATGGCGAGGTGTAGCCTATGTAAGAATGGTACTTTATGTTGCCACTGCTAGCGGGGCGATGGCCGACCCGCACTGGCTATAGCTTTGCTATGGACGTTCGCAGTAAATGGCGTTGCGAAGAGATATATAGTTAGGTCATTATTCTTACTAAGCATAGCTACCATCAGATCTCTATTCTGCCCTTACCCAGCACTCATAAGCATCAACGATCCAAACTCCTCGTCACCTTAGAGACCAAACTAAAGCACTTTCTACTAGCCTGATAATTGAAGTACTAATATAGGAAGCTGTTTAATGTATAACTGTAAGATAGCTGTATCTCTAAGATATATATCCTTTCTAACTTTATACGTCCTTGCGAAAATGGCGTTCTTCTAGTAATACATACTCCTCTTGCCAACGCCTAGACTCGAATCTTATTATACAGTATACTATTAGTTAGTTTGTGTTCTCGGCTATGCCCATTGTGTGAAACCTGCCCACCCTTCTTTAGACGCCAGCTAACTGGTATTGCCCTTTCACAAGCTGAAGCGTCAACGAGCTAAAACGATATTCGCCTACTGCTTGGTGTATATGTATATCGATTGCGATATGCTTAAGAAGGACGAGGACATCGCTCGGTAAGGACGAGGGATCAACAGCGGGTCTGCGGAGCTAAAGGAGGGCGTGATGGTTTATCTCTATGGTATACAAACTTTCGCGTTAGCTATAGTTGTGTATTATACTATGTCTCGAAGTTGCACGATAGCTGTATTAGAGGCTGATTGCGGTTTAAATGTTGGGTATGTTCGTCAAACCTAACTTAGCCTTGTTCCTAATCCGAGCCGGTCTTCAGGTATCCTAGAGCGATTAGCAAAAGCGGAGTACAGCCACATAGCCACCCTACCATAGGTTTAGCGTCAATAGCGATAGATTACAGCTAAGCTATTTTAAGCTAGTTATACAGGTCTGCCTTATCTAGCACATATAATAGGTAGACTTAGAATTGATACTAAAACATAACTATCTCCTAAGCTTATTTAAGCGTAGTACTTAGTGTAGAATTATAATATAATAGTTAAGCTATATATTTATAAACCTTTAATATATCCACTGCTAGTTAAAGTAAGGTAGTCGCGCAACGCTTATAATAAGTTAACGTATTATATAGTAAGTAGAGCCTATTTTATAAGAATATTAGAAAAGAATAGACTTTATAGCTTAAGACTACTATTCTAAGACTATCTATACTTCTAACCTATTATAAAAATTGTTATATTAGGGAGTTTCTATAGCGTCCCGTCACGTAGGGTATTCCGCTACGCAGGGATAGACGTTAGATGAATAGCTAGAAAATTTCTTGATTTTAAACGTTGATTTACTTAGGGATGGTTACCGACCACTCTCGTTCTTTAAAGCAAGGTGAAGAATAACGACCTAACTACGGCCACACGACAAAAAGAAAGAATATGTAGCCCAAGATCACCCACATCCAGGTCCTATCATGACAGTTCTTCACCTCATCATCCCTCCAAACCAAAGTCTCTACCAAAACCTTAGTCAACTCGCGCCAAAGGCCCCAAACCGCAGCTGGCGCCTCCGAATCCACCAACTGTACGCACCCCGAACCGTTGAAGCGCAAGAGCCGGTCGTACTGCTCGCCGTCACAGTGCAGCTCTACCCAATCCCTCAACATCGTCCAGAGATACACGTCGAGCTCTCTGCAGAGTTGTTCAAGCGTGATGGTACAAGACCCAGCCAGCGGTACAGTGCGTTCAAAGTACAAGGACATTGTATCAAAGAACTGCTCCACCGTCATCACAGCCATGTGGATGTCGCGATCAGGGAACCCTTCTCGCATCGCTTCCACGAAGGGAACTGAATGAAGCACCTGGGCTATGGTTTCGATTTTCAGGTACTCGATCTGCGCCTGGGCCTCCGTGAAATGGATTTCGATTTCAGTATCTGGAGACTTGCGGCGTAGTAGGGCCTGCTGATGCGATCTATTGCCGTCCAAAGGGAGGAAAGTGAGAGGGGCCCGAGTAGGCTGGGGAGAAGGTGAATCAAGGGATATGGACGAAAAAGAGTCTGTGATGCAGGTACAGAGAGGAAGCCCTGGGTTCAGGCGGCGCTGGCGTCGGCAAATTTTCTTGTCGCAATGAAATGCGCAGTGTAGACGTGGAGGGGATAGAGGTCTTCCTTCAGGGCGCGCGAAATGGTTGAATTTAGGGAAGGGCTCCGTGTTGATGTCTTCGTTGATGCCGGCGAAGATGGGGGATGGGGGAGCAACGGACGACTTGAGCCCATTGGAAGGAACGGAGATGCGTAATGGGCGTGAAGTTGATGAGAAACTTTCAAGTTCGAAGTCTTTGGATGAAGCCATGGTTGTGATGAGTGGTCAGATTGGATGCTTTGACAGGGAGAGGAGCAAATAGTATTAATTATAGTGTGAGTACGATACATCATTGTGCTGAAACTATATAGGTCGTTTGCCGCTGGTGTGGCATTGTGTAAAAAGACTTAATATGAAGATACCTATGGCTCCTTAATGTCTTTGTGGATCAATATTGCTGCTCCCCCTATCTGTCTGAATAGCTGTCTCAGTGCTTCGTTTGATTTCTTTCAAACCTTAGATAATATGCTCGAATCCTGATTGGAAAACTACTGTCCCCTTATCTCGCTCCAAGCTCATGGCTGCTTCTGGTTTCCGATTTACTCAATATGACAGGAAAATGAATCACAATTGCTAAAAGCTCTTGAAAATACCTCTTTAAGAACTTCTATGTCATTTTGGTACTTGCCTCAAATTAAGCGTTGCGGTAGCTTTTGTTTGATCTTCAACTTCTGAGACCAGCTGTTTGCTACCTTCGTTCTGTCCCTGGAATAACACAATGACGAACAAATGAACAAGTCTCCGAATACATCAATACTATTTACTTCGCCTTCATATAGTTATGGGAAAAGCTAGATCCTCGGTGAAAAGAACCATCGGTTGCGATCTTCTTGTCTATCGAAATGTGACAATAATCTGGAGACCCGGTTGAGATCAGAAAAAAAAAGTGGTGAACTCTTGGACTACTGCATGGAGCCGGAAAATTTGATATCCGTTCTACAAGATTGTTCATTGTTCAACTGTAGGTCTTGAGACTAAGCTGGGCCGACTACAAGTAACATAGGCCACGGCAATGTTGTTTCTCTTGATTACGGCAGAACATGCCTGATCTACTTCTTTTTATTAGGGAGAATGGAAATTGTCTATGTTGAATACACAATTTCGTGTTGTGTCCTTTCAGGAGACCCTTTTGGTGTTGTTGTGCACATACTTTGGTCGCTATTGAGTGGATGAGTCGAAACAGCGGCTAAACTTAGAAAATTATCTTGAGATATTTATAACCACCGTTCTCAACCCTTAAGTAGCATATTGCCTACTTCGGAAATGCAACGAAGACAGTATCTTAAACAAGATAAAGCTACAGAACTTGGTTTTACAAAGATCCCTGCCTCCAATGACGTAATGCGCTAGTGCCCCGCCAACTTAACACTAGGGATCTCAACCATGCATAACGATCGTAGCAGCCACGATGCCGGCATCCTAGCAATTCAATCCTACCTTCAGAAACAGTGCTGTCAGTCTGCATAATGGCCCTTCCGCTCGGTGTCTTCCTCGGAGGCTGCGTCGTCGCCATTCCCGTCGTCACTGGCGTCGCGCAGGGCGTCGAGCACCAGAAGAAGCAAAACGAAGAAGCCGCCAATGAGTCTCGCATGTGGAAATTCAACTGCCTGGTCTCGTGCGACGATCCGGATCCAATAGCAAAAGAAGAAGTGGACCACGGGATTCTCGTTGTGCGCCACGATAAAGTGTGGGTGGTGCCGAGGGATGACAACGATAAGCCCCTATGGCCAGAGGGCATTAGCGGAGAGGGCAAAGAGCCGCTTCATCCTTTTGCGGGCTTCTACATTGCTTATCCGGATGAGGAGCGGAATCCGCCAGAGAGGGGATTGGTGAGCACCATTAGCGATGATCCACCCATGCTCAACTGGATATATTGCGACAGAAACACGTACGAGTTGAAGTATTCAAATCGAACTGGTAGTATTGCGCATCATATCGGTGTTTGGGATTGGTCCGAGGACGAGAGTCATCTCATTTTCGACGGCTGGGAAGGCTTCGTTGCGATTGACGAGTGGGATGGTGCTGATGAAGACCCGACGACGCCTTGGGGAAGAGAAGGCCTGCGATGGGCGGTCTACTTTGACAAAGACGACAACGGCTTAAAAGGTCGACGAAAGGGCAGGGATATGTTTGAAATCAGTCTCAAGAGGAGGATACAGAGTGCGGAAGAGCAGTTGAAGCAGAACGAGGCGGCAGAGAAGAAGATGCAAGTCAAGAGCAGGGGTGGGCTGAGTACGCAGTTTGCTGCGCCGCAGAAAGAGAGAGATAAGGAGTGGGAGAGGAAGTTTGGTCAAAAGGCAAGAGAGGAGTTGGAGAAGAAGTTGGCCAGAGATAGAGAAGCGGGCGAGGGGCCGGAATGGGCACGAGGAGATGTGGGAAAACAGGTCTAGAAATTCTGTCAAGAATGACATGTCTTTCTGGGAATAACACAGAATTTCTAGTGTCAGCTTTGTGTTGACCTTTTCTCGCCATCACGAGCCGGAATGGCAGTTAGCCCAGAAGAATCTCTCCGGAACCATGTTCTGGGACTTTGCAGAAGCCCAAGACGTTGGCCTCGAGCTCCGAGCTTGTGCACGGAATCACCATTCCTGAGCTCTAGATTGTCCAAAACGAGTACGTGCTTGGGCACCCTGGCGGTATTGTAAAAGTGCTGTCAAAGATATTGCATCGTTATCGCCAGCAGATTGGAAAGGGAGCTGTTCATAAAGACGATAGAAGGGTGTAAACGGTTACATATCTTGCGCAATACAATACCGCACCATGGTCTAGTTGTAACACGATAGGAACATACAGGGATCATGTAGTCAGATACACGTCGACAACAAATGAAAATAAAACTGCCTTCTCGCTAACATCGTTATCACAATCTGGCCCCTGCAAACTAATCTCTCTCAAACTGCCCTGTTTGAAAAGATTTCGTACAATGAATTTATTATGACAGACAATGCCGCTTACATGTTCCCAACACACTACAAAGAGAATGCTTGCTAATCATATCAACCTCGCTAAAAAAAAGTCAAACTAAAGTACAGAGAAACAGGCAGCGCGAATTGTAAGGACCATAACCATTTTATTGTCACGCGCAGTCGTAAATCTCATGCAGCAGGCTTCCTAGATTCCAGCTTCCTAGGCGCCTTCTTCGTTGCGGGAGCGGGCGCTTTAGTAGCACCGTTCGTGGCGGCACCATTTGGAGCCTGCCGGTTCAATTTCCTGGGCTTTCTCTTTGCCTTCTGCGTCGAGGTTGTAGAGCCATTCTCCTGCTCGTCATTGAATGACACGCGTTTTGATTGATTGAGTTGAGGTCGTGATGGATTTGAGGTTTGAGGTTTGGATGGGGACGGCTTGGACTGGGTGGTTGGTGTGGGTTTGTTCGTCGATTGTTGTGGTTTCGGTGGTTGCTTCTGTTGAGTGGGTTGGGGTTGGGTGTTGGTGGTCGACGGCTGGGATTGCTGTGCAGATTGTGGGTTGGCTGCCCCTCGTGTTGTCGGTGGTCTTTGGGAGCGAGGCTTCTCGGGCTTGGCTTGTTCTTGGGATGAAGCTTGGAACTGCGTTCCGTTCTGCTGGTTTTCTTGTTTCGATGTCTGCCCGCTTGTTGGTGCTGGCTGCTGGCTCTGGGGCTGAGGTTGTGTTTGTTGTTGATTTTGAGCAGGCGGTTGCTGATTTTGCTGTTGCTGTTGCTGTGGAGGTCGAGGAGCGCTTTGTTGCTGTGGCTTCTGCTGCTGCTGGTCTTGCTTCTTTTCACCCCATGGGTTCATTGATGCCCCTATTCCTCCTAGACCCATCGCACCTCCCACTCCTTTTGCAGATGGCATGCTAGGCATACTCGGCATCTTGGGTCTCCAACTCGTCATGTCTTTAACTGTCTGTGACCAAGACTGGGGCATCTCGTCAGGCATATCGTTCTTCATCTGCTCGAGTTCCTCCTTGGTCGGTGCTTGCGTTTCTCTTGTCTGCATGATCATCTTCTCCAAGGCCTTCCGTTGTGAAGAGGTAGCCTTGACGTCGGGAAGAAAGTCGCCAATGATTGACTCGACTCCGTGACTTGCCATCTCTCCAAGGTCCCAGAAAGGTCCAGACATGGCACCGTACACAGAACCAATACCTCCTCCGAGGAGACCTGTTACAGTGGAGACCACGCCTCCGACCAGCGCACCGGTCAGTTTTCCAATGGTTACACCTGGTTGAACGCCCAGTCCAGCGCCAGCGGCAAGGCCTTGAAACGCACCCGACTGTGTGTACTTTGCCGCTTTTCCAAAGCTCTCGGCTTCAATTTCCTTGTTGATAGCTTTTGCGAGGAGCTCCTCCCTTACTTTGGAATCAGCCGCGCCATGTGCTGCTTGCCTATATTCCCATGCTTTCTGGCCCGCTTGGAGCGCCATGCTGGCGGAAACGCCGGAGTTTTGTTTGATTTCATGTTCGGGAATGTTGCACTGCGGAGGGGCCTGACTGTTGTTGGCCTGGCCCTTTGCAGCCTTTGGCTGCGAGTCTTTTTGTGCTTGTTTTGGCGGCATGGTATTTTTTTGTGATGTTGGGGGATTTTCGCAAGGGTCCAGAGGTTGGCTGGTCGTTTGTTTTGAGGGTCGACACTATACGTGGTAGCGCAAGTACGGAAGCGCTACGTCATGCAAGATCGTCGCTACGCGCGTGTGGCTAATTGACAACCGGTTTTCCTAACTCGCATAGCACGTGGTCGATCTACTTTATAAGCATAGACCCTTCCGAGATTGCTGGGATCGGAGTCGGAGAAAACTGCGCTGGACGATCATTCGTGGTTGCACGGCCATGTCATGACGTCGGCGGCCTGGCTGTGTTTACTATCTCAATCAATTGTTATTGCGCTCCTGAGCTAGTATGAGCGTGAACTGTAGCAATTTTGGGCTGAACCGTGTAGCTAGGATCAAGCGTGTTTTCAAAAAAAGTGCTAAAAATCAGTCATTTCCATTCATCTCTTTCCGGAAATACGAAAGCAGGCCAAAATCCAAAGCTTTTTGAAATTGCCGTTCACCGCTATGTAAATGATATCTATACTCGTTGCTTGATCCACGTCATGCCTTCTTCGTGGCGTCTCCAATCACCTCAGCACCCTTGCTACCTCCTCTCAGTTCCTTGTTCGTCGCCTGGATCAACAGCCTTCGGTAGCTTGTCAAACTTGGAGTTCCATCATTGGTAACTTCCAGAATCAGATGCAGCAACTGACCCTGGGCAACAGGTCGCTTGCTCGCCAGCTCAACGGCGCACTTTTCTGGTGGTGGAAGAGTAACCTCAACTTTTCTCCCCTCAGCATCCAACTTCTTGATTGCCAGTTCCGCGACCTCCATGTCAACCCACCACTGCGTAGCTGTCGGCTCGCGGTAGTGCCACCACTTGAATGTGAGCTTGCCACCATTGGGATCATAGGTGGCAGAGGCATCGAGGGCAACGGTAGATCCAGCTTCAGCGGTTATTTGAGCAGGAGCCAGGCCCTTGAATCCACTGATGTTGATCACAGGATGATGATTCGCTTTGGAGAAGTCAGGCTCCATAGTCCATTTGATGCGAGCCGCAAAATCATTCTGGAAGGCATCACGCCAGCGCCAAATAGTCGCATGGTTGGATGTGTAAGTCCTGTCGCCAACCTTGACGCGGTCCGCTGCATCGCTGTAGTGGTTGCTATTGACTCCTTCGGTACTGACGTCGGTACGACTGTACCTACCACCCCAAGAGCCGTAGTGTGGACAGTCTGGAACACCCAATCCATTCTGGATCAGGTATAGGAAGGTAGGTGTATCGCCCTCGGGAATGTAAAGGTAGTCGGGATATGCCCTTCCAAGAGGACCTATCTGGATGTTCTCCTTGATCCAGCTCTTTTCCATCTTTGTAAAGTCTGGGCCGCCTTGATCAAAGCCGTAGTACCTTTCGCCAGAGATTCCGGTCCATGCAGCCATGCCGTATTGGTTCCAACCGTGGACGGAGGCAATGTAGAATATATCCGGAAAGTTGGTTCTTATCCACACGCCAGTGTCATCTTGGTCGGAGATAGCATAGACACGTAGGCGTGAAAACAGGCGCTTGGAGTCATCTGGGTCGTAGTCATCGTCAACCTTCAGGAGTGCCTGAGCAAGCGTGTTTGTTCCACCCCAGCAAAGGATCCATAGTGGCTGAGTTGATGGTGCGACAATCCGGTCATATAGAAGTTGCCCGCCGGGAGATAGTGGGGCTTCAGTGCCTACAGCAGACATGCCGTAAGTCTAGATTGCGTCAGCATCGCCAATACCTACTAAAGAGGTCACATGATTGGTGTCGAATGCTAACTTACCTCCGCACCTTTTCTGATAAGACCACGCAGATGGTCTGCAGTTGGATATTGCCATTTTGGATGAACATGTTTGTTCAGATTATCAACGGCACCCGCATAGGCATCAACAATGGTCTCCATGTCTTCCGGGTGTACTTTGTTCTTCATCCACGTGCTGGTACACGCTATCAGGCCTTCTGTCTCGAATTCATTTGAGTAGAGGAGATATCGACACAGGGATTCGGCATCATCAGGCTCATTCGAGATGTCTGATAAGACAATGACGCGGGGCTTTTGCTCATACGTTTGGAGGCGTTCGGTTGCCATTCTGACAACGTCAATGCAAGACGAGGAGCAAGAGAGAGGTATACGAGGTTGGGAGTCTGCGAGAGAGATTCAATGGTGTTGTGCTGTGGATTGCCATGGTGACCCGCGTTGCTCAGCTCCCGTGTCTCACAAGGTGGGGCGTTGAATAACCAATGCGCCGCTTTAGGCACGCCCTGCCGTCTGGGGCACATCGGCTGCACTTGCCTGCAATGATACGTGCAGCACGTCCCATGTTTGGGCTGGGCGTCGCATCCTTCACCATACCAATACCGATATCTTACTGAGTACTTCGCGCAACGCGTGGGATCCATTGCCGTTCGTGGGGGCTCATAGGGCTGCGCCATAACCGGGCCAAGACTTTCAGCCTCACGGAGGACCCTTATATGACGTACCCGAAGTTTTTCCTGAGCAATCCAGACGTCCAAACCTAATAATAGAAGGTACCGCCTCTAATGCTATCGCTATGCTCTCTTTCTTTCCCAGTCGTTCGCTGTCGGAAATATTTAAATCGTGTCACATCGAGACTCACAAACTGCAAACTGGCTTTACCGAGAACCCCAGCCATTTCTCAAACCACACCTCATCGAAATACAAGCACATTGTCATGTCCACTCACAGACGCTAAAAGATACATCGGCCAGTGTGGTCGTCAGTATAGCATCGAACAGGTGCTTCAGGAATCATTTCCCTTGCGCCGGGTTTTTCTCGCTACGCAAGTGAATTTAATCATGCCTTGTTTTGATTCATCTGCTTAGTATTTCCTCAGTGCCAGCGACGAAAAATTCATACTAAGATATGCCCACGAGGTTAATTTCCAGGACCTTCAGGATATCAACAATAGGCTACGCGGTAGCACCAACTATGTCCGCCTTGTCAATGACAACATCCCTGGGAAGTCCATGTTCGTCTTCCAGTACTTTGCCGATCATCTCCGCCTTGTTCAGAAAGACTTGCCTCTTGCAGTGACGAAACGCATCCTGAAACATGCACTTCGTAGAATTGCCGAACTCCATGATCAGCACGTTGTCCACACGGGCAACTGCTATCCCCCAATGGAGCCATGCATGGAGACTTATTTGAGGCAGATATCAAGCCGGACAATGTTTTAATCGACTGGAAAGAGGGTCAAGATGGAATGATTGTTGAGCGAGTCCAGATTGGGAATCTTGAAGATGCAGCACATATCCCTCCTTGGTTAGAGATGATTAGAAAACAGGCAGGTAATTGGATGTGGAGAAGTCCTGAAGTACACGCCCGAGGTCCGGTGAACAAGCCGTTTGATATCTTCTCGTTTGCGCTTGTTGTAAGTTTCTGGGCAAACACAGCCCTGGATTCTGTGATTGTTGCTTACTTTTGTTATCATGTAGTGCATCTACGCGTTGCATGAATGCGTCATCTTTGCTTTTGGGGAACATGAGCTGGACGAGGGCGTAGAGCCCTTGGCCGTGGTAATCGAGCGCCAAATATCGTACTTTGCAGATGAAGACGGACTGAGTCGGTTTCCAAAACACCTTGGCGACAATCCTTGGGTTCCCGTCTTTGAGGTACTCCGGGATGGTTTCAACAAAGACAACCCGCGCAGACCATTCTCTCTTTGGGGAGGGGTCGACGATGAGTTCAAAGACCTCATTTGTGCCATGACGAACTTTGATCCGGCAAAGAGAATCACTGCACGCGAGGCGTTGGCACATAAGTGGTTTGATGGTGCGGAAGAGAGCTAGAGAACAAGAAATGTCTCTTGCAGTTAATACTCAATAAATGTAAGCATGAGGGGAGCGGAGCAACGTTCCATGGCCTGGTTTGATATCTTCGACGTAATGCCTTCGACTACTGCAACAGAGTACTGCGACGTCATTCAGATGAAGAGTTTCAGCAGGCCCTGAAACCCCGAACTATAGTTCACCTGCATTGATGTTGAGGTCTACAAGCTGTTTGCCTAACCTGCCCCTCCAGTTCTTCTCGGCGGCTTCCTTCAATAATTCACCCCCAATTTTTTGGCGGTTCTAGATTTTGTCTGCGAGGACTTGTGCAAGATGTAAAGACTAACCAGGCTACAGCGGGATTAGTGGGCTTAGAGGGCTGCGCCACAATCAGGCCGCAGCGGGCCGGTCTTGGCTCTAGCAGAGCCGTGGTATGACGTTCTGCGCGCTCTATCACCAACATGGCGCCATATAACGAGCCATTCAGGCGTCCAACAACACATAACATAATTCTATGGCTGTGCCGCTGAGCCGATTTGCCGATCAAGTATGGTCGTTTTTTTCGAAGCCTAGATGCATAAAGGAAGGCTGTGTCCTCGGCGGGTGAAGATGTCTCTGCTACCTATATACGGTTATAATTCTACAACATAGAATTAAGAATTAATCCACCATGACAGCTATTTCCAACAAGATCCACCAAGCTGCCCATCAACATGAGCAGTTGCTTCGGGGCCTTGAAGAAACAGACAATGCCCACGCACGCCTCATGCAACAAACCCGCTATGTTGACGATCTCGAAGTCCAGATGAGCATGACAGCAAAGCGCGCAGAGAGACTAAGAAGCAGGGCAATGATCGAACTCAGAGAACATGAGAAATATCGCGACTCGACATTTCGACGATTTGCTCACAGAGCAAGCGGCAACAAGGACAAGTTCACTGAGAAGGCCGCTAAAGAAGAGAAGGAGTACCTGGACGCGATCAAACTTCAGAAAAGCGCCGAGGATGAACTAGCCTATACCAAACAACTCTGTGACGAAGCTGAGGAGCGGAGGAAAGAAATCTCGGCCGAGGTCCAGCGTCACAAGAGTCTCCAAGCCGAACTCGACGCCCTCTACAACTCGATCTTCGCTGGCCCCACCCCCGAATTTCCCGAAGAGGATGTCAAAGAAAATGCTCGTGATGAAGCCTATGCCCACATCGAGAGTTTAACTCAGCATCTCGAGCACCAAAAATACATTCTATCTCTACTCAACCAAACCGCAACGAAGTTGTCCGCCGCACGCTTAGAACTCGACCGCGCATACGGCGCCAGCCAATACGACATGGTCGCTGGCGGAAGCTTGACCAGCATGCGAAAGCTTGACCACCTTGACATAGCAGCGAGCATGATACGCCAGGTGGGCCAGTTACAAAACCAGCTCAAGCAGGCCGCCTCCTCAGTACCTGGGCTGAGCCAAGTCAACATCCCCAAAGGCAGTTTCACCATGGACGTCTTATTCGACAACTTCTTCACCGACATGAGCATGCACAAAGAAATCAAGCAGTCCATCGTGCAAGTCAACCAGGCACAAAACCAATGCAACGCCCTCATCCACCAGCAACGCGATGTTGAAAAGGCCATCCGCCAAGACCTCCGTCGAGCACAGCGCCACCACCAAGACGCCCGCCTCGAGCTGCAACAAGTGCGGGAACAAGCTTTCAAAAGTATCATCAGTGGTCACGCGCCTACAACAGCACCTAAATCAGCAACGGTGCGCGCAACCCCGGGCGTTAGTAACGCTCCGCCGCCCGAATATACGCCGCCAGAGGGCCCACCACCCGGGTATTCGGCTAGGTGCCCACCACAGTCTCCATAATCCATTGGAAGTGGGAACCCTCTCCTTTGTTTTGTTTTTTCTCCGCTTTAGTAAATAGATTCATGCGTTTTAGCCTCGGGGCTGGCGATGTACTTGTACGATATCCAGATGTGCTACGGCCGTATGAATGGGCTTTGTTCTTTTCCTGGCTCAGCAGATAGTTCTTGTAATAAATTCTTCTGTGGAAGCTTAAGGCTCATCTGCTTTGTTGGTATATTTTCTGCTTTATTGAGATGCTGACTCGAGTGTGTGATATGTTACATGGTGTACCTGGATAAACGGCTTCTGGACTTATTGTAGGATGGATCTCGCGCATGGACCACTGGCTCCCATGCTTCGGCGTGTAGTCCGTGCTGCGAGATAAGCATGATGTCAGTTGTTTTGATACTGGGCTGAAGTGAAGGGTATGGCTGGATATGTTCTTCTCTTGTCATACGTATGAAAAGACAAAACCTGGAAGTATCCTCCTAAGGATTGTTGCGAATATCTTGGATTTAGGCCTGCGGCGTGAGTTCATAAGATATACGTTGGATAGCACAGAGAGCACAGTAGTCTGAGCAAACATAGGCTGCGTATTGAGCCGTTCATATCAAATGTTTTCGTCTGAAGTATATACATCGAATTGGCGTTCATTTAAATGAAAGCCTCGGCAAGGTAGCTTTGGAAATTGCTGTCCCTGAACGACGGTGTTGCAGAACCAAAGTCCGTGTTCTCAATAGCGCTGCGCGCAGCAGCCGTCATGCTCTCCCATGCAATCAGCGGCTGTTGGCCGCCAAGCGTGTCGGTGAAGATGAGTTGATGGTTGACAGGCCAGAAAGCCTGGTATCCGATCTTTGGATGGGTGCCCTGTAGTGGAGGCGATGTCTCTTTGTTGTAGTCGCCGTGTGCGGATGCAGCAACACCACGAAGAGTAGCGGTAGTAGATGCTGATGAGAGCCAGACGACACAGTTTTCCCAGTCGTGGCGGTGGCCAAGTCCAGACGAAGGCGAGTCCTTGGGCATGTACCACGAGTACATGATGGCATACGCGCCATTGTAGGATCCGGCGCGGGCGTAGACTTGGCCAGTGCTAGAACTGCAGCCAGCATTCTCACCTCCACTAGGATTCAGTCCGCCGCTGTGGATACGGAGTTAGCATCTTGGGCAATCGGTATTACAGAGGACGGCGGACCTGGTATCGCCGGCAGCGTTGACTGCGGGGAAAGGAACGCAGCCATTGAAGACCTTCAGGTATGGCTTATACTTGAGCATAAGCTCTCCAACAACGCCCGATGGAACCGTCTCAGGGAATGGCACTACAGCATCATGGTTGATGACTGCGCGAGTATCAAGGCTGATGGGAGACGAAAGTACCACGCTCGCAGCTGCGAGAAGCTGGACGGGCAGGCTTCGAAGGTTAAACATGATGGGTCTTGGTGTACTGAGCTATTGTAGCTGGGATAGTCATGTTTTTATATTAACATTCCATGTCCAATGCCAACGAATAGACGTCTTGCATTTCCGGATTGAGAAACCGCGACAGTAGTGTTCACATGGACCGGACAATTGTTGCTGCGTCGTTTTTCCGACACTGACAGCGCACATGGCTCAATTAATGGGCGCTCATTGGTGGTTACGTCGGTCTACCAGGGGTTTTCGAGTCGTTCGGTATCCCACATGGTATAAAACAACAATAGCTGCACACCCATCTTCGGAGAAGATGTCTGGAGAGGGTAAACAGCCGTGTCGATCGTATTGAGTATCAGGAATGGCTGCGACACTGGCAAATCAGACACAATGCACGTGCACGGGGCTGGTAGGACGAGTAGTGTGTGGGGCACGAGGCCCGTTCTAGGCAGGTGCAGGGATGTGTCAATGTAGCGCGAAATCAAAGCGAGACAAGTGTACGGCGGTATTCTTGGGAACGGACAAAACGTGATATGCAGAGACAAAGTCATTGGAGAGTCTGGACGTACCTGCAGCCACAGGAAGATGCGATGCATGACATCTCGGGAATCGAATTTGATAGCAATGCATGTCAGCGATACGGCTGTCATACTACTCTTCATCCATACTGCCTCCAGATAGTACAACGCTCTCCGGCTGGAGGCATCTTTGGCCCGGGAAGTATCTCGCGGAGCAAGTCATTTATATCGAGTCCGCGTTCCAGACAACTGTGCCATTGTCTTGGGTAGCCCAAGCTGACTTCTTCGAAGCGTGTGTTGTCCACCCAGTCGGTCCTCCTGATGTGCAAGTGCCCTGACACGACCACTTTGGCGTTGTATTTGTTATGCCAATCATTCGTCCGCTTAGTCCCACACCAAAGAGAAAACCGTGGGACTTTATACAGATTCACAAGGTCTTCTCGGAGCGGCCAGTGTCCAGCTATGACCAGTGGCGTATCTGGGTGCGCGGCAACAGCCGCCGCAAGCTTCTTCTCAGTCTTGTCTACAAGGGCATGGCACCACTCAATACGCGACGAGTAGGGGTCTGGATGCAGCAGATGCTCGTCAGTCGCTTCTATGTCCTTCTCTCTGGCCCATTCGAGCGCATCTTCCAGCTTCACGGTAGGTGGACGAAAGCTGTAGTCGTATAATGTAAAGATTGGCGCAATCAGAACCGGGCCGCCCTCGCCCTGCCATAGTGTGTAATCATCCTCGGGCGAGAGTATGCCAAACTCGCGTGCAATATTTACACATTCCATGTACTTGGCCTCGCCTCTTGCGCCTTGCTCCTTGTTTGAGGGCATGGTGTAGAGCTCGTGGTTGCCAGGCACCCAGAAGACATTGTTGAAACACTCCTTGACCTTGGTAAAGGCTATGCGACAGTGCTCGGCCGTTTCGCCCACGTCACCGCAGAGTATCAGGTCATCGTGCGGATGAGGCAGCAGCTTGTCCAGAGCCTCACGGTTGCCTTTGAATGAGAGGTGAATGTCGCTGATGGCCCAGAGGCGGCTCGGTGGGGGTGTCTCAGCTGATGGAGGGGTACCCAGCGGGGATGGTGTGTCGGTCACTGCGGCGTTTGCTTCTGCAAGAAGAGGATCCATATTGGGTGATTTGAATGGAGACGCCGTCTAGAGAGGTTGACAGGTCTAGGTCATGAAAGTGGATAGATGTTTGCCCGGTAGATGAGGTATCATTATGTCATCTCGCGCCTCAGCAGCGCATATCTACCGTCGCGCGACAACCTAACCTGCCGAAGCTCACAGCTCGGCGACATATCAGACTCGGCTCCCCAGTGCCGCCAATATATTTAATTGCCCGATTCACTAAATGGTACCCGATTCCACGCATGGCGCTACCAGGCATACGAAAGCCTACCAGGTAAAGGCTACCAGCCTTGCCCAGTACATACGCCAAGCTGGCGAGTCTGGCGTTTACAGCAGCAATCCAGAAGTTGGGGTGGTGTGGCGAATATGGGGAAACATTGCAAACCAATGCGGGAGCGTTCTCGACCATTCCTTGGCATTCGACTAGCTTTGTCATCCGCTAGCGTCCGCTGTGGCAGAGCTTCGCGCGCATCGCGACATTTTGCACCGTCCACGCGCGACAACCTCACCATCCCCTGCACAACATTTCGATCGCCATCTGCACGCAGACGTACACACGGTTTCCCCATCACATAGCGACACACACGCGCAACCACCGCAATCATGGCCAACTATCTCGCCTCCATCTTCGGAACCGAGCAGGACAAAGTCAACTGTTCCTTCTACTACAAGATTGGCGCCTGCCGCCACGGCGACCGCTGCTCGCGAAAGCACGTCAAGCCATCGTACTCGCAGACGATTTTGCTGCCCAACCTGTATCAGAATCCGGCCTACGATCCCAAGAACAAGATGAATGCGCAGCAGATGCAGATGCACTTTGATGCCTTCTACGAAGACATTTGGTGCGAGCTGTGCCAGTACGGACTCGTCGAGGAACTCGTCGTGTGCGACAATAACAACGACCGTACGTTTCCTCCCTGCTCCCTTTTCTGTCTCTTTCTCATGTTTGGACTTGGCTAACATGCACCTCACAACAGATCTCATCGGCAACGTCTACGTCCGCTTCAAATACGAGGAAGACGCCCAAAAAGCTTGCGACGCACTGAACAGCCGCTGGTACGCCGGCCGCCCTATATACTGCGAACTCTCGCCCGTGACGGATTTCCGCGAAGCATGCTGTCGTCTTAATAGCGGCGAGGGCTGCGTTCGCGGCGGCTTCTGCAATTTCATTCATCGCAAGGAACCTTCACCAGAGCTGGATAGGGAGCTGGATATGTGCACGCGCAAGTGGCTCAAGGAGCGTGGTCGCGATGCTAGGAGTATGAGCAGGAGTCCTACACCACCGGCCGCAGCCACCAAGAACAGGTTTTAATTCAGGGACGTAAGGGGCTTTTAGCGTTATTAGGCAAAAGGAGGACACGTACAGACATGGCTTTCTTAAGGAGATAGGTGATTGAAAGAATATGGGTAGTATGCTAGGAGTTTCTGGCGTTTGGACATGCCCGCGCGAATTTCTTTGGGAGACCTTGGGACTTTGATACCATGAGCGGGCATGGCGTTGTATTTTTTTGGTCACTGAAAAATTATGCATCTTTGTATATTTATATTGCAGAAAAGAGACTATCGAGTTTTTTTCTAGCCATGTGCTTGACAATTTCTATATCTGCTTACATCGGATCTATTGTTCACAGAGATGGCACGTGAGAATATACGCCCGCATAACAAGGGGCTCCCCTAGGTGACGAGACACCCCGTATAGCGAGACACTTTTCCTTCCGGACCTTCGGCGTCAGGCTAACACTCTATATAGAGTCAAGGCCAGCACCTGCTAATACCGTAGCTACTGCTTTCCTAGTATATTGGCTCCCGACGACGAAATATATGTAGTTGATTGTATCAACGCCTATCGTGTTACTGCTGTTCATCGACTCTACTCTAACCCGCCCCCCCCCCCCCCCCCCCCCCCCCCCCCTCCTCCCGCCCTACTCCCAATCACTACGCAATAGCAGATTCCGAAAAGAAAGAAACAAAAGAAAAAA